>CM042147.1:66557975-66616125 GCA_023376005.1 Doryteuthis pealeii | reverse complement strand
CAATTGATAGTGGAAAATGCCATTTTCCACTTAGGATAAAATTCATGATAGTCAAATTTACATGTGTCATGTCTTTTAATATTTTTTTTAAATTTGAAAAATTCACATTTTTGATCAGTCATTAACGGATTCTATATTTTTAATTTAGAAGAATTTTTTGTATTTTAATCCTTCACAAAATATAAATGAATATGGATAAAGTTTTGTGTTAAATCTGTGTTATTTTTAACATTACTTGCATTCATAATAAAAATAAGTGTTTTTAGATAATTGTGATCAAAAGTTAGTTTGCAAAGCGAATTAGATTAAAAACAAAGTAAATACGAGCAGAGAAAAAAATCCAAAAACTTTGTAAGGAGAGATAGAGAAAGATTGAGAGAGGATAATAATAAACAAGATTGATAATTTTACAAGATGACAAGATGAAAGAGCTTAACAGGAAAATGAAAGGTGATTATCTCAGCTTTAGTATAGTATATATATATATATATATATATATATATATATATATATATATATATATAATTGTGGAAAATCTAAGAATAAAATTTTAAATAATACATTACAAATGAACGTTATTAGTTAGAGAGATATAAAAAAAAAACATAAACATCCTTATTGTATGTGAATTCTGAAAAAAAGAAATGTTTTTGACAGACTTACTATGACAAACTATGAAATTTTGACAATGAAAAAGCCATAAACTTTGAATATTCAAAATGTGTGAATGAATGGATCCATTAGAAACGTCCTTATTGTAGGTGAATTATAAAAAAAAATGTTTTCAAAAACAACTTACATTTTTGACAGGTTTTTCTTACAGGAGGCATCTATGAACCACGTGGAAATGAAACGTCTGCATCTGTACGGCTCAATAATAATACCATGGAGGTCACGTGATATATCCTACTATTTTGAAAAAACCGCCACTAAATCTAAAAATGAATTATATATATATATATATGTGTGTGTGTGTGTGTGTGTGTGTGTGTGTGTGTGTGTGTGAAAATGTTATTTCTTACATCTACGATTCATTTATCTTAAAATGTAATAAATTAATAAATGAATTTAAACGTTTTCTATCACTTTTTCCTTTATTATTTTACAACACGTACTCATATCGTAAATCTAAAAATATAGAAAAATTTCTCCTTAAATCTGACCGATTCTGAATTTCAAGAAAGTCTGCTAATAAAATCACAAAACACACTCAAAAAAATAAAATTAAATAAATGACAAAACTAATTTCCCATTGCGATTCACACACATTAAACATTTTAAGTGGAAAAATAATTTTTTTTAAATAAATTGCTTTTAAAAATCCATGAAAGAAAAATAATTAATTGATTTTAATAAAATAATCAGTATGTAATTAAATAGAAGTTTTTATAAAAAAATTTTTTCTATATATTTCGTCAACCTCTAATTTTTCTCAAATTATCTCAGCTTAAAATAAAGGAATTGTGGAAAAGCAAAGAATAAAATCTTAAATAATACATTACAAAGGAAAGTTATTAGTTAGAGAGATATAAAAAAAATCCTTATTCTATGAAAATTCTGAAAAAAAGAAATGTTTTTGACAGACTTACTAGACGAATCTTTCTTGGGAGTATGCAAATATAAGTTGTGGTTGTGGTGAAAAACTGGGAAATTTTGACAATGAAAAAGGGTATAAACTTTGAATATTCAAAATGTATGAATAAATGGATCCATTAGAAACGTTCTTATTGTAGGTGAATTATTAAAAAAAAAAAAGGAATGTTTCGAAATGGACTTACATATCAGAAGATAATTTCCTTGACGCTGCAAAGATGATACACGTTAGATCTCAGAGCAAAAAAACACGTACTATAAACCCACTTGTTGTCACCTTATGAAAATGACCAAATGCACGCCTTTTCCTATTTATACATTAAGGAGCAGCCGCGTGATTATCAAATTTAAGCCACAACTGCTTTTCTTTAATTCTATCAAAATATTTGATAATGTTAAAATTTGAAAACTTTCTTTTATTTATTTATTTATTTTGTCACCTGAAACGTTTGGCAAATCTGGTGATACTTTGTTTCAACAAAGCGGAAAACAAGTGAATTTGTATTTATATTTAGTGACTAAAAACTAAAAATGAATAATATATATATATATATATATATATATATATATATATATATATATATATATATATATATATATATATATATAAAATTTAAAATTTTATTTCCAACATCTACGTTTTATTTATCTTAAAATGTAAATAATTAATAAATAAATTTAAACGTTTTCTATCACTTTTTCCTTTATTACTTTTACAACACGTACTCATATCGTAAATCTAAAAATATAGAAAAATTTCTCCTTAAATCTGACCGATTCCGAATTTCAAGAAAGTCTGCTAATAAAATCACAAAACACACTCAAAAAAATAAAATAAAATAAATTAAATAAATGACAAAACTAATTTCCCATTGCGATTCACACGCATTAAACATTTTAAGTGGAAAAATAATTTTTTTTAAATAAATTGCTTTTAAAATCCATGAAAAGAAAAATAATTAATTGATTTTAATAAAATAATCAGTATGTAATTAAATAGAAGTTTTTATGAAAAGAAATTTGTTCTATATATTTCGTCAATCTCTAATTTTTCTCAACTTATATCAGCTTAAAATAAATGAATTGTGGAAAAGCTAAGAATAAAATCTTAAATAATACATTACAAATCAAAGTTATTAGTTAGAAAGATATAAAAAAAAAAACATAAACATCCTTATTGTATGTGAATTCTGAAAAAAGAAATGTTTTTGACAGACTTACTAGACGAATCTTTCTTGGTAGTATGCAAATACAAGTTGTGATTGTGGTGAAACTAGGAAAAAATAATTTTCCATTGTACAAAGACTCGCATCAAATTCTTTTAAGTAAAAAAATAATAATTTGAAAAAAAAATGTTTTTAAAAATCCATTAAAAAACCCAACTGGTTAATTGATTTTAATAAAATAATCAGTATATAAGTAAATAGAAGTTTTTATTAAAAGAAAAAAATTATATTACACATTTCGTCAATCTCATATTTTCCTAAAATTAAATCAGCTTAAAATAAATGAATTGTGGAAAAGCTAAGAATAAAATCTTAAATAATACATTACAACCTAAAGTTATTATTTAGAGAGTTAAAAAAATAAATAAACGTCGTTTTTGTATATCAATTCTGAAAAAAAAGGGCGAATCTTTCTTAGGAAATGCAAGTACAAGTCGGGAAAAATATCAGGGTAATTTTGACATTGAAAAATTGTCTAAATTTGATTTTTCAAAATGTATGAATAAATGGATCTATTAAGAAACTTCCTTATCGTGGGTAAATTCTTTTAAAAAAGAAAAAAAATAGAATGTTTTTGAAAGGAACTTACATATTAGATTATACTTTCGTAGACGCACCAAATATGATACACGGTTGATCTCAGAGCAAAAAGACACGTGTTCTAAACGCACGTGTGCTTACTGATGAAAATGACCAAATGAGCGCTTTTATATTTATTCATGAATGGGCAGCCACATAATTACCAAACTTTAACCACAACTGCTTTTCTTCAATTCTATCAAAATACTTGATAATCTTAAAATTTGAAAATTTTCTTATATTTATTTATTTATTTTGTCACCTGAAACGTTCGGCAAATTTTGCGGATACTTTGTTTCAACAGACATGGCATGCAGAAAACAAGTGAATTTGTATTTATATTTAGTGACTCTAATGATGTGGATCATTCATTATCATATGAATTCAGTAAAAGAGATGAAGACTAAAAATGATATATATATATATATATATATATATATATATATATATATATTTGTGAAAATTTAAAATGTTATTTCCTACATCTACGTTTCTTTATATTAAAATGTAAAGTTATTAGTTAGAGAGATAAAAATTTAAAAAAAGGGTCTTAACTTTGAATATTCAAAATGTGTGAATAAATGGATTCATTAGAAACGTCCTTATTGTAGGTGAATTATAAAAAAAAAATGTTTTCAAAAACAACTTACATTTTTGACAAGTTTTTCTTACAGGAGACAACTATAAATCACTTGGAATTTTCAAATGGAAATGATACGTCTGCATCCACACGGCTCAATAATAATACGGCACAGGTCACGTGATATATCCTACTATTTTGAAAAAAGCCGCCAAATGGTCTTATTCCCTAATTTGCATATATATATATATATATATATATATATATATATATATATATATATATATATATATATATACAATTTCTCCAACCACTTCTAAGTTATACTTAGAACATTTTAAAGCAACCTCGTACATACATACGTATATATAATATGAAATTATTCTTAGACCCATCAATTTTTTAAAAGATTTTATCAATTTCTTGGAATCTAATCCGTTTCATACCAGGTTTTTTGGGATTTTTTTCATATGCTGATAACCAAAAAATATTTTTTCCTGTAAGTATAATTAATTTACATAATTATTTTATCGGTAAAGCCTTCTATAAATTTTGATCTCGGTCGGTAATTTACTTTCTAGCAAGAAAATGATCCCAAAACATACGTCTAAATTAGTGACTATTTGTCTTCAGAAAAAGAACATTACAATTCTGCCTTAGCCTTCAATGAGTCCTGACTTGAATCGTATTGTAAATCTTTGGAAGAGACTGAAAGTTCGAATAAATGGTTGGTCACGAAAACAATGTCAGGAATTAGAACGTGTAACTATTGAAGAATGAAGAAAATGCCAGAAAACACTTGTTCAGATCTCATCAAAACCTTTTAGAAAATTATTGCAGCAAGTTATAAAGATAAGAAGCCATACTCTTGATTAAACTGGGGAACACAATTTTTGTTGAATTCATCTGACACTACTTTTTGGCTATTTTTTTACCTCTGAATCCAAATATGACCCAGTTTTTCTATATCACGCCAAATCTTTGAGCTACGGGATACCCTCGATTTTTCTCAAAACCCTAAAAATACAGCATCTAACAAATTTATGCTTATTTTATAGAAGGTTTTGAAAATGTATATAAAATGGGAAATGATAAAACATTACATTGGTCATCACACATTTTGTTGAGCTAGATCTGACACTTGTTTTGGACAAACTTTTGGACTGAATCAAAAAAATGTCCCCATTTTTTTCTCTATTACATCAACTTTTTAAGTAACAGGATACCCTCGCTTGGTCTCAAAAAACATTAAAATACTGCATGTGACAAATTTCAGCTGATTTTATAGAATGTTTTTAAAATTTACAATGGAAAATGATTAAAAAATTGCTTGACTTCTCATAACTCAATTTCTTTGTATATTCAATCAATTTTCCCCATTGAAATAAACTGAAATGCCATTAATCTGTTCCCGCCCCCTCACCCTAAACACTTTGGTTTTATTTGTTACATTTTCTTAATAAGAAAAATAATACTGTATTGTATAAAAACATAATAAAATAGAATGTAATGAATTATGTGCTGTAATATGTTTTAATCTTTATTTTTATGAATAAGTTAGAGAATTTTAATATTGTTCTGCTACCAATCTCACTATGATGTGCAATTTTTATTGTGTTACATCAACATAAAAGTTATCAAGATTTTGTACAAGAAAATGTGCATTTTATTTTTCCCAATCAAGGTAAAATAGTGTTATTTAAACCAAGTATGCTTTTCGAGTTCTGACATTATCCGATGAATCTGTAGACCATCAAACACACCGGCCTTGATTTTATTTAAATTGACATGCCAGAAGACACCAAAATGTGGTACTTGAAACATTTGCCTTCAATTGGGAATGCTTTAATGAATTGCTTCAAGAGATAGTTTCATGAGAAAGATGAGAAAATAATTTTCTTTATGTCAATAAATGGCTCAGATAGAATGTTGGGATCAACAGGTTTGAGGTCAGATCTTGGAGTCAAATGCCTCTCCGCCTAATGCTTCTCTCAAATTCTACTGACCCACACTGGGATTTCAGCTGAATGAGGCACTGGACGTATAGCTGATGGTAGACTAAGATACTCAATATTACATTTGTTTGTCTTGTTATATGTGAACTTTTATTATACAAAAGTAACAGTCTGTGCAATGATATTTTAAGGACTTTAATTCTCAAACACTGCTTTCACATAAGGGACGCAAGACTTGTTTTAATCGACATATTTTAATTCGAAAAATGCAAAATAGACGAGCTTCCAAAAAGCATTGATGTTTGTTCTTTGACTGGGAATCAACCTAGTCACCAGATCTGAATAATACTTACGGCTAGTCTTCTAACCTGCATCTAGTATCCAAATACAGCGAATGATTATGAGTTTATCAAATATTGGGTTTCATGATCTGGAAAACTAATATAGTAGATTTATTTATCGCTCTCACTTGCAATCCGTCTTTATCAGCCATCACTCATGGATAGTCCTCTAACTTGCATCCAGTTTCAAAACACAGCTAATGATTATCAGTTTATCTAATATTCGGTTGATGATCTGCAAAACTAATATTGTACATTCATTTATCACACTCACTTGCAAACTGTCTTTATCAGCCATCACTCATGTCTGGTCCTCTAACCTGCATCCAGTGTCAAACACAGCTAATGATTATCTCTTTATCTAATATTCTGTTACATGATCTCCAAAACTAATATTCTACATTCATTTATAGTCTTGGAACCTCTCTTTATCAACCCTCACTCATGGCTGGTCCTCTAACCTGCATCCAGTGTCCAAACACAGCTAATGATTATCTCTTTATCTAATATTCTGTTACATGATCTCCAAAACTAATATTGTACATTCATTTATAGTCTTGGAACCTCTCTTTATCAACCCTCACTCATGGCTGGTCCTCTAACCTGCATCCAGTGTCCAAACACAGCTAATGATTATCTCTTTATCTAATATTCTGTTACATGATCTCCAAAACTAATATTGTACATTCATTTATAGTCTTGGAACCTCTCTTTATCAACCCTCACTCATGGCTGGTCCTCTAACCTGCATCCAGTGTCCAAACACAGCTAATGATTATCTCTTTATCTAATATTCTGTTACATGATCTCCAAAACTAATATTCTACATTCATTTATAGTCTTGGAACCTCTCTTTATCAACCCTCACTCATGGCTGGTCCTATAACCTGCATCCAGTGTCCAAACACAGCTAATGATTATTCTTTATCTAATATTCTGTTACATGATCTCCAAAACTAATATTGTACATTCATTTATCATACTGTCGTGGAACCTCTCTTTATCAACCCTCACTCATGGTTGGTCCTATAACCTGCATCCAGTGTCCAAACACAGCTAATGATTATCTTTATCTAATATTCTGTTACATGATCTCCAAAACTAATATTGTACATTCATTATCATACTGTCGTGGAACCTCTCTTTATCAGCCTCACTCATGGTTGGTCCTCTAACCTGCATCCAGTGTCCAAACACAGCTAATGATTATATCTTTATCTAATATTCTGTTACATGATCTCCAAAACTAATATTGTACATTCATTTATAGTCTTGGAACCTCTCTTTATCAACCTCACTCATGGTTGGTCCTCTAACCTGCATCCAGTGTCCAAACACAGCTAATGATTATATCTTTATCTAATATTCTGTTACATGATCTCCAAAACTAATATTGTACATTCATTATCATACTGTCGTGGAAACTCTCTTTATCAGCCATCACTCATGGCTGGTCCTCTAACCTGCATCCAGTGTCCAAACACAGCTAATGATTATCTCTTTATCTAATATTCTGTTACATGATCTCCAAAACTAATATTCTACATTCATTTATCATACTTTGGAACCTCTCTTTATCAACCCTCACTCATGGTTGGTCCTATAACCTGCATCCAGTGTCCAAACACAGCTAATGATTATCTCTAATATTCTGTTACATGATGTGTGAAACTAATATTCTACATTCATTTATTGTCTTGGAACCTCTCTTTATCAGCCATCACTCATGGCTGGTCCTCTAACCTGCATCCAGTGTCCAAACACAGCTAATGATTATCTCTTTATCTAATATTCTGTTACATGATCTCCAAAACTAATATTCTACATTCATTTATCATACTGTCGTGGAACCTCTCTTTATCAACCCTCACTCTTGGCTGGTCCTATAACCTGCATCCAGTGTCCAAACACAGCTAATGATTATCCCTAATATTCTGTTACATGATCTGTAAAACTAATATTGTACATTCATTTATAGTCGTGAAACCTCTCTTTATCAGCTATCACTCAAGGCTGGTCCTCTAACCAACATTCAGTTTCCAAACACAGCTAATAATTATCATGTATTTTTCAGCTACATGATCTGCAAATTTCTTTTATCAGTAATATTCTCTAAGGGAAGATGAGGGTTTTGAGAGATGTGAGGTAAATGGCAATACACCTGCTGTTTCCTTCCATCTAGTTTTTTTTCTCTAAGCATTTTGTTAAAGTTCAACTGGTAATTACAGAGGCTTGTCATATATTAGGCTTGTCATATAATGTGGTGAGGCTTTATCTTGTTTAAAACAAATGATTTCTGTTTTATCTGAGTTCATGTAATGGTCAGTGCATCTAACTTCCTGCTTGTTTTGTTGCATAGATTTGGTTTGAGATTTGTGAGAAGTGTTAGATCATCTGCATAGTCTGGATCCCTTATCATTTGTGCAAGATACTATCTACTTCTCACCTGTTGGCTGGGCTATAGAATATGCCACTGTACATCAGCAAAGGGGTAAGAGGCTTTCACAATTTAAATAAAATAGTAAATAAAATCAATTAACAAGTCTAATACAGGGTATGTTTATTATGATTTTTTTTATTTTGACACAAATATACACATATTCAAATATTTATAAACGTTATTCAAAAGAATGTCTGCAAGATGGCTCCCAAGGATTCTGAAGAACAAGTTGAAAAAGGTTCAGATTTCTGGAACACTTCTGACTTGTTTCCTGGCTAAACCTAAGAATTTCCATGATAGACAACCTGAAAAAAAGGAAAAAAGAAAAATTAATGGACAGTCCTATAAGAAGTAAGACACACACACACACACACATATATATATATATATATATATATATATATATATATATATATATATAATATATTTTGATATGTCTATGAGTTCAAACATCTTTGATATTGCATATATATTTAAGTTAGTATAATAAAGACAAACATTGAATGGCATGTATTAATATATAAATGATTTTATATATATATAAATAAATATATATATGTATATGTGTGTGTGTGTGTGTGTGTGTGTGTGTGTGTGTGTGTGTGTGTGTGTATTATTCAATTTAGGTTAGAATATTTCAGTGATGAATAATCATGTAATAGATAAGAAATGCTTATAATTTTTCTATCTTTGTTTAAGAAGGAAATTAACCTGAGATATTATTAAGTACAAAAAGGAACATAAAACTCAATTTGTAGAAGAATAGGTTAAATTTACTAAATAGGACAAGAAAAATAAATATAAGAGTAAAAGTCAAAATTATTTGTAGAGTATGAAAAATTTTAAAAATTAAATAATTTTCACAATATTAATAATCAAGAGTATGTCTTATATTTATAATTTGCTGCAATAATTTTCTAAAGTTTTTGATGAGATTTGAACAAGTCAAAAGGAATTTGTATAAATTTAGAAGAAATATATTTTCCAATGAATTTCTTATTATAATGTTATGTGATGTTATTCCCTTATGTTTATATATATTGTTGACTATATATGTTGACTATGTATGTTGATTATATATATATATATACATATATATGTATGTACGAGGGTTGTTTAAAATTTTCTAAATCTAACTTAGAAGTAATTGGAGAAGTTACATATATATTATATATTATTCTTATTGTAATGTTATGTGATATTATTACCACAAACCTGCTAATGCCAGGTAACTCTTCTAGTAAATAAATAAAATTATTTTATTTCTAAAATATTAGATAAAAATACTATAACCTTTTTCTTTTCTATTAATTTTTTAAAAAGTAATTTATATAAAACTATTCTACACATCTTAAAATATTTTCTTAGGGATAAAGCTTCAAATTTTGAGATTTTGGTACTTTATGGACGAGGAACACCGAACAATCAGGGTGGAATGAGTTCTATGGGAGTAAGAGTAGATAGGAGTAAGACGCCTGAATGTGAGGAGTGGCTGTTCACACGTTATTTTAGCCATGGTGGTAATTTATGTTCGAACATAAGTGTAATAAAAGTAAGAATAAGGATTATACTTACATCGATTATAATGATGAGTGCGCCACTCACCGTTGTTAGGGGGTTGGGACGTTAGTGGTCTAGTATGTTTTCCTTGTTTCACTGTGGTCATGCAGAGACAATAAGACCTCGAACGATGTTGGCTTCAATGGACAGATGATCGGGTACTGTCATATTCAATTGTTTGAACACTGTCCAGTAGTTGTCAATAGGATTTTGTACATGTATGGACATGGTGCCTGTCATCATGGTCTCCCTGCTCATCAGATCGACAGGACCATAGTTATCGATTGGGTTCAAGGGAATAACGCAGGTGCGAGAAACATGGCTGTGAACATCATTGTTGTTTTGTCTCATCAATTGCAATGGTTACTGACCTACATTAGCATAAATCGCTGCGTCCTAAATTGGCACAAGTCTTGTGGCAACCTAGTTTTATATGTTCAAGTATCTTTATGCTAACGCCTTGATATCTGGAAGAGACTGAAAATAAATTATAAAATTAATTTTAAGAATAATAAGGTGACAAATAGTATTAGTAAGGTCATTTAAATTCGTTTAGTTGGCTCTGGGAGTAAGGTCTAAATGAAAATTCATTCGATAATACTTCTTCACAGTTGTTTTCTGGTCAGAAACAGTAACCTTACCACTGGACCACAGTTAGTGCTTTATATTTAAAAATTATCCATAACAACATTTATCGAGATATCCATATATAGAGTATCATTGCCTAAACCTCTGTACAAGTAGGCAACTCAAGATTTATATTAGTGCCTTCTACAAGAAGACTGCTGATTATCTATAACCTCTTAATATGGCTTACGTTGCGTAGAATTAGCAATAACATCATATCTTCTTGTAATGAACTTAGGTTTGGATTTCCTGGTCTAAGTAGTAAGTGTATATAAGATACAACAGGCGATTGGCATGAAGTGGAGAAAAATTCTTAAAAAAATCCTAATGGATTTTACCAAAATTCAGTACCAATATACTTGTTTAGATTCTCACTATATTTTTATGTCAATATCTATCCAAAAGATAGTTGAGGATGCAAAAGAATATTATCTTGGTTGTACGGTGATTTCATTTGAGCTCTTTGGACTCATATGGAAGAGGAGAAGATGGATGCGAATTGAGTTTAAGTACAAATCAAGTCATTAATTCATTAGATGAATTGTTTCAATTTCCATGTATTATTTGGTGTAAAGCTAATTGTTTATTTTATTAATCTAAAATGTTTTAATTCAAATGTATTTTTTACTCATTTTTTTAATCAAATAACTTTTAATGCAATGATTTTTACTGTGCTTGTTGTATTATAAAATTTTCATCATAAACAGGATTTATTTCAGTTTCAGAATTGATTTATTAGCGGTAAAAAGACATAAAAAAAATCTTTCTCGTTATTGGATTGTATTCATAATAGGATTTGAAGTAAATATATTTTTATGAGGACGATTCTCTCATAAAGATGTTCACGCATGAAATCAAAATGTTGTACATATTTTCAAGCATTCCCTCACTAAATTATATTCTTTCATGCTAAAAGTTATGTCTACGTTCTCCTCATCTTAGAAAGAAAAATAAAAAATATAGAGTCTTCCTATTTGTACATAGCTTTGGTCATCAAATTCTTTAGTAGAAAAATAATTACATTTGAACAAAAATTGTTAGTATTTAAAAAATCCATAAAAAAAAAACAACTGCATAGTTCTTGATTTAATTAAAATATCATAACTGTCTGGAACGTTCTCTTATCAGCCATCACTCATAATTTATATCAATTTATTTTTAATTCCTTCTAGTGTTTGTTGTAGATATTATGCTTTGTTCTACTCAATTTTTACAGAAAGAAATTGGTAAAAGTATTTCATTTTAACGCTCAATGTGTTTATTTGTGATACTTATAACTCATCAACCTCACATTTTTCCAGTGGACTCCTACACATGGACACACCAATTCCTTACTCTCTTGGGAATCTATTCACTGCTAAATTAATGTTAAAATATAGTCTTTTTATGACTTCAGATATACTTATGTTATTATTCTCATACTATAATAATTAATTAATAGGTGTTGATGTTGTTCTAATAATCTGAAAGTTGATATAGAGTGAGAGTACGTAATATTCAATGGATTTTTGAGAAATCTGTCAAAAAAACTATAATGATGTTGGTTATTACGTCGTAGTTAGGATAATGCAAATACTAAATGGGACATATAGAAATGATAATTAAAAATGATTCACATTTTTAAATACCCATGTTCCAAAAATTGCAGTTTGGGAATTGTCAATTTTTTTAGGAGTGAGAGAGGTTTCGCTTCAACTATAATTAGAGGAATTTAGTGCCGAACTACAAATGATATAATGAATTTAAGATGATCGACAGTATTTGTGCTATTATAGACATTTTTGAGAAATGAAGAAAAATCATATGTTGTAATTCATGAATCAATATATTTATCAACAATTAATGTTTTCTGTAGACACAACGAGAAAGCATTTGTTTTCAGGCTTGATATTGCTTTACTGCACATACTTATCAAAATTCTAGTGCATCTATATTGAGAGTACCTAGCATGATGGTGCAATTGTGGTGACCAACTCATTAAAGGACCCTATCTTCATACACAAAAAGCACATAACGCAAAAAGTATATTTCAAACTTGTTTATTGAAGTTTTGTTTAGGTTATTCAATAAAAACATATGTGATATAGTTTAAAGATACACTTAGTTCACAATACAAACATTGGAGAGCTCATGGAGCATGTTATAGGATTTTTTATAAAGTTATAAACTTATCGAGGCGCAATATCCTTGCGACTATACATAGGAAAGGAAACTCTAAATTTGCAGTGATACTCTTATCTAAAGTAGACTTAAAACCTTTAGCATAAATGTCTTTTTGGTGAACTGAAGATTAAGCAGTTAGTGAATGTTTTAGGCGAAAAAAATTCAAAGGAATTGAAAAGACTACATATGGCTCACTATTAGGGGGAACGATTGAGTTGGAATCATGCATTTGGGTGAAGGGAACATTAGAAGAATTTCTATCAGTGTAAAAGGTTATTTAAATACTTAAATTGAGTTATGGATTGTGTACCACTCCTATTGTGTCTTACATTACACATTTCAGAAATATTGTGTGAATGTGATCGGGTTTTGTTTTCTGGTATATTTTATTAAGAACGACTCAGATTCTGGCGCCGCGGTGCAGTGGCCTGTAATTTATGGAGAGCAATACTCAGTGTAAATTCTAACTCAGCTCAAAAAATCGGAATGGTAAGGGGTCTACCACCAATAATTACTTGGCACTTTCCTAACGTCATGGCAAGGGAAAGCATGCTAAATTTCAAGTAAATTCTGGTAATGGACACTGGAGGATGCACAGTGCGAATTCTGAGCTTCAATGGGGTAGATGGTTTGAAAAAAACAATCACAGATAATATTACGTTCTCTGTGCAATTTAAAAGTTATGAGATTTAATCGTTGTTGACGGAGAAATCGTGAGATTTTGTAAAGATAATTCTTTGTATCTTTACAAGAAGCAAATCCCTATCCACTTGTAAAGAAAAAGTGCTGGCCAAATTTTAATGAAGATGTTCTTGTTGATTGATCATGGAATGGAGATATGTTTCTAATGCATTGAGGTGGCCGTTATTTTATTTCAAAACTTCAGTGATCGTGTCTTCAGTGTAACTAAACTATTGACCCCCTGCGCATTTATTTTTGCGGTGAGAAGAGAGTCCAGTGGGTTATAATTAGTGATTGGATACTAATTGTTTTTGCATTCAAGGAATTAATCCCGAAAGAGCGTGTGAATTCATGAAGAAAAGAAAATTTTTAGGCATATGCTAGCGTCTGGTAGAAAATAAGTAATATAAGAATTCAAATAGAAAATGAAAATAAAAATAAAAAAAATAATTTTGAGATTTTTTTACCCTCATCTTTGATAAGGTATGGGGTTAGATTGGCTATGTACTTTATCAAGTGTAAAAGAATTATACCTCATATTGTTTCTGTTAAAAGGGGAGCGTTAATATATATGTTTCATAATAGCTAGGGTGTTGACGAACTATTTAGAGATCGGCGATGCTTTATAAGTCGTGTAGATTTGAGAACTGTGAAATGATATCAAAGCGTTTGAGAATCTGCGAAATGATGGACTTTGTCAAACTTTACAGTCTATGATTATACTCAGATATTTAAATGAAGGTTTTTTATTAGTATGTATTACCTTCATCATAGCAGCGAGAATTGTTGCTCGTAAGACCTGGTAAATCAGAAAAGTTTTGGAAATAAATTGAACTGGCCAATTATAAGATTTCCTATGGGTGCAATTTGGAGAGATTCAAGATGCTGAAAATTCATTAAAAAATCAGATTAGCGTCTTCGGCGATTTTTTGGTAATTTTGTTCTATATCGAAGGGTGTTAAAGTTTATTTTTGTAATACACTGATTTTACGAGCAACTCACGAGACTCTTATGCGTAAGATGATTTGGGTGATTCGAGTAAATTTTGACGCCTTGGAAAAAATAGTGGTGTCTAACGTTATTAAGTAAATTTGAGAATGCTTGACATCTGGAAATGACTATTTTTACGTTCTTGACTGTAGCCCCATTATCAATTTACCCACTTTTCGAATATAGACACAAATTTTGATCTTAATATACATCGATTGTAATTAATTCATTAATCGTGTTCTTAAACATGAAAAATCGGGGCGCGCGACTCGGACGTGAAAATGGAGTAGCGCCTAATTGCTGTATAAAAAGGACTGATGCTGAGCAAGCGACTAGGCAGTGATGAGGCAGAACTTGAGAAACCAGAGCTAGTCGAAAGGCAAAGACAAAGCTAGATGCTTCAAATGTATATATTGTCAATTAGATTATAATTTAACTTAACCTGGCTCTTATCTTTTAACAAATGATAGGGCAATATATGCACTCTTTCTCCCTAACTTAGAAAATAAACTATCGCATTACGTTAATTCATAGAGTTTGCATCACCTTTACACTTGGTCTTTAGAGGTATGTTTTGGTTTTATATTATTGCGACTCTGGTTCTCGGGTCTACACCTCAACAAAACACATACTCCTCACCACCCCCCCGCTCTCCCTACAACAAACATTGTGATCAGTTAAAACGACCTATCATTATATTATCTATATTTAGAAGCATTTTGTTATTCTTGAGAGCTCTCACTAAGACATGAGAAACTGAATAGGATAAACTTTGTGTTAATCTTGTTATTTTTAACCTTACTTGCATTCTACCTAATAAGAATCAGGAGGTTAGTAACTTGATGGCACATTGTGAATCAATAAGTTATTCAGTTTGCCAAGCTTGACACTTTATATTTAAACAGTATTTTGAGGTTTGCAGCCATTCGTGAGCCCTTGTTAGAGAGGCATCACTAGCTGTAGTAAAACAAATCCAAAAATCCATTACCTCAGGAAGTAGAGATAAAGAAGTTTGTTGAACGATAACAACAAACCTTGGCCATCATGTATCAATTGTTACCTAATGCACTCATAGATGAAAGAGCAACAGAAGGAGGTACGGGGTATGCTAATAATGACTAAATAAAGAGGGCTAACAAGACCACGACAAATAAGTCTACATTGCCAGCACCTCAGAACTTATTATGAGTCAGTGGCCCACACGAGCACAAGTCGACCACCTATCCACCAATATAATCCTCTAATAATCATAAGACCTTAGATAAGAGGCAGACATACGCAATTGACCCTAGAACTATAACAGCCAAAATAGCTGACACGCAGATAGGGCCATTACCCTTGTCGAATACATCCCGCAAACTCATGCGATCTCAACCCGATAGACAATTATAAATTAATTGATTTTTATCAAACATAAGTAATCCACCCACCCCACAAATACAAGGACCAGCCATTACCTTATCTCAGTTTTAGTCATAATAATTAACACGAAATAAGCCTTTAACTGGAATCTCACCCTGACAAGCGCTGATCCATCAACCACCCCCCTTCTAATCAAGCTCAACCAGTCCTAATTAATTCTATAATCCCCCCCTTATAAATAACTATACATTAATAACCTTCCCCAGCCACAATATCTTACTTAATATAATTATACAATATATCATATATAATATATATATCTCTATATAAACCAAGCCCTTGTAAGATACAGTTAGAAACATAAGATCGTTACAATAAACAATTCAGCAGATACAAATCAAAGATCTTAACGTTAGCATCCGACGACACAATAAAACAAATTTAAACACTCCTTATTGTATGTGAATCTCAAAACAGACAACAACATGTCCTTATTGAGCTACAACAATAGACTTCCATACTCACCGACCCCGCAGCCGCCGTCTCACTTTGGTGACGCTTTGCAACACGCTCTCCATCACCATATCCTTTCGTTTTTCGAAATCTGTCTTGCATTCTCCCACACCCGACCATCCTACTTGAGAAACTCTCCCTATATGACATATTGAAATCAAGTTCATAATTAATCTAATCGATGAGCCGCTTGTGATCTTATTCATAAAAGTGTGATAATAATGGGATCATTAAGTAGTCCGTCCTTATTGTAGGTGAATATAGGTAGGTTAATCAATAAATGATGTGTTCTTGTTTGCCGAAACATATCTTACAGTGCTTAGACAACAGGTGTGGTGTTTTGTCTGTTACACTGATGTGGATGTTCACTCACATGAACCACGTGGATAGTCTTTAATGTGAGGAGTAGAAGTGTGATATACGTCCTAATCACGAGCTCAATACAATAAATATGCAGGAGTGTAGGCGAAACTTGGATATTTAGTCGCTGACTTATTTGTAAAATCAACTAACGCACTAAAAAATAAAAATGAATTCATATACTGTGTGGTAGGTTTGAGTGTATTCAATGTATGATGTTACTAATTGTGGGCGCTTATCTAGCAGTTGTAGATACATATATTATGATACAATATTCCTCTATATATATATAACAAGTATTTCTACATCTACGACAATTGCTATAATCATCTTAAATAGTACATTAATTAATAAATGAATTTAAACGTTATTATCTATCACTTCCAATTAAATAATGTTACAACACCCTACTCCTATCGAATATCAAAATAAACTCTATGGAGGGAAAAAACCTCCTCTAAATCAGACCAGGACATATTTCCGAGACATGACTACTTGATTTCGAAAATAACTATACGTAATCACATACCATCCGTCACTACAAAGCAGCGTACAAAAAAACCTAAAAATTAGATTCAATTAAAGTAATAGAAAATCTAGAGTTATCCCAAATAAAGCTGATGTACAACACACACATTAAACATTTAAGTGCCCAACAATATTCTTCTTATTCACTTTTATTACATACAGATAATTGGGATCTCTAACAATCACAAGTAATATCGTAACCCAACGAGTATCATACTCAATTTTGACTACCATAAAGTGATACTCAATTTAGTATGGGTAGAGCTCTCTTATAACATTGACAGAGCTCATGAAACTCATGGATATCACCATATTTTCTATATCAGACCCCCCACCTCATGTTCGTCAACCCTCCACACTTCTCTCCATTAATACTCAGACTAAAAATAAATGATTGACAGAAGTGAAGAATTACCAAATCTTAAACTTTCACCACGTACAAGATTACATAATAGGAAATAGTCTTAATAGTTAAGAATGAGAGATAATATAAAAAATACCTTAAAACTAATCAAAAGTTCTGAAAAAAGCATAATGCTAAATATGAAGTAACAGAACTTAAACTACGAAAAAACTCTTATTGGGAGTATCTCAAATACAGGAGTGGGAGATGTGCGAAAAAAGCTGGAAACTTAATTGTACACACTCGAAACAAAGTGCGCGTCATACTCACCTTTTGCAATATCAACTCAACCTCCATGAAACACAAATCCAACCATTAATGAGCCATATAAAATGACCAGTCTAGTGTCATGAAACCGTACTACAACAATAAAAGTAAAAGAAGTAACGAAGAGAAGACATACTATAAGCTCTATTCAAAGCATACCACACTCCCTATGAACGACTGCGATAACAAAGGAATACACGTTAGTCACCTCTTCAAGGCTAGATAACAAAACTTACGTACTGAATTTTTACCCACACAATACTTGTGTCTACTCACTTTCCCTATAAGTAAAACATGACCACATCACGTCCTCCGTACACCGATATCGCTAACGCCTCTCACCAGAGAGCTAGACTCGCGTCATGCTTTATCACACTCTACCGCCTACAACTGCCACTCTTCGTCTCTTCATACTGGTCACCTCGCAAGTAGATCAAAAGTCAGCTGCCCGAATGCAAGTCTAGCCAAATTTGAAAACTTTTCTTCCTTATTATTTATTTATTTTGTCACCTGAAACGTTGGCAAATCTGGTATGATACTCCCCGAAGTTCAATTTTACTCACCTAATAACCACCGAATGAAACACCTTGAAAACTTATGTATTATACGTTGCCGAGGTGACTGCATTACAAAAATCGTAGAGCTAAATCGCAACTCACCTAATAATATAAACTCACTATATATATATATCATTAACTTATTATATCTATTAACTACAATTATAAAGAGCGCAATATCGCTTCTCCTGACCTACCAAATAATTATGCAAATCCACCTTAACAGATTATATTCCAATTCATCAGAGTATTCTACTTCTTATAACATTAATATACATTACAATAATAAAGTCAATGACACGTTTTCCCATACTCACGGATCTCGCCTTAGTTTTACAACACGTGAGCCATAAATCAATTAAAGTCGGTAGAGGTATATATGTTTTAAAAGACGGCAAAAAATTCCACTCGGCGATTCCACTAATCTTAGAAATGCTTTTGAGCAAAAGAAATATATCCGAGTGAATATATCAAAAGAGTAATAAAAATCTACTTAACCCCAAAAGAATTCGAGGACCAAACAAAACAGTACATACCAACCTCGCAACAAGAGAACCAGAGAGCAGTGAAGGGGTGCTCCATTCCCCAAAACTCCCAAAAAGAACCTCACCATCAGAAGTTTAGCAACCCAGACATGATACACACTCACACTTCTAGCAACAATGAAAAAAAACTTGAGACACAAAAGGCAAATAGGTGGACAGACCAAATTAGGCAAGGTGAATGGACAGCCGATATAATCAAAGAGGCCTCTCCGACGCCCGTCAAATTCGTATAACCAAATCCTCGCACATGACAATGAGATACAAGTCGATAAAGTTAATTCGAAAGTCCTTCCACGGTTCCAAAAGTAATGCAGCCAGATCACCCTACATCCATATCACCCATAGATCGGATAGAGAAAATAATGATTCAGAGTAAACTATAAACGAGGTGAGGAGGCAGAAAATACAAAGGAATAGATGACCTCTGAGTCCTTCTAATTATTTATTTTATTTTTTTTGAGTGTGTTTTGTTTTTTAATCACTCCTTCATAAACTACCCCCAAACTTTTATTAGCAACTTTCTGAACCACATAACGGCAACTCTATATATACGGGAATACAGACCATAAAGATAGGGAGTAAGAAAATTCTCATAAATACATCTTTTAAACTATCACAGATTGAGCACGAACTAGAGTATCCTCTGATTTCGTTCGGAGTAACAAGTCGCACAAATGAATTTCAAATTCTGGAGATATAAATAAGAAGATAATAATAGTGATGAAGAGAAAAGTGAAGTATATGAGACAACGTGCTACTCATTTACTTAATTGAAGAATTTGACCGAAATCAAAATATCACCAAATATATACAATGAGAGATATATTAAGAGAATATAAAATCGCGTAAAAATACAAATATGCTTTGAATAATTAAACATAAACAATTTGCATAATATACACTATAAAAAATAATATTACTTACGGAATGAACAATACTAAACTACCTAAACACAGGACATATAAAATACCAAAAAACAGTATACAAATAACAAAAGTGTTATCACGAACAATAAAGAGAGGAGACAACATACTGAACATCAAATAAACAAAGCTATTTCACGCCTGTGAACAGACAAAAGATTAATTTTTAACTAAAAAAAGGTTCAAATGACAAATACATTCAATCGTAAACAATAGACATACATGCTAATTATGATTAAGCTCAAAGACACATTCTAAAATAAGATGGGAATCATAAACATGCAAAACAAATTCACGTTTAACTCCTGCCTTGCACTAAAGTACAAAAGCTGATACATCACACACACACACAAGATTGCCAAACGTTCCAGCATGACAAAAATCACCACTAAAATATAATTCGTGTACCAAAATTATAAGCTACTCAAAGTGTAAGTAAAAGTAACGAGATGATGCGAGTAAATAACTGTAATAAAGTAGAAGAGCACAGTTAGTGAGCATAAAGTAGATGAACCGGAGGGCGGAGAGCGAGGACGACCTAATAGAAAGAAATGATCCACAATGATTACATAAAGAAAAGGCGCATTTGGCTCAACATTATCAAATAAGAAGGACAACAAGGTGTTATTATATACGTTTTTCTTTGTTTTTGCAATCTGAGCCAGTCTAACGTGCGATTTATCGTTCTGCGAGCATAAGATGTGAATATATCGATTATGAGAGACGAGTTTCACGCACTTGCGTAATAACATTCAAAAGACTATTTCTTATATTCATTGATAATCACACTACAATAAACGTTATCTAACAGGATGAGTGTCACAATATATATTTCTATCTAGTTCATTTAATGAATCTATCTCATAACTCGACCGAGACATAGAATGAAGCCCTTATATATGCATTTGTCAAGGATTTTCCCAGTGTCGACTCACTATGGGAGGCAAGATACAAACTAATACACTGCCTGTCCTATTTGGCCATAACCGCGAATACTTATCACTCGAAGGCCAAAGAAAAGAAAAGAACTGTCTAAGTAAGTTCACTGATCAAAACGAACTGTACATTTATAACTCTATAGAGCTTATGATATGCAGAATTTACATATAAATAAGTGATCAATTTATATTCTCTTCTAACAAATGAACATACAATTCCTGTTTAATGGTATATATTTAAGATTTATCTCACTTTTCTTCCAGACAATTCCTTTAATTATTAGAAGACTTGATATAATTCATGAGAAAAAGGACGAAGATGTAGCGAAATATAATATAGAGCACGAGACACATATTTCTTTCATGGTAAAAACTTCTATTAACATACAAGTGACAAGATATATTTATAAAATGCAATATTTAACATCGTTTATTTCTATACTTTGTTTGGAGATTTTTTAAATAGCAATTATATTTAAACAAGTAAAAAAATATCATTTTCCACTTAATAGGTTATTTTTGTGTAAATCCGCATGGGATTTAATTATTGTACATTTAGCGTATAATTATTACCTTTTTATCTTGATGATTGTTTTTGAGTGATTTTATTCTATTCAGGAAGCCGTTCTCATTAAATTGGAATTACGGCCGCTGCGGCTCAGTGTTACGCGAGAAAGTCTCTCTGTACTATCATGCCATTACTTTGAGGATTCTACCGTCCCGGTGTCCTCAGAGATTCGTGTCTGCCACAAAAAAAAAAGCTTAACATAACAAATAATCCGTTGTTGCGAGTGTTGTAAATAATAAAGGAAATATTGATAGAAAACGTTTAAATGCCATGTTAGATTCTATACACTGTTCCGTCATCTCGTGACAGCTGAATATACTCTGTCCCTTACTATGTACACAATAATACATCATCATATCCACGAACTGAATTACGCTGTAGATCAGCGGTATACGACACAGGTCCGTACGTATATTTAATAATATACTAGGTAACTATTGCCTCGTTGTGAAGTAGTTCAATATTTTAATTTGAGCTGCGTGTATTCCAGAAGATAGTGAGATAGTACCACTTACCTGCCGACGCCTCACCCCCCTCCTCTGGCTCGGCCGGCCGTCTCCCTACTGCGTCGGGAGTACCTGCTATCTACCTTGAGCCGATGCAGACGTTTCATTTCAATTTAAGTTCCACGGTTCCATAGTTGCTCCGTGAAGAAAAACTTGTCAAAAATTAAGTTTTGACCGAGCACACCCCCAACTTTTCTCTTTTATACACCACCGCCCCTGCCGCCTACAATGAAAGACTGTGCTCATAGATTAAATGACTTCCTGCCACTCTTTTCCACTACCTTGTGGAAGATATGTGGAAAGACTAAATACGCCCCTTTTTTCAGTGTCAAGATCAAGTTCTCCCTCACCTTTTGTCACCGTCTCCCCTCGAGACATGCAGCGAACGTGATCATTTCATACTCTCCAAAGGAAAGATCGTGGTCACGAGTAAGTCTTCAAAACCATTTCTCTTTGCACAGAATCATTCACAACATAAGGATCTGATTTAAGATTTTTTCTATATCGCCTCTCAACCTCTTCGTGATTTGCTTCAATTTATAATTATCTTAAGAATTTATTTTATCTTTCCCACAATTATACCTGTTCGGTTATAGAGGTATCCGTAGCGCCTTTCAGCGTTAGGTAATATACTACCCACCCTCTCATATATCTATATATTCGTTGCTGCTATATCACGGTACTAGGTTTATATTATATACGGATAAGTACATGAATTATGGCTACGCATAGCCTGAGATAATCACCCTTTCGATTTTCAAGGTTTTTTCCTGTTAAGTTTATCATGACTGAAAGATTAAATACTTAAGATAATTCCTATTGTCGGGATTACTTTATGTTTGAAAAAAAATACAATTTTTCATCGTTTTGTAATTAGTCAGTATTTGCAATTATTCACAAATGTAAACCCATGTCTCTGTCGAATCATTTCGTAATTACCTCAATTTCCATTCCTCTTCTCTATCAGAAGTCCCTTATGTATTCTATTGAGAGGAATAAGGAGAATAGAGTCACTCCCCTGCCCCCTACCATAAAATCAAGCCAGGGACAAATAAAAATTTCTTTTTACTGACTACTCTCTTTATGCCATCTGCCCCTAACCCTCTGATTGCTCTTATTCACTGTCATTGTAAAAATTACATATGTTGTTTTATTGTTATCTTCAATTTTCTCTCTCTCTCTTACAGTTAGTTTGGATTTTTCTCTGCTCGTATTTACTTGTTTTTTAATCTAATTCGCTTTGCAAACTAACTTTTGATCACAATTATCTAACAAACACTTATTATTATCGGAATGCAAGTAATGTTAAAAATAACACAGATTTTAACACAAAATTTATCCATATTCATTATATTTTGTGAAGGATTAAATACAACAAATTTCTTCTAAATTAAAAATATAGAATCCGTTTAACTTGATCAAAAATAGTGAATTTTATCAAATTTAAAAAAAATATTAAAAAGACATGATAACAGGTAAATTGCTACTCATGAATTTTATCCTAAGGGAAAATGGCATTTTCACTCAACTAGCAATTGTTAAAAGATAATATTCGTTAACATCGTAAAATTATCATTTAAGAAATTAGCTTTTAGATAGATTGGTTTAAAGTTTTGTATCACAGTATTGCACAGCAAGTACTTTTTAAGCAATTAGGAATACCCATTTTTTCATCTGCGTTTCATTTTAAAAAACATTAGAATTAATTAAATCGATTATTTAGAGATAAAATTTTTGTCTAATTCGAAAAGTGGTAATATTATGGGCATCAGTAAAAGAAGATAAATAATATTACACATGTAATTTATTTTTTAATATTCACGTTTAAAACTATTTTTTCGGTCAATTTTTGATCAAATATATACTTAAGATGGTCTCCGTGAGTTGCTGTAAATTCCGTGTTTCACAAATATAAATTTAACTACCTCGATTGAAAAAAATTACCAAAATATCGGGGACTATCTGATTTTAATGAAATTTTCAGTATTGATTTATCAATGAATAATTTATAAATGCATCAGTTATTTTATTTCAAACTCTTCTGATTTAATTAGGCATTTCTGCTATGATAAATTAATACTATAGAAAATTCATTTAAAAATATCAGTATCATGATGTTAGGTTTAAAATGTCAATTCTTAGATCTAAACCTTTTTTTAAAATAACTACCTTACTTTAGTATCAATCTCTATAATTTTTTCGTCAAAAACACTATTGAAAATTTAACGTCCCCCTTTAAACAGAACAAATATTGATGTATAATTTTTTCCTTGTATACAAGATAATACCAATTCTAATTATCAAAATGAAAAAAGTAATTTACCAAATTTAATTTTTTTAGTTTCCTTTTGCTTTTATTTTCTAGATTCTTTAATTATGTTCTCCAGAGTAGTATACCCATAAAATTTACTTTTCTTTCTATTCCACTTTGCGGTTTTTTTTAATTGCAAAAATTAGTACCTATCATTCTATATACCCCAGGATATTTTTTCACTCCCAAAATAAAGGAGGGGGTCAAAGTTTAGGTAACCTGAAAAAGATCCAAAAGTTTGAAATAAAATAACGATGCATTATAAAAATCATTCATAGATTCAATCAACACTGACATTTCATTAAATTTGGCAGAATTTTTTTAAAAGTGGAAGGGATTTGTTTTGTAAAATACAGATTTTTTGACAAAAATCCCAGATTTCTCGTCAACAACCAATCTTAATCTCATAACTTTAAATTGACAAATAATATATCTTGTGATTTTTCCAACAATCTACATTGAGCTCAATTCCATGTCATCCCATGTCAATTAACCAGAAATTACTATGAAATTTAGGCACAAATAAGTTTCTCCTTCATGAAATATAGGAAAGTGCCAAAGTATTTTGTGGTAGCCTTACATTCGGATTTTTGTGAGTGGAAGTTAGAATTTTCCTATTTTGCCTCTAAATTAAGGCCATACGTCAATGTCGCAGCAATCCTCAGTGTTTTTAAAAGTAAGAAAAAAAAACCTCAAATGCATACATATATTTCCTGAAATTGGTGAGATTTGTAGCACAAATAAGGAGTGTAGGAAATCCAAATATTTAAGTAATTGGTTAACCCTTTTACTGATATTGAAAATGTTTGTTCCTCACTTCCAAATCATTGATTCCAAATCATATGTTCCCACTAATGTTAGAAATGAGTCCTTTTCAATTTTGATTATTTCTGTTCCCTAACATCTACTAATGCTTCTTAGTTCACAAGAGAATTATTTTGTAGGGTTTTAAGTTACTTTTAGGAAGATAACTCTGTCCAAATTTAGAGTTTTTCCTAGTATGGTGCAGGATTTGAGTGAAAGATTATAAATAAAAAAAATCATCTATGCTCCATGACCTCCTCAAATGTTGATATTCTGCTAAGTGACTTCTCAAACTATCAATATTTTTTATTAATCAAATCAAAACCTCAAAAAAACAATTTAAATATATTTTGCAGATATTGCTTTTTTGTATTGGATAGATTGTCTTTAATGATGCATTGCCTCATCATGGATTAATATTGCATAGAATATTTTAGATGGCACTAAAGCATATCAAGCTGAAAACAAATTCTTCTTTTGTTTAAAAAAAATTTTTTGATAAATTATTTTCATGTAATAAAACATTTTGATTTATTTTCCTTCTCTCAAAAATGTTATAATAAAAATATGTTGTAATCTTTAAATCATAGTATATTGTAGTTGGCACTAAATATATCTATATAGTTGAACGGAAAATTTCATTAAATGGACAATTCCCTATTTTTGGAAATTGATTTAAAAATGTGAAATCCTTTTTTATTATCATTTTTTATTGTTCCATTTAGTGATTTTGAAATTTTCCTAATAAGACGTAATAACAAATACTCATTTAAGTTTTTTCAGATTTTCAAAACATCTGAAAATATTAGTTATTCTCTTTAACTCTAATTTTGACATACTTATATATAATTATAATAATAATAAACATAATATATCTAGTCATAAAACTATTATTTTACATTCATTTATCAGTGATATTCCCCAAGGAGTAGGAATTTGGTGTGTCCATGTGTAGGAGTCCACTGGAAAATGTGGCTGATGAGTTTGCTATCAATACACATGAACGTTTAATGAAATTATTTATACCAATTTCTTTCTGTAAACAAATTGAGTAGAAACACAGAAAATTTATCTAACAATAACAGGAATCTAAAAATAATTGAGTAAAATTATATGAGTGATTGGTTGATATAGAGACGTTCCAAAGACAGTATACATATATTATTAATCCAATGATCAGTTGTTTTTTTTTTCATGGATTTTTTAAAACATTTTCTTTTCAATATTATTTTTTTTACTTAAAAGAATTTGATGCAACAGTCTTTGTACAATGGAAAATTCATTATCTCTTTTTCTTTTTAAGATGACGAAACGTTAGAAGCGAAACCTTTTAGCATGATAATGAATGTAGGTATAGTAGAGTGAATGCTGAAATATATGTACACAATCATTTATTTCATGGGGTGAAACCTCTTTGAAATTCGTTGTAATTATAATAATTATACTCTCTTCATAATCCTTACTGTTATGTCTCAGACCAGATAAGAGGAAGTTTATTTATTGTCTTTTTATGCTTAAGGCTTGACCATTCTGAAACTTACTTTTGTTATGAGAAATTCTACTAACAACTAACTAGGAAGTAAAATAATTGATAAAAATAATTTGATTAAAAAATATGTAATAAATATTTTTGAATAATAGAAGTTATGTTTAAAATAACAATTAGTTTTAATAAATAATAGTACATGTAAATTAAAGCAAATTCACTTGAAAAATGACTGTTATTTTGTTACTAATATTTGCTCATCTTTTTCTCTTTTTTGATGAGAACAAATGACTCAAAAGTAAATCTAGGCAAAGAAAATTTTTTTGACGATTCACTTCTTTGATGATTTGACAAAGTAGTGTGCAGAACTAACAATTGTGTGTATGTGTACTTTGTGGTAAATTCCATTCATCGAATTTCCTTTCTACAGAGATTTTCTCCACTCAATGCCAATATGTCCTTTGTACTTTGACATACTAGACAGGAATCACCTACAGTTCTTTACAGAAATTATGTATTTCTTTAATTCTAAGACTAATGTATTGGAAGTATGCTATAATCAAGTTTTCTTAGGAAGGACTATAATGTTGAGTTTCCTCTTTCAAAGGTTACATAATACTCTCTATCTATTGATGACTATGAAACTGTTGTTATGGAATTTTTAAATATAGTACACAAACTGTGTCCAGTGGTAGGTTACGAGTTTTCTGGAGCTGTAAGAGTATATCGATGCAATACTTTTCAATTTGGCCATTTAATCATCCCAGCCAACTTAAAGATAGATGAGAGCTTACTAATACAGTACAATTTATTTATAAAATTAAATTAATTTTTATTTTATTTCATTTGTTCAAGATATCAATGCTAGAAATAGTACTTGGAACAAAATTAAACATATGTTGGAATTCAACTGTCCAATGTTGTGAGCCGATTTGCGGCAAGTAGTAGGGTCATTAAACCATCTGAAAGCATGAGAACGATACAATGAGGGGCAAGCGCGAGCCATGTCATCACTCTAGGCTATTCCTTGAAAGCCAATGATAAATGGTTTGTCATTTGAATGAGATGCAGGAGAATGATGACATACCAATTACTCAATGTCAATACATGTCAATACCGTATTGACGACTTACCGACATTTCACAATGATATGACAGTTGACCTCTCGATATTGTCTTGAAAGACTACAATATCGTTGAAGGTCATTGTTATTGATGACCACTAGTGACGAAACAGAGGACATACCTAATACCAGAAACATCAACCCCCACAAGCTGTGTATGCCTACCATCATTATGAAAGTACAGTATAATCCTTTTTCTTCTTTTTTACATCTTTCGAACTTTCCCCTCAATAACGTAAACCACTCACTCACCCACTTCAGTACTTCCAGACATGTCGTTTTGGTTTCTCTCTCCCATAGTCACAATAAATTTTAAGC
Source organism: Doryteuthis pealeii (assembly GCA_023376005.1). NCBI lineage: Eukaryota > Metazoa > Mollusca > Cephalopoda > Myopsida > Loliginidae > Doryteuthis > Doryteuthis pealeii. The sequence goes on along the minus strand of CM042147.1, from coordinate 66,587,878 downwards.
TTATCTCACTAGAAATTATTTTAAGATGTGTAAAGTTGTTAATATAAATTACTTTAAAAAATTATATAGAAATAGAAAAGTTAAGTCATCTTTTTATCCTAATATTTTAAGAAATACAAATAGATTTTAATATTATACGTAGGAAGAGTTACCTGAGGCATTTAGCGGAGTTTGTTGGTGAATAAAATATCACATAAAGCATCTACATAGCAGAATAAATAATTATATATGTAACTCTCGCAAATTGAACTTCTAAGTTATGACGTTTAGAGAATTTTAAACAACCTGCGTACATACTATTAATATGTATATGTATATATAAGTTTCAATCAGACATAACATAGTCAAAGCATAATATAGTCACATATAATAAACTATATGCGATAATCAATAAATCTATCAGATAACATGTAAATAAGTCATGGTGTGAAAATATTATTGTGTCTTCTAAATTTTACAAATTCCTTTTGACTTGTGCAAATCTCATCAAAAACTTTAGAAAATATTGCAGCAAATTATATAATATATAGACATACTCTTTGATCTATTAATTATGTGAAAATTATTTAATGTTAAAATTTTCATACTCTAACAAATAAATTTTGACTTTTACTCTATATTTAATTTTTTCTTGTCCTAGGCTAGGTAATGTAATATTGATCACTATTCTTCTACGGCGAAATATGCAGAGGTTTACTGTTCCTGTTGTGCACTTATATGGCAATATCCGAGCGTGGATTTACTTCTTAAGCACAAGATTGAAAAATTATAGGAGCATATTCTGTTATCTATGTACATGAGTTATTACATTGGCAGAATTATTCAAAGGACACAAAAAGTGAATCATATTACACACAAATGACACACACACACACACAGCACCCCTAAGCACGACCACACATATATGTATGCTTTATTTTTGATTTAATAGGACTATTAACTAATGTTTTAAGATCAGATTTAAACCTATTCATTAAATACATGCCATTTGCAGATGATGTTCTTATTATAACTGAACCGAAATATAATACTATCGTCTCAATACCTCTTCGCACTTTGAACTTTGCTAGACCGACTCCAAAGTATTTATATCTTATTATATTTGATGTATATCTTAGTATAGCATCTATAATACCGGTATCCTTTCTCTCTGGCTTTATGGTGGCGATCTGTGTGTGTCCTCACAATTCATATAGACAGTCCATTAATGTTTTCTTTCTCAATTTTGTTTCAGTTGTCTATGTCATGAAATCTCCGTAGGTTAGCCAGACAGTCAGAAGTGTTCCCAGCCTAACTCACTAGAATTCCCTGTATCAGAACCCTTTTTCAAAACTTGTTCTCGCAGAATCACTTCCCGGGAGCCATCTTGCAAGACACAATTCTTGAATAACGTTATATAATTTTTGAATATGCTGTATATGTGATCACAAAATTACAAAAAACTTCCTAGAAATAAACAATTCCGCTGGGAAAGACTTGTAATTGATTTATTACTATTCTATTTAAAATTGTGAAACAGCAGGACTTACACCTCTTGCTGATGTTAAACAGGTGGCCATAATTTCTTAGCCCCAGCCACAGATGAGGAAGTATAGAGGAGTAACTCAGCAGAAGTACTTGAAGAGGGTATGTCCAACTATGCAGAGATCTAACAACTTCTCACCAATCTCATAACCTCAAATCTATGCAACAAAACAAGCATTTGATAGTAGATGCTAATCTGACCGTATATTACGCTACATAATCTTCAGAATATCTCTTTGTTTTAAACATCAAGATACATCCATGCACCTACACATTATATTGACAAGCCTAATATATAACAAGCCTGCTGTACTTACCGTTAGTTGAGTTAAACCAAAAATGCTAGAGAACACAGATGAAGCTGAAGGACTCAGGGAAAGGATTGGAAGTGTATCATTGCGCGCATTATACCCTTGATACGGATACTCCACGCCACAATAGAACCCTCGTCTTCCGTAGAGAAGATAGCTATACCGTATAAAGTAGATATGTTGTCATTCAGACGGCTGAAAAATAGACTGATACATTATTCAGCTGTGTTTGGAAACTGACATGTTGGTAGAGGTACCAGCCTTGATGATAGCGATAAAAGAGAGGTTTGCACGACTGATAAATGCAATGTACAAGGATAGCTAAGTTTTACAAGTATCGATTTTACTACAGAAATTAAGGATAGAATCATATAGCTGTGTTGAGACGACTAGAGTGCAGGTTATAGACTGCCAAAGAAGTGAGATGGGCGTGATTGAATGAAAAGAGTGGTTCCAAGCCTCAACGAGCAGTAATGCTAAATGAAACTGTAGAATATTATGTGGGGTGCTGAGATCAATGGCGTAACACACCAGATAAGAATAATATTCGATTACTGGTTGACTCTGATGCTAGGGAGGTTACTGACCACAGTGACGTGATGTGATAAAGGAGAGGTTCCAACGATGCGAGATCAGAGATTGGATCGTATCTGAGGAGTCATTAGTGGCTTGACAACATCCATGAACAAAATATTGAAGAGAGAGACCATTTTTTCGGAGTTATCAATTCGTACCCAGAATACTAGTGATGAAGACGATGATAACTGTGCTTGCCACGAGCTACGCAGTGCAGAGTGTATAGGAGCTAGAGCGATGATAGAGTCGACGCGCTATGTCATAATGAGAGGTTCCACAACCAGTTATATATGAAAGGAGAATAATTAGTTTTGGAGAATCAATGGAGTAACAGACAAATAGTTATGATAGGAACTAATATGTGGGTTTGGACGACTGGAGCAGGCTAGAAGGGACGCATAGGGGGTACGATACATGAGTCGAGCTGATGAAAGGGGACGATCCCAGACGACTATGATGCAATATGTACGAAATAGGATTACAAGGATCATTGTAAAGCGAACCTAGGGATCCAATAGGATCCATCTCTAGCTGTGTTTGGACCAATCGATGCAGGTTAATGACAGGTTCAAGCAAACCATCAGTGAGGCGTTATAAAGAGAATAGTGTCGCGCTCGACAGTGAGTAGATATATGACATGTAGATTACACATTGAGTCAGTGCAGTAAGGAAGTATCCATAGCCAGATAAAGCAGAAATCATTACTGAATACTGGACACTCCGAGCCTCGCACGGCTCAGGGAGGACTCTAACCATGTATGAGGGAGTGCTAAAGATGAGAGTATCACATCGACAAACAACAAAATAAATTATATGTCATATAGTTAGTATGAGGAGAGTACAAATCGTAGAGCTAGAAACATTAGAATAAAAGGATAATCACTGCTAGCACCTCCTGACACCCTCTGCAGTTTCCTTATAGGAATGCAACCATGAGTCCAGCTACGAAAGAACGTTCCCGACCAAGTATATAATAGAATGTAGAATAAAGTATTTTAAGAGCACTTAGAGCAGAATCTTCAGATAGACCGTGAGATGAATCAGTGTACCTTTTTCAGGCACTTCCCTGAGCAAAGAATCACGCACCACACCAAATGTAGTGATAGGTTGATCAAGACAGAGGATTTCCAAAGATAAAAAGTTCACAGCCTCTATGATAAAAAGTAAATCATATAATTGAATGAGGAAAGAGCAAATCCGAAGTATTGATGCCCGATAAACTTAATATGTAGAATGAGTTAGTTTGGAGAGCTATTAGTAACAGAAAATATTAGATAATGAGAGAATTATCAAGTGCCTGGCTACCATTATGTGACACTAGCATGCATGACAAGAGGACCATTCCGTGAGTGAGACAAGTTATGAGAAGGAAGAGCTTGTCCTACGACACAAGCATAGTCGATTTATAATATGAATGGTAGAATACCTTAGTTCTTGGGATACATCATAGAAGAACAGAATATTAGATAAAAAGGCCATCACATCATGCAGCTGTGGCTGACAGCGGACTATGCAAGTTAGAAGGACCCAAGCCATGCAGTTGATGCGGATAAAAGAAGAGCTTTCCAAGACACAGACTGAAATGTACATACTGTTTTGAGGAGACTCATTAGTAACAGAAACAGTTAGTATAAAAGAGATGAAATCTATGGATAGCTGTGTTTGACACGGATGCAGGTTACAGATCGCAGCCATAAATGAGGATTGGAATAAAGAGAGGTTCCAAGACAGGAGATAAAAACGAATGTAGAATACTTAGTATTTTGAGATCATATAACAGAATATAATAAAGAGATAATCTATAGCCTTGTTGGACACTGACATGCAATGGTATTAGAGGCCTAGGCCGTCATACACAATCGGATACTAGTAAAAGAAGAGGTTCTATAGACGGATGTATGAAGGGAATTAGAAGAGGGTGTTGCTTGAAAGAAAAGAATAACATGTATAAGCAAATATTGATAAGAGACAATCATCTTTATCCTTGGTATTGTATCACTGTGCTACATCGAGTTAGGACCTACCAATGAGTGTAAGAATTTGATAAAGCCAGAGCTTTCCAAACATGTCATATGAAAATGATAGTAGCAATATTAGCCTAGAGATCATTGTAACAGAATATTAGACTAAAGAAGAATAAAATCAATAGCTGTGTAATTGAGATACCGGACGTGCAGCCGTTATAGGACGCAAACCATAGGAGTGAAGTGGTTAGTATAAACCGAGCAGGTTCCACAACCACGCTATAAAGAATCCTAATAATTGTTAGTTGCGTTCTGCAGAGTCAAGTGGTAATCAGGAATAGTAGACTACAAGAATATTAGACATAGGCCTGGTTTGACCACTCGGCGACACTGCAGGACTAGAGGACATCCAGGCACTATGAGTGAGTTGGCTCTGAGAAGAAATTCGCACGGCACGACGCACAATGATCAATGAAATGTACAATAATCTAGTCTGGCCATAGGAACGACATTTAGATATAGCATTTTCATCCAGCAGGCGGTCTCGCGACACACTGAGATGCAGGTTTTAGAGGGACCAATAACAACCCAAGTGATCCGCTGATCACCAACACGAGAGGTCCTCTCGAGCGACATCGTATGTAAATCAATCTACAATATCAGTCATCTTGACGGCGATCATTGTAAAGCGAGAATGAGGCCCTACAACAACACGAGATATATACCATTAGCTGTGTCTTGTAGCACTGCTTCCATGGGATTATACACCAGCCCCAGTCCATGCGCAGGCAGCTGTTCCCCGCCCCGTCATGATTTAACAGCCCCTGCAACAGGTTCACGAACGCAGGGAGTGGATGGACAATGACTGTCCCCACGATATATAATTATTCTTGTTCATTACCTCATCCCGCCCTAAGCAGTTAACTAGCTAGACTACAAGGATGTCATACGATTCATGCATGTGTTGTTGTGCAGGACCACATAAACGCATAGTTAGGACCATGTAGCCGTCCCAACATAGCCACACACGCACCCTTGTGGAGTACGAGCCTGAATCTGAAAGACGAGTCCCTAATATCTCCGACCGTCTTATCAATGTATAACTTCGCTCATATCAAACCGATAATGCTTGGTACTTTCTGGAGCGCATCATCGATAATAGCCTACCTCAGATAATATATTAGAATAACCCGAACACTAATTCAGTCCCCACCCACCCGTACTGTTTTCTCTGGGGTCTGCGATGCTGTTTTTTGGGCGACACCAACCGTCCACTAGAGGATCTTATGCTCTCCGTTAGATGTGAGCCCACATCCTACATACCCAGTGTACGACCGTCAGAAATGGACCACGGTTCCAATCCCGACACCCTAGTGAAATGAGAGGCATAAGACACACTCCCCCCCTACAGGCCTCCTTCTTCGAGCTCGTAACAGAATATTTCATGATCGAAAGACGATATCTATCTCTCAGCCAGCCAGTGCTGTCTTTGTTACACCACGCCCGCCTGTACTGGCCCCACCCACCCTTAAACACTGGCCACCAGGTTATACGGAGCCAGCCATGAGTGAGCAAGGTATCTAAAAAAGAGGTACCACGACTAGTCTGAACTAGAACCAATGTTGCATATTATATTAGTTGTTTGAGGTCATGCCCCCCGTAACACGAATAGTTAACTGAATAGAATGAACGTAAGTCCAGTGGTCTAGCTGTGTGTTGGGATGTAATGCGACTTGGGAGTGCAGTGTACTAGCGATTCCAGGCGGGCACCCCCCACGAGTCCATGACCTGAGCTAGCTGAATCCACCTAAAATGCCTCAAGCGTCCGGACACACCAGAGCAGTGCAATGTACTTACACTGAATGCAAAAACCATTACCTTTTACTGAGGTCCAATCACGCTTAACCAGATGATTAGATTAACGCAGATAACCAATACTTGCCTACCCCAGCTTGGTTGGACCGAAATGATGCAGGTTTATGTAGGGACGCAACCATTGAGCTAGCTGAGAAAGAGAGTATCCAACTCCTAAAATGAATGTTACATATATTAGTTTTACAGAATCATTTTGCCCTCCTAACCAGTATATAGGTCAGCAATAAATCCAGTTAGCTGTGTCAGTGAACACTGCGATGCAGCATTTAATCACGAGCCCGTACATCAAGAGTGAAGCGGTGACTAAAGAGTAGGTTTGCCCATGCATACGACCAGTTATCGATAAATGAATGATAGATATCATTAGCTGTTTTGGGGATGGCAGTTAACTATAAGATTAGTAAGTAAAGGGAATAGCACGATCAAGTTCAAGACCTGTTTGACGACTGCTAGATGCCGGTAAGTCAGGAACGCACAGAAACTTCAAGTTATGAGGCTTGATTCAGGGAGATAATGAACCGAGACGACAGAGGAGAGAGACGCTCGCTAGCAATAATTAGTTTTGAGGTCATTGTAACAGGAATATGGGCTACGTGTGCATTAACCATCTATCCGTGGACCCTCCTTGTCATCAAATATCCCGGCCACCGTTCAGTCGCTAGTCCTACTAGCCTGCATACAGTGCCAAACACAGCTAATATATCTCTTTATCTAATATTCTGTAACATGACCTCCACAAAACTAATATCTACATTCATTTATCATAACTCTGTCGTGAACCTCTCTTTATCAAGCCTCACTCATGGTTGGTCCTATAACTCGCATCCAGTGTCATAACACAGCTGATGATTTATCCTCTTATCTAATATTCTGTACCATACTCCCAAAACTAATATTCTAACATTTCATTTATTCATACTGTCGTGGAACCTCTCTCTATTCAAGCCTCACTCATGGTTGGTCCTATAACCTCATCGTAGGTCCAAACACAGCTAAAATGATATCCTTTATCTAATAATTCTGTTACATATCATACATAAACTAAAATATTCTACCACATTCACTTTTATCATACTGTCGTGGAACCTCTCTTATATCAAACCTACTAATGGTTGAAGTACATATATTACAACTGCAATCCATGTTCAAAACAAACAGCGTTAATGATCTTCTCCAAGCCTCAACGACCTCATCTCCTCACGGTCTGTCATACAGACCTCCTGTATACAACGCCACATATTGTACATTCATTTAAGTCTTGGAATCAATCTCTTCACTCAGAGCGCATCCACTCATCGCATACTGGTCCATTAGTAGTTTCACCATGCATTCCAGTGTCTCAAACACAAAGCTACACCTGATATATTGCCTAATTTCTAAATACAGTCGTTTCACACATAGCCCTCCTCCCAATCAACTCGACACTTCTAACACTTTCCATTAACATTAATATCCAGTACACGCAGATCGGCACCCTACTTTTTATCAATACATCTCAATCATCGATGCTGCCTAAATACTCAGACATCTCAGAAATCAAACACAGCTAATGATAATATAACATTCTAATTATCTAATACATATCTGTTACACTTACCTCCTTATGCATAACTATACCATACTTTTTTCTATGCCTAACCAAATTATTAAACTGGTCGGGTACGAGACCCCCAATCTTCTTAAAAGTCAACGTCAAGCCAAACACCATCATGGCTGCCCATAAACCTACTAAAACAGTGCCAACACACAGCATAAATAGAATAACTCTCAATTATCTAAAACTACTTGTTACTGAAATTTGAACAATAACCTCCAAAATCCATCACTCAAAAATATCATCTCATTTGTTAAATGTTTGCAACCACAATCAGTCTCATTTCCCTGGACAAATGAAGAAACTAACTAGCATCGTGGAATCAATCTCTGACTATAACCGATGACCATCACACTTACCACAATGAATGTTCTCTCTAAACCTTCATGCATACCAAGTGTCCAACAACACAGCAATTAGAAATATACAACAATCTATTATACACAAATATCTCAAACTAGCGTTAACATCTAATGATAACTTCCAAAAATAACTTATAGAAAGCGAAAGCACTAATACAACTATTAATATGTAAAGTTCTTCGTGCGAATCCCTTGCTACCTATATTAATACAATACACCAAAATCACTCACCAGAGCGGCCGGATAACAACATAATAATAAATTAAAAATAGCAATCTACGATGTCCCAAAAACACGAAGACCTATGATGTATCAAGAAAAAAACAACAAAGAGGCCATTATACTAAATCAAAAGTACATGTTACAATATGGAAACGTTTAACTCAAATTACTCTCTATGAAAATGGACCAGTGGTGATAAGGTAGTGTTAAAGACAGATAAGACATTACTCTGGCTGGGTCACCGACCGGTAGAGTAACAAAAAGATAATTAACCCAACTACCCCAGCATTGGTTACCGAACAAAACAGAATACTAATATCTACATTCCTACTCATCGCGGGAGGATAAACGGCTCACGTTTTAATACATAAGTCTCCAAACTGAAGCTCACCTGGATTTACGAGTCCACATAAAGCTGCCTAACCAGAAGTATCCAACAACAGCCTAATGATTACGCGAGTCGAATCTAAAATAATGTCCCGTGCCAGTCCCCCAGACAATACACCCTAATAACGCCGGGATCAAAGACACTAACAGATAAACCCGTTCTATTAAACATTCATCAATATAATCAATAAACGAAGAAGGGCACATATGAGTCAACAGATTCGAAAGCACACCTAAACTCAATATAAGTTGGAAACAGAAAAATAACACATGACCATCATTCACCTAGCAGAAAAGTGTCATCCCTACACCCCCTGACAGAGCGAGTCACAATAGCACTATAGCCAAGAGTGAACTCTCTTTACTCAAATTATTTCTTAACTTAACCTTCTATTTAACTCGAGAAGAGCACCTACTAACTAAATAACCAATTCACAGACATGTGTCCTAAAGCAGGAAACGGTCGTAAAGGCCGCTCTACACCACATCACTCAGTAAGAGGCCCCAAATCTCTGCAAGTCACACAGACAACTCGAAGTGAGTCCAAAACAACACAGCATATGGATTAATCTACTTTATCTAATAAATGCTAAGTGTACCTATTCCCAAATCTGCCAAACCTAATAAAATTTCTACCTACATCATTTTATATAACCCATCACGATTGAGTGAGAACTCCTCCTTCCTACTGTCAACCCTCTAAAATTCTACAAAATTGCTAAGGAGTTTTGTTGGTCACTATAACCTGCAAGCACATCAGCCACAAAAAACACATGCTAAACTGAAAATCTCCACTTCCATCTATATACTTTCTGTACCCAACATGTAATCTCTCCACACTAACTAATTCAACTCTACATTCCCATATACGCTAGAGTCATACTGTCTGTTCGAAACGCGGTCTAATCTTTAACTAACAAGTGAACCTTCACTCATGCATGGTCATCCTACCGTAAAGCCCGCACCCCTGACCTCAGCTGCGCCACAACAAAATAACTATCCACTTGAACTCATCTAATATCAAATATTTCAGTACACCTTAATCAAGCCAACAAAAACCTATATTTTCCGTATCAAAGTATAAACCTTCATTATCAAATGACTGTCTGTGCAGCACACGAACTCAGCATTAAAGAAGCGACGGCAAAACTCACATCATTAGTGCTGGAGCTGTGCTTTAAGCATGAACTCCAGTTTCCCAGACACAGCATAATAAGGATATCAATTCTTAGTGTCTCTAAATCTTACCCCTTCTGCTCTAGAAAAGGATATGACTACGTTAAATAAACACATAATAATTAAAGCTACACATTTCAAAACACTTATAAATCAAGCATAAGATCCTCTAGAGACAAAGCCTCTTCTTTCCATCACCGCTATGAGAAAAAGCGCTCACTACTTATGGCAACTGCGCGTCCTCTCAAAGATAATCGTCTGCAATCCCAGTAGTCAAAACAACATCCACGCTAATGACAATAATCCTCTTCTTATGCCTCTAACTAAATTTCTCTGGAATTACTGTGCAAATAGGTTAATCACACAGACTACTAAGGGACCACAAAACAATACCATAAGTAGCCAGCTAAGCATATCAATTTAATGAAGTTGCTTGTAACAAGCCGCCCTTAGTTTAGTCAACCACACTGACACACCTCCTACTTACCGCAAATCCCGACCACATCACATTCGAGCACATAGGGCCCGTAAATACTCGAACCTGTAGCCTATCCAAGGCCTACCATACTGAAGACAGCAGCCACCATCTGTTAACACAAGATAATACCTAAATCACGAAGCGTAATAATGGATACCCTTCACTCTCATATTATACTTTAGTACATGAAAATAATACTTCCAGAAACTAAGGTAATCTCAATTAGAAAATCACACTTCATAAATATATCATACATTTAAATCAAGATACTTATTGCAGGAAGAATGGGTTTCCCGTTTACTGGTCTTAGTGCAAACCCATACATATATAATCCTCTCAATCTTCCTCTAATCTCAATCACCCCTCCAAGCGATTGGAGGCAATTCCTCTCCCAAGAAATCGTAATCACATGATGCACTAACTAACTCTACACAAATTTACACTCACCACGAGTACTAATATTTAGCAACTAATAATCTCTTTATTTGCTTTCTAACTCTTGGTTTTCATCTAATATTAATATAAACGTTCCTAACACATGAACAATCCATTCATTGAAACGAATATGATACTACACACACGAGCATTTAATTCCCCAAACTAGACAATAAACCATTGAAATGCAAGAAATCTATAACTAATCCTACTGAAGCAACCGAATCAGCTATGAGCTATCGACCACGGTAACTAAATCTTTATATATGCAACAATATTCAACACCTCAAAAAAAACACACAAGGCAGATGAGATAACAGTACGTCTGTAACGCACGAAACTCACAACTAAATCCTTAAACCCTCCCTAAATGAAAGACAAAATCGATGACAGGCGCAAATCCACAAGGCCAAAAACAGCCTTAAAATGATTAATCCAGAAGCTAATCATTTATCCTTCTAACTAATACATATACATGATAAACAGGTGACCTAGTAACCTCCCTGAAATCCAACAGGCAACATTCTACAACTCCCAAAAAAACACAGACATCCCAAACTCAAGAACATCAATGTCTCTGTTGCCACATGATGTAAATCTAAAAACTAAAGAGAAATAAGCACTACAAGATACAAACGTAACAATTCATCATATACTTATAACAGCCTAAAAACCAAAAACACTCTCTGACAGTCGAAACTAACAACAAAAAAAAATTAAGAACTCCTATTCATAATGATCATCACTCCTCCCTCCTCGCCGTCCCTCCTATCATCACACCAAACCCTCCCCAATAAAACATCAACACCAAAAGTTGGTTGGGGGTACAATACTAGGAGCAAAACAACCTGCACAATTTCAAAATCAGAATTATGAAAGAAAAATCATCAACGTAGCATAGTTACAAAGACTAGAAAATATTGCAATAGACATTTTTGGCTAACTAAAATTAAACCCATTTGAAAGACAGCTGAAAAAGATGAAAGAGTGACTGTGTCCCACTTATTACGAAGAACAAAGTGACCCCGGGTACTCGCCTTTCAAAGTGTCCGTGGAGGATAGTAAGATCCAATCAGATCATTAAGTTGAACCGTTGATCAAACAGGCATTAAGACGAAACTTATCAAAAAGACATCAGGGCATATCATCTGACATGGCAAAATCCACAAACAGAAGGAAGACAGCCAAAACATCAAATCACATAACAGCCAGTAACACAACTAGAAACCAATATGATGCAGACAATAACACACTAAAAGAAGCAGAGGAGGCACTCTGAGTAAAGGATTTGTAAAACAACTTGGCTATCGCAAGATTAAGCAGTTGTGATAATTAGTAGAAGATGGGAAGAAAAATCAGATAACAAACAACATGTGGAACGGAAAGGACATTCACATTCTATCCAGCAGGTAAATAGTGGCGACGGCTCCGTTAACTGGAACAGACTGGGAAGGAAAACCTTGACAACTAAAAATCGACTGTACCATCTGGCTCATGTGGCAGGATTAATAACAAGCGGCGTCGAAGCACCCCTGGATCGGGCATCACATCAAGCCCTACCTATAGATGCCAACCATGCCTTTAGGCAACTCCAAGCCTTTAATCAATGGTCAGAATGGGCGGTGCACACCGGAAGGACAAACTATCTGATGTGAAGCATGAGTGGGAAGTTGGAGCACCGCGTCAACTATGCTGCCTGCACCTACCCATGGTATAGGTCCGGACTGGAATAGAAAGACTTAAAAAATTAGAATCATAGAAATTACAAACATCGGCTAAATGATCCACTGAGTGATACCGAAAACAAAACCAACCACAACATAAGTGGCAAAAAAAAATCAGTCACCGTAGTAACAGTGAGTCAGAAAACACTATAAGACATAGTGAACACCAATGCCGAAAGTGAAAAATGGATCAGAGAAGCCAGATGCTCTCTGAAGTATCAAAATAATCGTTAAATCAAGAGCAGAATCGCTAAAAAACCGGAATTTAAGGAAAGAAAATCACATTTGATAATAGACAGTAAAGCCTGGGGACCAGGCTGCGATTGGCGCAAATCCCACGCGAATTCACAGATGCCAGGGATAAGTTATCTGTAATGAACACTAAAATAAAAAAAATTCCCTGAAAGCAAAAAAGCCTAGTCTGCGCGAGAAGAAAAGAGGAAAAAATAATGTAATGAAAAATTAAATAGAAACGGAGATAGAAACGGAACTTACTGAACTCCCTAGATCCCATATGTGGGACCAGCTAAAGTTACCATCACAGTTCAACACTGGAAAGTTGAGGACACGAGAAAATACAAGGAGATGAGAAGAGAGAGAGGAGAAGAAAAGAGAGAGGGAAGGCTGGGGGAGAAGAGCATATGCTGGCCAAGGATAGTATTGTACCTATATATAGTTCCAGATCCACACATAAGTTTAATAATATTTTCAAACAAATGTATTACTTACACATTATATACATGAGAAGACTACCTGTAACTGATAATGGGATGCTTCAGGTTCAGGCAAGAATAGCTGGTAAATCAGAGTCTCACCTTCAAATTAAAAGAGCCAGAACACATAACAACAATAAGTAATATACTCTCTAACTTCAAATATGGCTGTCATTAATCATTGTCAAAATGAAAACGAAAGAAAATGAGCATTTACATATCAATGAATCTTTTTGTTAAAAAATGACAGCACCTATTACCTGGCTTATGCATATTTGAAATCAAATCCGTTCATCTAAAGTATTGTAACTAATCAAGGATGTACAGAATTCCAATAAATTAAAAATAATAAACCATACTAGCACCAACATATATACAAGATAACATTTCACACAAACAACACCATGAACACGACACACACCAACAGCACACACATCACAAAAAAAATAGACACCCAACCCTCCCACAAACCACACACAAAAGTCACTAACATACAACACAACACACAAACACACGACACCCACAATAAGATAGATAATCAATCACATCCAAAACACACACAGCACACATATAATACACAACAACTCACAACACATACACAACAACATATATAATACACACCCCAAATATAACACCCATAAAAAATCAAACACACAGCAATTAATAATATTAAATATATAAGCAGCACATGAGTAGAGTAAGAATGGAATAAAACAAGTAATAACATCAAAAGAGTAATACAGACGAGAGGAAGAANACCATCAAACACACCGGCCTTGATTTTATTTAAATGACATGTCAAACGACACCAAAAATGTCGTACTTGAAACATTTGCCTTCAATTGGACATGCTTTAATGAATGCATTTCAAAGAACACTAAGTTTCATGAGAAGATGAGGAAAAGAATTTCTTTATGTTCATAAATGAGCCAGATAGAAGTATTGGGATCAACAGTTTGAAGTCAGATCTGATAAAATGCCCTCCGCCAATGACTTCTTCTCAAACTTCTAACTGACCCACACTGGGATTTCAGCTGAAAGGCACTGACTATAAGCTGATGTATACTAAATACTCAATGATACATTTTGTTGTCTTGTTATTATGATAAGTTTTTATTATACAGAAAGTAAACAATTTCTGGTGCCCAATGATTATTTTAAGCGCTTTTATTCTCAACACCACTGCTTTACATCTTGTAAGGGACTTCAAAACTGTTTATACGGACATATTAATTCGAAAAATGCAAAATAGACGTCTCCAAAAAAGCATGATGTTTGTATTGACTAGGAACTAGTACCAATCAACACTCCCCTTAACGTCGTATCCCAGCAATGCATGTTAAAATTTCATGATTGAAACAAAATTTTATCGCGCTCAGAATCCTCTTAAGCACATAATGATACATCTATTTCATCAATCAAACACAGCAATGATATCAGAGTTTATCCATAAATATTCGCGGTTTATGTCTGCAAAACCTAAAATATTTAATTCATTTATTCAGCACTCACTTTGCAATCGTCTTTTATCAGCCATCACTCAGGCTGCAAGTCCACAATTCCATTTCAAAACACAGCTAAAATTATCTGTTATCCAATATTCTTTGTCATTATCTCAAAACAATTTACATTCATTTATCAACTCATTTGCAAACCTTCTTTATCATGCTATCCACTCAGGGTTGCGCTCTAAACCTAGCATCCAGTTGATCAAAACACAGCTAATAATTATCTACTAGTTCCGATATTCTGTTATAGGATCTAGAGAACTAATATTCTACATTCATCTATCATACGTCTTGGAACCCTCTTTTATCAACCTCACTTATGCTGTCCGTCTAACCGTGCATCCAGGTCCAAACACCAGCTTAATGATTATATCTTTATTAATATTCTGTCTACATAGTCTCCAAAACTAATATTGCTACATTCATTTATCATACCTTCTGTGAACCCCTCTTTATCAATCACTCACTTGCATGGCTGGTCCTCTCATAACCTGAATCCAGTGTCCAAAAACACTAATGTATATCCTTATCTAATATTCTTTACATATACTACCAAACCTAAATTGACATTCATTATCATACTGTCGGTGAACCTTCTCTTTATAACCCTCACTCATTCTGGTCCTCTACCTGCATTACCAGTGTCAAATTCACGAGCTAATATTATCATCTTTATCTAATATTCTTGTTACATGATCTACCAAAACTAATATTCTATCATTCACTTCATACTGGTTCTAACCTCTCTTTATCTAACCCCTCACTCATGCTTAGTCCTCTAAGCTGGATGCCAGTGTCCAAAACACACTAAATGATTATCTCTTTATTTTCTTAATATTCTTTACCATACCTCCTAAAACATAATATTCTACATTATTTATCATACTGTCGTGGAACCTCTCTTTATCTAACCCCTCACTCATGTGGTCCTTCTAGCCTGCATCCGGTCCATAACACAGCTAAAGTTATACTCTTATCTAATATTTCTATTACATACATCTCAAACTAATATTGTACATTCATTATCATACTGTCTGGAACCTCTTTATCAACCTCACTCCAGGTGGTCCTTACTAACCTTCATCCAGCCAAACACAGCTATATGATATATCCTTATCATATTGTGTACATGACCCAAAACTACATATTTACATTCATCTTATCATACTGTCGTGGACTTCCTCTTTTATCACCCATCACTCATGTACGTCCTCTAACCGTGCAATCCAGGTCCAAACATCAGCTAATGATAATACCTATTATGTAATATCTTTGACATGGATCTCCAAAACAATATTTGTACATCATTTAACATACTCGTCGTGGGAACTCTCTTATCAGCCATCACTCATGCGTGCGTTCCTGCTAACCTGCAATCCAGTGTCGCAAACAAGCAAGATTAGCGCTTATCATAAATCTTCTGTACATGATCTTCCAAAACAATATGTACAATTCATTTATATGTTGTGGACCTCCTTTATCCACCATCACTCATGGCTGTCCTCTAACCTGCATCCAGTGTCCAAACACACTAATGATTTATCTATTAATCTAATATTCTGTTACAGACTCCAGAACTAATATTCTAATTGCATTTATCATAGTCTGGAACCTCTCTTGATATCAACCCTACACTCATGCTGTCCTTAACCTGCATCCATAGTGTCCAAACACAGCTAATGATTATCAACTTTATCTAATATTCTGTTACATGATCTGCAAAACTAATATTCGTAACATTATCTTATCATCACTGTTCGTGGAACGCTCTTTTATCAACCAACTATGAATGTTACTAGCCTGCCATTACCAGGTGTTCCAAAACACAGCTAATATTATATCTATCTAATATTTCTGTTACATTGACTCACAAAAAAATATCGCTACATTCTTTATCATACTTGAACCTCTTTTATTCCAACCCTCACTCATGGACTGTCCTCTAACCTGCACCAGTGTCCAAACAGCCTAATGTATATCCTTTATCTAATATTCCTTTTACATTATCTCTCAAAACTAATATATGTACATACATTCTATATCTTGGATACTCTCTGTGGAACACTTCTTTACCCTCACTTCATGATCTGGTCTCTAGCCTGCATTCCAGGTGTCCACACACAAAGCTAATGATTTATCCTTTATCTAATATTCGTACACATGATCTAAAAACTAAATGTACATTCACTTAATCATACTGCTCCGGAAACCTCTCTTTATAACGCCATCACTCATGGCTGTCCTCTAAGCCGCATCCAGATGTCCAAACACAGCTATTATGATTATCATCTTTATCTAATATCTCTTAATGCATCCAAAACTAATTTTTTACATCTCACTTTCCATACTGTCGTGACATCTCTTTATAACCCCACTCATGCTGGTTCCTTAGCTTGCATCCAGTGCCAAACACAGCTTCAATGATTATCACTTTACTAATATTCGTTACATGATCTCCAAAATCTTAATATTCTATATTCATTATATCATACTGTCGTGAACCTCTCTTTATCAACCCACTCATTGTACTGGTCCTTATCTAACCTGCACCAGTGCCAAACACAGCTGAGATATTATCCCTTTATCTAAATATTCTGTTACATGCTCCAAATACTAATATTTACTTTCACTATCATACTGTCGTGGAACCTCTCTTTATTAAGCCTCACTCATGTGCTGGTCCTCTAAGCCTGCAATCAGTATCCAAACAGTATGTACTTACAATATTTGTTACATGCAATAACATTCCTCATTATTACTCTAACCCTCTTTTACTACTCTATGTGTCCTATAAGTCAAGTAACCCATGGATTTATTTATAATATTTGTACATACCTCAGAAACAATAATTGTACATCACTTATCATACGTGTCGTTGAAATCTCTCTTTATAACCACTCACTCATTGGCGTCCTCTGACCTGCATCCAGTGGTCCAAACAATGCTAATGATCTATATTATCTATATTCTTTAGTTCCCTAAATTCTTATCATTCGAAACAATATATATGTCGATAATTATATGCTCTGCCGTCTATTATCAACCTCACAACTCATGGTGGTCTGATAACGCTTGCTTCCAGTGTCCAAACACAGCTTAATGATTATATCTTTATCTAATATTCGTTACTATGATCTCCAAAAACTAATATTCTACATTATTTATCATACTGTCGTGGAACCTCTCTTTATCAACCTCACTTCTGCTGTCCTGCAACCTGCACAGTGTCCAATACAACTAATTATATCTTTCTCTAATATTCGTTACTAGATCTCAAAAACTAATATTCGTACATTCATTATCATACTGGTCGTGGAACCTCTTCTTACACCCATCATTATGAGCTGCGTCCTACTAAGCCTGTTATCCCAGTGTCAAACACAGCTATATATATATCTTATCTAATTTCTGTTACATGACTCCAGTTAAAAATAATATCGTACATTCATCTTATCATTACTGTCGAGGAACCTCTTTTATCAAATCCACTCACTAGCTGTTCCTCTAACCTGCATCCAGTGCCAAAACACAGCTAATGATATATCTTTATCTAATATTCTTGTACATTATCTCCAAAACTAAATTATTACATTCATTATCATACTTTCGAGGAACCTCTCTTTATCAGCCTCACTCATGACTGTCCTTAGCCTGCTATCCATTCCAAACACAGCTAATTATTATTCTTTATCTAATATTGTTACACTGATCTTCCAAAACTAATATTGTACAATCAGTTTTACATCACTTCGTATGGAATCTCTTTATCAACCATCACTCATGTCGTGTCCTCATAACCTGAATCCCAGTCCAAACACAGCTAATGATTATCTCTTATCTAATATTCTGTTAACAAACTCTCAAAAACTAATTTTACATTCATTATCTACTGTCGGAAACCTCTGTTTTATCAACCATCACTATGGTTCCTAACTAACTGCATCCAGTGCCAAACACAGCTAATGAATCGACTAATCTAATATTCTTTACCATACCCATGTTGAAACTAATATTCTACATTTCATTAATATCTGTCGGTGGGAACCTCTCTCTTATCAAGCCATCACCTATGGATCGTCCTATAACCTGCATCCAGGTCCAACACAGAACTAATATTATTCCTTATCTAAATATTGTTTACATGATCTCCAAAACTATATTCACATCTTCATTCATGCATACTGATCTTGGAACACCCTCTATACAACCCTCCACTCATGGTTGTCCTATAACCTGCATCCAGTCCAAACGCAGCAATGATTATCCTTCTAATCAATTCTGTACATGACTCTGTCAAAACAAATAGTGCTACATTCATTTATCATCTTGAACATTTCTTTATTCAACGCTATCAAACTTCAGAGGTCTGTCCTCTAACCAGCAGCCAGTCCAAACACACTATAACCGCTAATAATTATCATGTATTTTTTCAGCTACATGATCTGCCAAATTTCTATTTTATCAGAATATCTCTAAGGAAGACGAGGGTTTGAGAGATGTGAGGTAAATGGCAATACACCTGCTGTTTGAGGGGATTCCATCAGTTTTTTTTCTCTAAGCATTTTTGTTAAAGTTCAACTGGTAATACAGAGGGCTGTATCCTATAATTAGGCTTGTCATATAATGTTGGTGAGGTTTTTATCTTGTTTAAAAACAAGATGATTGTCTGTTTTATCTGAGTTCATGTAAATGGTCAGTGCATTCTAACTTCCTGCTTGTTTTGTTGCATAGATTTTGTTTGAGATTGTGAGAAGTTGTTAGCATCATCTGCATAGTCTGGATCCTTAATCCATTTGTGCAAGATACTATCTACCTTTTTCTTTTTTCAAAACCCCCTTTTGTTGGCTGGCGGCTAAAGAATATGCCCATTGTACATCAGCAAAAGGGGTAAGGAGGCTTTCACAATTTAAATGAAAAGTAAATAAAATCCAATTAAACAAGTCAAACAGAAGTATGTTTATTATGATTTTTTTTATTTTTACACAAATATACACATATACAGTATATTTATAAAGTTTATCAAAAGAATGCTCTTGCAAGATGGCTCCAAGGATTCTGAAGTTGAAAAAGGGTTCAGATTTCTGGAACAACTCTGACTGTTTTCCTGGCTAAACCTAAGAATTTCCTGATAGACAAAACCTGAAAAAAGGGACTAAAGAAAAAATTAAGGACCAGGGTCCTATAAAAGAACACACACACACACACACACACATATATAATATATATATATAATATATATATATATTATATATATATATATATACACAATATTACTTTGGTATTGTCTATGAGTTCTAAAAATCATTGATATTGCATATTATATTTAAGTTAGTATAATAAAGGACATACATTGAATGGCATGGATTAATATATAAATATAATATGTAAAAATAAATTAAATAAATAAATATAGTATATATATATTGTGTGTGGTGTGGTCGACCTGTGCACTGTGTGTTATATTTATAAACTTGCTTGCAAATCAATTTTCTAAAAAGATTTGATATATAAAACATATATGTGAGGTGTGTGCGTGCGTTGTGTGTGTATGTTATTCAATTTTAGTTAGAATATTGTTCAATGATCAAGAGTCATGTAATAGATAAGGAAATGCTTATTAATTTTTCTATCTTGTTTAGAAGGAAATTAATCTGAGATATTATTAAGTACAAAAGGAACATAAAACTCAATTTGTAGAAAGAATAGAGTTAAATTTTATAAATTAGGACAACGAAAAATAAATATAAGAGTAAAAGTCAAAATTATTTGTTAGAGTATGAAAAATTTTAAAAATTATTTAATTTTTCACAATATAATAATCAAGGTAGTCTTATATTTATAATTGTTGCAATAATTTTCTAAAGGTTTTTGATGAGATTTAACAAGTCTTTTCTGGGATTTCTTCCATTCTTTCAATGGTTACACATTCTGGATTACTGAATTTTTTTTTGACCAACAATTTATTTGAACTTTCAATCTCTTTCCAAAGATTTACAATACGATTCAAGTCAGAACTCATTGAACGCTAAGCAGAACTGTAATGTTCTTTTTTCTGAGATAAATAGTCACTAATTAAACATATTACCGACCCGAGATCATGATTATAGATTTTTAGTAGGCTTTACTGATAAATAATTATGTAATAAATTATACTTACACGAAAGAAATTAATTTAATATATGTTCTACTGCTACAAAATAAGTTTGTCTTTTCCGTATTTTGTATAAATGTCTGTCCATTTGTTATATTTGAATCTGTTGTTCTGTAAATTGAGTTTTATATTTTCTTTTTTTTTTCTTTCATTTTGCTGCTTATCAACATATGAAAAAACCTGCATTCAAAACGGATTAGCTTCTTGAGAAATTGATAAAATTCTTAAAAATTGATAATCAAAATTAATTTCATTGGTTGACTATAATATACAATATATATGTATGTACGAGGGTTGTTTAAAATTTCTAATCTAACTAGAAGTTAGTTGGAGAAGTAACATATATATATAAATATATATATACTATATATATATATATATAAGTTAGTTAGTTAATCTTAGGGCAAGTGCATTGACTAGAAATTGAAAACGTGAATTGATGTTTTCATTTATTTTTTTAAATGCGTTGCTGTTTTAAACTTTGTTGCAAATTATGCAAATTATTCAAAGATAAACTGTTAAGTCTGTTATGGTTTAATATACACAACATTCCAGCCATATGAACTACTGCCTTCTTTCATGAAAAATTAACATAGCTAATACTTGCTACCTAGTTCATGGTGTAAACAGAATAAAAAACAGTTTTTCATGGTGCGATTGAATAAACAAATTGGTTCAAATTTACTTGAAGGCTCCTGAGAAAGAAACACCTGGGACGATGGCCGGTGTCAAATCGGCCAAAAACATTGTTATTACCTCAACCCTGCTAATGCTAGGTAACTCTGTCTAGTGATGGAGGTGATAGATAAAATTATTTTATTTTGTAAATATTAGATAAAAATACTATAACTTTTTCTTTTCTATTAATTTTTTAAAAAGTAATTTATTGACAAAAACTATACATACATCATTAATTTATATTAAAACTATAACTTCTATACATCTTAAAATATTTTCTTAGGGATAAAGCTTCCTTGGTGGATTGAATAAACAGATTGGTCAAATTACTGGGAAGGCTCCTGGAAGAAGAAACACCTGACGATGGCCGGAGGTCAAATCGGCCAAAACATGTGTAAATAACAACATTGAAGTGAGAACAACAGTCCCAAAAACTAAATAAACATGAACAGCTGAACATGAAACAGGTACACTTCTTCTAGTAAATAATAAAATCTATTTTCATTATTTAAAAATTAGATTAAAAATCACATATAAACTTTTTCTTTTCTATTAATTTTTAAAAAGTAATTTATATAAAAACTATCTCACACATCTTAAATATTTTCTTAGGAAAAGAGCTTCAAATTGTGTAACTAGGGCAGAGAAACCAAAACAACATGGTGGATAGTCTGAGTTGGGAGGATGTGGCTTTACATTTTAGAGGGAAAGTTCAAAGTGTAAAATAAAGAAAGGAAAGGATTATACTTACTCATAATGATGATGTGTGCACTACATCGCTGTAGGGTGTGATTTCAATGGTGGCTATGTTCCTCTGTTTCACTGCTGTCATCAAATAACAAATGACCTCAACGCACTGTGTAGTCTTCAAGACAATATCGGGGTCACGTTCCTATTCATTAGTTGAAATGTCCGTTAGTCGTCAATGGTATTGACAATTGGTATTGACATGGTTGCTGCATCATTCTCCTGCTCTCATGCAGACATTATCATGGCTTCAAGGGAATAAGATGGCTGATGACATGGCTGTTGACATCATTGTTGTATCTTATTTCAGATGGTTAGACCGTACATTGGCGATAATCGATTCACAATTGGACAGTTGGATCAACATAGTTTATATTTTCCAGTTCTTTTCTTAGCTTGATATTGCAAAATTGAAAATAAAATAAATTATTCTTTAATAAATTAGTACATGTATTTAGAATCATTTAATCTTTAGTTGCCTGGAATAATGCAATGAAAACTGATCAATACTCTTCACACCTCCAGAACGTAACCTTACAGCTGACACAGTTTAGTGTTATATTAAAATATCAATAACAACGAGTATCAATATACATAAGACTAGAGTATATGTAAACTTGAAAGAGGAACTCAAATTTATAGTCCTGCCTAAGAAACTGGTGATTATTCAGTACTATATAGCATTAGTCTTAGAATTTTAAAATAATATATTTGGTTAATGAACTTAGTTGATTTCTGTCTAGATATTAAAGTACAAAGAATTGGCATGAAGTGGAGAAAATTCTTTAGAGAAAATATCAGAATGGATTTACCAAAAAATCAATTACACAACTTGTTAGATTCTCACTATGTTGTCATATTCCATCAAAGAAGGTGAATGACAAAAAATATTTTCTTTGTAGATTTACTTGAGCTTCATTTGACTCCATAAAAAGAGAAAAGATGGAGCAAATATTTTCTAGTACAAAATTCAAGCTCATTTTCATAGATGATTGTGTTTAATTTCCATGTACTTTATTTTTTAAAAACTAAATTTGTATATTTAAACTAAATTCTTTTTAATCATTTAATTTTTAATAGTTTAATCAATATTTTTTTAATCATTATTTTAATTCCTGTAAGTTGTTAGATAATTTTCTTGTGTTCTACTCAATTTTTTGTACAGAAAGAAATTGGTTAATAATAATTCATTAAATTCATGTGTACTATGATAAGCAAACTCATCAGCACATTTTCCAGTGGACTCCTACACATGGACACACCAATTCCCCCTCTCTAGGGAATATCACTGATAAATGAATGTAAAATATAAGTTTTATGACTAGATATATTATGTTATATTATACTATAATTATATATAAGTATATTCAAAATTAGAGTTAAAGAGAGATAACTAATATTTTCAGAAGAAATCTGAAAAAAACTTAAAGATTTGTTATTACGTCTATTAGGAAAATTTCAAAATCCACTAAAATGAATAATGAGAATAATGATAATAAAAAAAAGAAATTTCACATTTTTAAATTCAATTTCAAAATCAAGGGAAAGTTGTCCAATTTAATGAAATTTTCCGTTTCAACTATATAGAAATATATATTTAGTGCCAACTACAAAATATACTATGATTGAAGACTTACCATTCAGTTTTTATTATAACATTTTTGAGAATGAAAAAAATCAAATGTTTAATTACAGAAAATAATTTATTCAAAAAAATAAAATTTTAAAAAACAAACAGAAAAATTGTGTTTCAACTTGATATTGTTAGTTAGTGCCATCTACAAATATTCTATGCACTATTAATTACCACTCATTAAAGGACATCTATCCATACAAAAAAGGCAATATCTGCAAAATTATATTTAAAATTGTTTTTTACATTGATAACAAACAATATTATTGAATAGTTTAAGAAGTCACTTAGCAACAATATCAACATTTGAAGGGTCATGGAGCATTAAGATGATTTTTTTAATTATAATCTTTTCACTCAAATCCTGCACATACATAGGAAAAAACTTCTAAAGGTTGGCAGGTGATATCTTCTAAAGTAGACTTAAAGACCTGTACAAAATTCTTTGGTGGAACTTAAGACAAGTCAAGTGATGTTAGTGGGAAAAAAATCAAAACTTGAAAAGGAGCTCATTTTTCTACATATTGGGGAACATTGATTTTGAATCATGCATTTGGGTGAGGAACATAAAAATCTTTCTATCAGTAAAAGGTTGAAATACTTATATATTTGGATTTTACACTCCTATTTGGTGCATAAATACCAAATTTCAGAAATATTGTATGAATTGAGGCGTTTTTTTTTTTCTAATTTTTAAAAAGCACTGGGAGATCTGCGACGTTGGTGTGGTCTTAATTTAGAGGCAAAAATTAGGAAAATTCTATGATAGTAACTATGATGAGTGAGTGTGGAATAATATAATAAAGATAATATTATTTCGTCAATTTAGAAAGTTACTGAGATTAAAATTGGTTGTTGAGAGAAATCTGGGATTTTGTCAAAAAATCTCTATTTTACAAACAAAATCCCTTCCAGCTTTTAAAAAAAATCTGCCAAATTAATGAAATGTTCAGTGTTGATTGATCTATGAATGATTTTTATAATGGCATCCGTTATTTTATTTTGAAAAACTTTTTGGATCTTTTTCAGGTTTACCTAAACTTTGACCCCCTCCCTTTATTTTTGGGGGTGAAAAAATATCAGTGGGTTATATATGATTGATAACTAATTTTTGCATGTTAAAAAAAAACCCAAAAGTGTAGTGAATAGAAGAAAAGAAAATTTAGGGACTTACTAGCGTTGTAGAAAATGAAGTATAAGTAGGAATCGAAAAAAAATGAAAATAAAAACTAAAAAAAATAATTTGAAATTTTTTTACTCATTTTGATAATTATTTAATTGGCTATTATCTTATACAAGAAAAATTATACATCAATATTATGTTCTGTTTAAAGGGGGTGCTAAATTTTTCAATAGTGTTTTTTTGACGAAAAATTATTGAGAGATTGTACTAAAGTAAGGTAGTATATTAAACAAAAAAGGATTTAAAACTAAGAATATGACATTTAAACTTAACATCATGATACTGATTATTTTAAATGAATTTTCATGTATTAATTTATCATAGCAGAAATGCCTAATTAAATCAGAAAGTTTTGAAATGAAATAACTGCATGCATTATAAAATTCATATTCATTGATAAATCAATACTGAAAATTTCATTACAATCGGATAGTTCCCCGATTTTTGGTAATTTTTTTCAATCGAGGGGTTAAATTTATTTGTAAAACACGGATTTTACAGCAACTCACGGAGACCATCTTAAGATATATTTGGTCAAAATTGACCGAAAAAATAGTTTTAAACGTATTAAAAAATAAATTACATGTGTAATATTATTTGCTTCTTTTAGTGATGGCCATATATTACCACTTTTCGAATTAGACAAAAATTATATCTTAAATAATCGATTAAATTATTTCTAATTTGTTTTTAAAATGAAAAGCAGATGAAAAAATGGGTATTCCTAATTGCTTAAAAAAGTACTTGCCTGTACAATACTTGTGATACAAAACTTTAAACCAATCTATCTAAAAAGCTAATTTCTTAAAATGATATATTTTTACAGATGAGTTTAACCAATTTTTATCTTTTAACAATTGATAGTGGAAAATGCCATTTTCCACTTAGCGATAAAATTCATGATAGTCAAATTTACATGTGTTCATGTCTTTTTAATATTTTTGTTTAAATTTGAAAAAATTCACATTCTTGATCAGTCATTAACGGATTCTATATTTTTTAATTTAGAAGAATTTTTTGTATTTTAATCCTTCACAAAATATAAATTGAATATGGATAAACTTTTTGTGTTAAATCTGTGTTATTTTTAACATTACTTGCATTCATAATAAAATAAGTGTTTTTAGATAATTGTGATCAAAAGTTAGTTTGCAAAGCGAATTAGATTAAAACAACAAGTAAATACGAGCAGAGAAAAATCCAAAAACTTTGTAAGAGAGAGAGAAAATTGAAGATAACAATAAAACAAATTTGATTAATTTTTACAATGACAAGTGAAAGAGCAACAGAGGGGTTGCTATTGCTAAAGAGAGGTAGTTAAAAGAAATTTTTATTTACTGCTGATTTTGGGTAGTGGGCGGCAGGGAGTGACTTATTCTCGCTTATTCCTCTCAATAGATACGATAGACTTGATAGAGAGAGGAATGGAAATTGACTAGATTAGAAGATACGACAGAGATGGGTTACTTTGTGAGTAATTGCAAATTACTGCTAATTAAAACGATGAAAAATTATTATTTTTTCAAACATAAAGTAATCCCACAATAAGGAATATCTTAGTATTTAATTTTAGTCATAAAACTGTAACAGGAAAAAAGCCTTTAGAAAATGAAAGGTGATTATCTCAGCTTTAGTATAGTAATATATATATTATATATATATATATATATATATATAACTTGTGAAAAGTTAAAATAAAATCTTAAATAATACATTACAAATCAAAGTTATTAGTTGTAGAGAGATACAAAAAAAACGTAAAACATCCTTATTGTATGTGAATTCTGAAAAAAAGAAATATTTTTGACAGACCTACTAGACGAATCTTTCTTGGGAGTATGCAAATACAAGTTGTTGTGTGCTGTACAAACTAGGAAATTTTGACAATGAAAAAGCCATAAACTTTGAATATCAAAATGTGTGAATAAATGGATCCATTAGGAACGTCCTTATTGTAGTGAATTATAAAAAAAATGATTTTCGAAAACAACTTACATTTTGACAAGTTTTTCTTACAGGAGGCAACTAATGAACTACGTGGAACTTAAATTGAAATGAAACGTCTGCATCTGTACGGCTCAATAAATACACGGAGGTCACGTGAATATATCCACTATTTTGAAAAAACCGCCACTAAAAATTAAATATGATTCATAATATATATAGATATATATATATAAATATCATATATATATATATATATTGAAAATGTTATTTCTTACATCTACGATTTATTTATCTTAAAATGTAATAATTAAATAATGAATTTAAACGTTTTCTATCACTTTTTCCTTTATTATTTTACAACACGTACTCATATCGTAAATCTAAAAATATAGAAAAATTTCTCCTTAAATCTGACCGATTCCGAATTTCAAGAAAGTCTGCTAATAAAATCACAAAACACACTCAAAAAAAATAAAATAAATAAATGACAAACTAATTTCCCATTGCGATTCACACACATTAAACATTTTAAGTGGAAAAAATTTTTTTTTTAAATAAATGCTTTTTAAAAATCCATGAATAGAAAAATAATTAATGATTTTAATAAAATAATCAGTATGTAAAATAATAGAAGTTTTTATGAAAAGAAATTTTTTCTATATATTTCGTCAACCTCTAATTTTTCTCAAATTATATCAGCTTAAAATAAATGAATTGTGGAAAAGTGAAGAATAAAATCTTAAATAATACATTACAAGAGAAGTTATTAGTTAGAGAGATATAAAAAAAAATCCTTATTCTATGTAAATTCTGAAAAAAAGAAATGTTTTTGACAAGACTTACTAGAACGAATCTTCTTGGAGTATGCAAATATAAGTTTGGTTGTGGTGACAAACTGGGAAATTTTGACAATGAAAAAAGGGTATAAACTTTGAATATTCAAAATGTATGAATAAATGGATCCATTAGAAACGTTCTAATTGTAGGTGAATTATAAAAAAAAAGAAAAAATGGAATGTTTACGAAATGGACTTACATATCAGAAGATAATTTCCTTGACCCTGCAAAGAGATACACGTTAGATCTCAGAGCAAAAAAACACGTACTATAAACCCACTTGTTGTCACCTTATGAAATGACCAAAATGCACGCCTCTTTCCTATTTATACATTAAGAGGAGCCGCCGCGTGATTATCAAATTTATAACCACAACTGCTTTTCTTTAATTCTATCAAAAATTTGATAATGTTAAAATATTTGAAAACTTTCTTTTATTTATTTATTTATTTTGTCACCTGAAACGTTTGGCAAAATCTGGTGATACTTTGTTTCAACAAAGGAAAACAAGTGAATTTGTATTTATATTTAGTGACTAAAAACTAAAAATGAAAATATATATATATATATATATATATATATATATATATATATATATAAATATATATATATATATATATATATGAAAATTTAAAATTTTATTTCCAACATCTACGATTTATTTATCTTAAAATGTAAATAATTAATAAATAAATTTAAACGTTTTCTATCACTTTTTCCTTTATTATTTTACAACACGTACTCATATCGTAAATCTTAAAAATATAGAAAAAAATTCTCCTTAAATCTGACCGATTCCGAATTTCAAGAAAGTCTGCTAATAAAATCACAAAACACACTCAAAAAAAATAAAATTAAATAAATTAAATAAATGACAAAATAATTTCCCATTCGATTCACACACATTAAACATTTTTAAGTGCGAAAAAAATTTTTTTAAATAAATTTGCTTTTAAAAATCCATGAATAGAAAAATAATTAATTGATTTAATAAAAATAATCAGTATGTAATAAATAGAAGTTTTTATGAAAAAAAATTTTTCTATATATTGCGTCAACCTCTAATTTTTCTCAAATTATATTCAGCTTAAAATAAATGAATGTGGAAAAGTGAAGAATAAAATCTTAAATATACATTACAAAGAAAGTTATTAGTTAGAGAGATATTAAAAAAAAATCCTTATTCTATGTAAATTCTGAAAAAAAGAAATGTTTTTGACAGACTTACTAGACGAATCTTTCTTGGAGTATGCAAATATAAGTGTGGTTGGTGACAAACTGGGAAATTTTGACAATGAAAAGGGTATAAACTTTGAATATTCAAAATGTTATGAATAAAATGGATCCATTAGAAACGTTCTAATTGTAGGTGAATTATAAAAAAAAAAAAAAGAAAAAGAATGGAATGTTTTACGAAATGGACCTTACATATCAGAAGATAATTTCCTTGACGCTGCAAAGAGTGATACACGTTAGATCTCAGAGCAAAAAAACACGTACTATAAACCCACTTGTTGTCACCTTATGAAAATGACCAAATGCACGCCTTTCCTATTTTATACATTAAGGAGCAGCCGCGTGATTATCAAATTTAAGCCACAACTGCTTTTCTTTAATTCTATCAAATATTTGATAAATGATAATGTTAAAATTTGAAAACTTTCTTTTATTTATTTATTTATTTTGTCACCTGAAACGTTTGGCAAATCTGGTGATACTTTGTTTCAACAAAGCGGAAAACAAGTGAATTTGTATTTATATTTAGTGACTAAAAACTAAAAATGATATATATATATATATATATATATATATATATATATATATATATATATATATATATATATATATATATATATATGAAAATTTAAAATTTTATTT
>CM042147.1:66535475-66555475 GCA_023376005.1 Doryteuthis pealeii | reverse complement strand
AGTATAATTAATTTACATAATTATTTTATCGGTAAAGCCTTCTATAAATTTTGATCTCGGTCGGTAATTTACTTTCTAGCAAGAAAATGATCCCAAAACATACGTCTAAATTAGTGACTATTTGTCTTCAGAAAAGAACATTACAATTCTGCCTTAGCCTTCAATGAGTCCTGACTTGAATCGTATTGTAAATCTTTGGAAGAGACTGAAAGTTCGAATAAATGGTTGGTCACGAAAACAATGTCAGCTATTAGAACGTGTAACTATTGAAGAATGAAGAAAATGCCAGAAAACACTTGTTCAGATCTCATCAAAACCTTTTAGAAAATTATTGCAGCAAGTTATAAAGATAAGAAGCCATACTCTTGATTAAACTGGGGAACACAATTTTTGTTGAATTTGATCTGACACTACTTTTTGGCTATTTTTTGAGCTACGGGATACCCTCGATTTTTCTAAAAACCCTAAAAATACAGCATCTAACAAATTTATGCTTATTTTATAGAAGGTTTTGAAAATGTATATAAAATGGGAAATGATAAAACATTACATTGGTCATCACACATTTTGTTGAGCTAGATCTGACACTTGTTTTGGACAAACTTTTGGACTGAATCAAAAAAATGTCCCCATTTTTTTCTCTATTACATCAACTTTTTAAGTAACAGGATACCCTCGCTTGGTCTCAAAAAACATTAAAATACTGCATGTGACAAATTTCAGCTGATTTTATAGAATGTTTTTAAAATTTACAATGGAAAATGATTAAAAATTTGCTTGACTTCTCATAACTCAATTTCTTTGTATATTCAATCAATTTTCCCCATTGAAATAAACTGAAATGCCATTAATCTGTTGCCGCCCCCTCACCCCTAAATACTTGGTTTTATTTGTTATATTTTCTTAATAAGAAAATTAATACTGTATTGTATAAAAACATAATAAAATAGAATGTAATGAATTATGTGCTGTAATATGTTTTAATCT
Source organism: Doryteuthis pealeii (assembly GCA_023376005.1). Taxonomy (NCBI): domain Eukaryota; kingdom Metazoa; phylum Mollusca; class Cephalopoda; order Myopsida; family Loliginidae; genus Doryteuthis; species Doryteuthis pealeii. The sequence continues at coordinate 66,554,488 of CM042147.1, read as the reverse complement.
TTATTTTTTATGAATAAGTTAGAGAATTTTAATATCGTTCTGCTACCAATCTCACTATGATGTGCAATTTTTATTGTGTTACATCAACATAGTAGTTAAGGAGAAAATATAGTTTTTTTTCTAGAGTGTTCAATATGTGGGCAGTTCCATTTTATGTTCCATAGTCTGTCAACATATTTACATCCCATATATTTTGATACCATTCCTCCATGAATTTCAAATCTTGGTGGAATCATTCATCTTGCTCATAGCTGACAATATCAAGGTTTTTAAAGAAGTTAGCAAGATGGCTTTGCAGAAAATGGAACTTGATGCTCATGTAGCAATCAAGGTAAAGAACTTGTTAACAACCAAGTATGCTTTTCGAGTTCTGACATTATCCCGATGAATCTGTAGACCATCAAACACACCGGCCTTGATTTTATTTAAATTGACATGCCAGAAGACACCAAAATGTGGTACTTGAAACATTTGCCTTCAATTGGGAATGCTTTAATGAATTGCTTCAAAAGACATAGTTTCATGAGAAAGGTGAGAAAATAATTTTCTTTATGTCAATAAATGGCTCAGATAGAATGTTGGGATCAACAGGTTTGAGGTCAGATCTTGGAGTCAAATGCCTCTCCGCCTAATGCTTCTCTCAAACTCTACTGACCCACACTGGGATTTCAGCTGAATGAGGCACTGGACGTATAGCTGATGGTAGACTAAGATACTCAATATTACATTTGTTTGTCTTGTTATATGATGAAGTTTTTATTATACAAAAGTAACATTCTGTGCAATGATATTTTAAGGACACTTTAATTCTCAACACACTGCTTTCACATCTTGTAAGGGACGCAAAACTTGTTTTAATCGACATATTTTAATTCGAAAAATGCAAAATAGACTAGCTTCCAAAAAGCATTGATGTTTGTCTTTGACTGGGAATCAACCTAGTCACCAGATCTGAATAATACTTACGGCTAGTCCTCTAACCTGCATCTAGTATCCAAATACAGCGAATGATTATGAGTTTATCAAATATTGGGTTTCATGATCTGGAAAACTAATATAGTAGATTTATTTATCGCTCTCACTTGCAATCCGTCTTTATCAGCCATCACTCATGGATAGTCCTCTAATTTGCATCAGTTTCAAAACACAGCTAATGATTATCAGTTTATCTAATATTCGGGTTGATGATCTGCAAAACTAATATTGTACATTCATTTATCACACTCACTTGCAAACTGTCTTTATCAGCCATCACTCATGGCTGGTCCTCTAACCAGCATCCAGTGATCAAACACAGCTAATAATTATCTCTTTATCCAATATTCTGTTACATTATCTCCAAAACTAATATTGTACATTCATTTATCATACTGTCTTGGAACCTCTCTTTATCAACCTCACTCATGGCTGGTCCTCTAACCTGCATCCAGTGTCCAAACACAGCTAATGATTATCTCTTTATCTAATATTCTGTTACATGATCTCCAAAACTAATATTGTACATTCATTTATCATACTGTCGTGGAACCTCTCTTTATCAACCCTCACTCATGGCTGGTCCTCTAACCTGCATCCAGTGTCCAAACACAGCTAATGATTATCTCTTTATCTAATATTCTGTTACATGATCTCCAAAACTAATATTCTACATTCATTTATCATACTGTCGTGGAACCTCTCTTTATCAACCCTCACTCATGGTTGGTCCTCTAACCTGCATCCAGTGTCCAAACACAGCTAATGATTATCTCTTTATCTAATATTCTGTTACATGATCTCCAAAACTAATATTCTACATTCATTTATCATACTGTCGTGGAACCTCTCTTTATCAACCCTCACTCATGGTTGGTCCTATAACCTGCATCCAGTGTCCAAACACAGCTAATGATTATCCTAATATTCTGTTACATGATCTAAAACTAATATTGTACATTCATTTATAGTCTTGGAACTCTCTTTATCAGCCTCACTCATGGTTGGTCCTCTAACCTGCATCCAGTGTCCAAACACAGCTAATGATTATCTCTTTATCTAATATTCTGTTACATGACCTCCAAAACTAATATTCTACATTCATTTATCATACTGTCGTGGAACCTCTCTTTATCAACCCTCACTCATGGTTGGTCCTCTAACCTGCATCCAGTGTCCAAACACAGCTAATGATTTCTCTAATATTCTGTTACATGATCTGAAAACTAATATTGTACATTCATTTATTAGTCTTGGAACCTCTCTTTATCAGCCATCACTCATGGCTGGTCCTCTAACCTGCATCCAGTGTCCAAACACAGCTAATGATTATCTCTTTATCTAATATTCTGTTACATGATCTCCAAAACTAATATTGTACATTCATTTATCATACTGTCGTGGAACCTCTCTTTATCAACCCTCACTCATTGGTCCTATAACCTGCATCCAGTGTCCAAACACAGCTAATGATTATCCCTAATATTCTGTTACATGATCTGTAAAACTAATATTGTACATTCATTTATAGTCTTGGAACCTCTCTTTATCAGCCATCACTCATGGCTGGTCCTCTAACCTGCATCCAGTGTCCAAACACAGCTAATGATTATCTCTTTATCTAATATTCTGTTACATGATCTCCAAAACTAATATTCTACATTCATTTATCATACTGTCTTGGAACCTCTCTTTATCAACCCTCACTCATGGCTGGTCCTATAACCTGCATCCAGTGTCCAAACACAGCTAATGATTATCTCTAATATTTCTGTTACATGATCTGCAAAACTAATATTGTACATTCATTTATAGTCATGAAACCTCTCTTTATCAGTTATCACTCAAGGCTGGTCCTCTAACCAGCATTCAGTTCCCAAACACAGCTAATAATTATCATGTATTTTTCAGCTACATGATCTGCAAATTTCTTTTATCAGTAATATTCTCTAAGGGAAGATGAGGGTTTTGAGAGATGTGAGGTAAATGGCAATACACCTGCTGTTTGCTTCCATCTAGTTTTTTTCTCTAAGCATTTTGTTAAAGTTCAACTGGTAATTACAGAGGCTTGTTATATATTAGGCTTGTCATATAATGTGGTGAGGCTTTATCTTGTTTAAAACAAATGATTTCTGAGTTCATGTAATGGTCAGTGCATCTAACTTCCTGCTTGTTTTGTTGCATAGATTTGGTTTGAGATTTGTGAGAAGTGTTAGATCATCTGCATAGTCTGGATCCTTAATCATTTGTGCAAGATACTATCTACTTCTCACCCTGTTGGCTAGGGCTAAAGAATATGCCACTGTACATCAGCAAAGGGGTAAGAGGCTTTCACAATTTAAATAAAATAGTAAATAAAATCAATTAACAAGTCTAATACAGGGTATGTTTATTATGATTTTTTTTATTTTGACACAAATATACACATATAAAAATATTTATAAAGGTTATTCAAAAGAAAGTCTGCAAGATGGCTCCCAAGGATTCTGAAGAACAAGTTGAAAAAACGTTCAGATTTCTGGAACACTTCTGACTTGTTTCCTGGCTAAACCTAAGAATTTCCATGATAGACAACCTGAAAAAAAGGAAAAAAGAAAAATTAATGGACAGTCCTATAAGAAGTAAGACACACACACACACACATACACACACACACACACACATATATATATTATATATATATATATATATATATATATATATATATAATATATAATATATTTTGATANTGTCTATGAGTTCAAACATCTTTGATATTGCATATATATTTAAGTTAGTATAATAAAGACAAACATTGAATGGCATGTATATATAAATTATGTATATATATATAAATAAATATATATATGTATATGTGTGTGTGTGTGTGTGTGTGTGTGTGTGTGTGTGTGTTATATTTATAACTTGCTGCAATCATTTTCTAAAGATTGATATATAAACATATATGTGAGGTGTGTGTGTGTGTGTGTGTGTGTGAAGTGTTTAATTTTAAGTTAGAAGATTTCAATGATGAAGAATCATGTAATAGAAGTAAAGAATTTTTTCTATCTTTGTTTAAGAAGGAAAAAACTGAGATATTATTAAGTACAAAAAGGAACATAAAACTCAATTTGTACAGAATAGGTTAAATTTACTAAATAGGACAAGAAAATAAATATAAGATGAAAAAGTGCTTCCATATAGGAAAATGGAATACTCATTCTGACATAGTTATATAATAAACTTATAAAGAGAGATCTTAGATATTAACAAGTGTTTCATCAATAATTATATAAGATCAAAGAAGTGAGTCATTGTGCTGGTAAAGATTATAGTGCAAATCTCCAGCGCTCGACACACATACATCCTTCCTTGAACTGATTGGTGTGTGATGGCAGAGTTATTGAACAAGTTCAAATAGTAAAGAGAGTGCGAGTACTAGTACTACACTCTTAGTAAGTAAATACCTTTAGTTGTCCATTAAGTTTTAACCTAGGATTCTATGAGTGATGTGAATGTGGATAGTGGTGAGTAATCCCTGAATATATACAATGTTATAACCTGTATATATAATAATGTGTGATCTGTAATCAATTAGTGTGCACTCATTGCCTAGCTCATATCGTGAGTTGGGTATAGTATATATATATAATGTGCCATGCATATATATATTTTCCTTCTATTCTTTTTACATTATATCTAGTTATTCACTTAATATATAAACGTGCGGTCTTGTAGAAAGATATTTATCGTAGAAATTCATAATAGCCTAATTAGAAAGTAAATTAGGAGCAAAGCTTTACATAAAATTGTAGATAGTTCCATTGCCTTTAAATAGTCATATTTGAGTAATTCGTTTATTTATGTCACTGTCAATGTAGTATTAATAATATACTCTTATCAAACCTTCTTTAATTCCTAAAGGGCTATGAGCGTCCTTAAACATTAATTTATATAAATAGTATTTTATAATAATATCAAACGTTTATTTAATTATTTATGAACTAAATATATAACTATAGAGCTAAATTTATTATTGAATTTTTTTTTAGTAAGAGTAATTTTTACTAATTAATATAACTAATTTACGACAGCAAGGTACTTGATAGAATTCTATTTTTTCTTAGGGATAGCAGCTTAAAATTTTGTACTAGGGGGAGAGAAACCAAACAACATGGTGGAAGTTCTTGAAGGTTGGGGAGGGAGTGGTATTACGTTATTAGAGGGAAAAGTGTACAAAAGTTGATAATTTTATTATCAAAGAAGAATGGTTTATACATTTACTTTCTTTCATTATATTGTGGCCAACATATCATGCTCTGCTACGGTTGATGTATATTGGTTTTGATACTGTACTCTGTTTTTCAACTTAGTGGTCATCAAAAACAACCAACAATAGACCTTCAACGATGGTTATGAGTCGTTCATATGAGACAATATCGGTCAGGTGTCATGCTACATATTCATGTTGAAAATGTCCCCGTAAGGTTGCAAATAGGTACTTGACAATGGTATTTGACATGAGCTTTGCTGATACCTCAATTCTCCTGCCATACAATAGACTGAGGGGAACCATGAATCATTGGCCTCACACGGAAATAGATGGATTCCAGATGGGACCCAATAGGCTGTTGCAACATTCAATTTGTTCATATACTACATCTTTCAGTTTATCGGCATGGTAAACCCTACTTCAATTGGAAGAATTAGAACATTGCATATATACAATCGTGACTCATACTATATATGGTTGGACACGGAATTAAACTACAAACAGTTAATGTTTCTTTATTATTCTACCAAGTACTTATTCTCTAAACTCATCTTTGATATGTCTGAGACTTAAAATAGGCACACAGTATACAATCCATTCACCTATAAAATCTTATGTGAAGTTAAATGATAAGAGAATTCATTTCTCGAGGACCTCTCTTGCCAGCCATTGTTGTATATGATGGAGTCACTCTCCCAAATTCTGGTGTAGTATGGATCTCATGTGGAGTAGTAATTTAGTGCATTATGTGAACAGAGAAACGTAGTCCAAAGTATACTCTTCACAGAGCGTGTCTTCTATACTGACTGCATATACGCCCTCTAACCACTGCGAATCACAGCTTGTTAGTGTTTTATTTAAAACATATAGTTCAGCAGAATATATTGAACAAGCCAGCTCTCCAATTCAAATATGGCAGAGATAGTATGGGTAAATATAGCTATCAGAGTCTAATGAGAGATCGCTTGATATAGAGGTGATATATATATTTATTCTCAGCATGCTCTAATTGTAACCTTTGTATGAATAGTCATTTCCAATCATAGAGCTCAGACATATAGAGTATCTATGGATTATAAAAATAGTTACTCTTTTTAACCTTTGAGTTTGTAATATGACAATATTTGAATTCCATGTACTTTGCGGAAAAATCTTATAGATCAGCATTTTGCAAAAGAAACCGAATGAAACAGTCAATCATATTCAGCTTTTTCATTAATTTTCAAATAAAAACTTAATACAATCAGTAGAGATAGAGATGTTTATTTTACATATTAAGATGGAGTAGAAGTTAGAAAGCAATTCAATCAAAGTGTACCTATTTATAGCAGCAAGACCTTTTTTCCCCAAAAATATAAGAATTTGTGGAGGCCTTGTAGTGTAATGAATATATCATAGGAAATGGAACATGGTACACAAATTAAAAGCCAGGAGGAGCTGTTTGTATCAATATAACACTAATGTTACTCTTGGAAAGGTATGATAACTATACATTGTCTGGCAATGGTGTAAATAGTATAGAGACTGGTTTGTTTTTAACTTGGTGTGGTAACCAGATAGGAAATGAAAACCCTGAACACACTTTGTTAAACTCTGGTTAAAAAAAGTTTTGTCACATTCTGCTCATGTGAAGGGAGTGGGTAAAACATATATAAGAATTGATAAATTTTATTAATAAATGCATCAAGAAAAGTATATTATGTGTTTACAAATAGTACTAGAAGGAACAATAAGAGATCTTGGAACTCTCTTTATCAACCTCACTCATGGTTGGTCCTCTAACCTGCATCCAGTGTCCAAACACAGCTAATGATTATCTCTTTATCTAATATTCTGTTACATGATCTCCAAAACTAATATTCTACATTCATTTATCATACTGTCGTGGAACCTCTCTTTATCAACCACTCATGGTGGTCCTCTAACCTGCATCCAGTGTCCAAACACAGCTAATGATTATCTCTTTATCTAATATTCTGTTACATGATCTCCAAAACTAATATTGTACATTCATTTATCATACTGTCGTGGAACCTCTCTTTATCAACCCTCACTCATGGTTGGTCCTATAACCTGCATCCAGTGTCCAAACACAGCTAATGATTATCCTAATATTCTGTTACATGATCTCCAAAACTAATATTGTACATTCATTTATAGTCTTGGAACCTCTCTTTATCAGCCATCACTCATGGTGGTCCTCTAACCTGCATCCAGTGTCCAAACACAGCTAATGATTATCTCTTTATCTAATATTCTGTTACATGATCTCCAAAACTAATATTCTACATTCATTTATCATACTGTCGTGGAACCTCTCTTTATCAACCCTCACTCATGGTTGGTCCTATAACCTGCATCCAGTGTCCAAACACAGCTAATGATTATCTCTTTATCTAATATTCTGTTACATGATCTCCAAAACTAATATTCTACATTCATTTATCATACTGTCGTGGAACCTCTCTTTATCAGCCATCACTCATGGTTGGTCCTCTAACCTGCATCCAGTGTCCAAACACAGCTAATGATTATCTCTAAATATTCTGTTACATGATCTCCAAAACTAATATTCTACATTCATTTATCATACTGTTTGGAACCTCTCTTTATCAACCCTCACTCATGGTTGGTCCTATAACCTGCATCCAGTGTCCAAACACAGCTAATGATTTTCTCTAATATTCTGTTACATGATGTGTGAAACTAATATTGTACATTCATTTATTGTCTTGGAACCTCCTTTATCAGCCATCACTCATGGCTGGTCCTCTAACCTGCATCCAGTGTCCAAACACAGCTAATGATTATCTCTTTATCTAATATTCTGTTACATGATCTCCAAAACTAATATTCTACATTCATTTATCATACTGTCGTGGAACCTCTCTTTATCAACCCTCACTCTGGCTAGTCCTATAACCTGCATCCAGTGTCCAAACACAGCTAATGATTATCCCTAATATTCTGTTACATGATCTGTAAAACTAATATTGTACATTCATTTATAGTCGTGAAACCTCTCTTTATCAGCTATCACTCAAGGCTGGTCCTCTAACCAACATTCAGTTCCCAAACACAGCTAATAATTATCATGTATTTTTCAGCTACATGATCTGCAAATTTCTTTTATCAGTAATATTCTCTAAGGGAAGATGAGGGTTTTGAGAGATGTGAGGTAAATGGCAATACACCTGCTGTTTGCTTCCATCTAGTTTTTTTCTCTAAGCATTTTGTTAAAGTTCAACTGGTAATTACAGAGGCTTGTCATATATTAGGCTTGTCATATAATGTGGTGAGGCTTTATCTTGTTTAAAACAAATGATTTCTGTTTTATCTGAGTTCATGTAATGGTCAGTGCATCTAACTTCCTGCTTGTTTTGTTGCATAGATTTGGTTTGAGATTTGTGAGAAGTGTTAGATCATCTGCATAGTCTGGATCCTTAATCATTTGTGCAAGATACTATCTACTTCTCACCCTGTTGGCTGGGGCTATAGAATATGCCACTGTACATCAGCAAAGGGGTAAGAGGCTTTCACAATTTAAATAAAATAGTAAATAAAATCAATTAACAAGTCTAATACAGGGTATGTTTATTATGATTTTTTTTATTTTGACACAAATATACACATATAAAAATATTTATAAACGTTATTCAAAAGAATGTCTGCAAGATGGCTCCCAAGGATTCTGAAGAACAAGTTGAAAAAGGTTCAGATTTCTGGAACACTTCTGACTTGTTTCCTGGCTAAACCTAAGAATTTCCATGATAGACAACCTGAAAAAAGGGAAAAAAGAAAAATTAATGGACAGTCCTATAAGAAGTAACACACACACACACACACACACACACACACACATATATATATATATATATATATATATATATATATATATATATATATATATATAATATATATTATAGTTATATCTTGATATTGATATATATATTTATACATTGAATATATATATATATAATATGTATGTATATGTATTATATACATGTCAAAAGGAATTTGTATAAATTTAGAAGAAATATATTTTCCAATGATTTCTTATTGTAATGTTATGTGATGTTATTACCAAAACCTGCTAATGCCAGGTAACTCTTCTAGTAAATAAATAAAATTATTTTATTTCTAAAATATTAGATAAAAATACTATAACCTTTTTCTTTTCTATTAATTTTTTAAAAAGTAATTTATATAAAACTATTCTACACATCTTAAAATATTTTCTTAGGGATAAAGCTTCAAATTTTGTACTATGGGAGAGAAACCAAACAACATGGTGGAAGTTCTGAAGTTGGGAGGAGTGGTTTACGTTATTAGAGGGGAAAGTTCAAAAGTGTAAAAAAGAAGAAAAGGATTATACTTACATCATAATGATGGTGGCACTACACTGCTGTAGGGGTTGATGTTATGGTTGGTATGTCCTCTGTTTCACTGTGGTCATCAATAACAATGACCTCAACGATGTAGTCTTCAATGACAATATCGGGGTCACTGTCATATTCATTGTTGAAATGTCCGTAGTCGTCAATGGTATTGACAATGGTATTGACATGGTTGCTGTCATCATTCTCCTGCTCATCAATGACAGGACCATTATCATTGGCTTCAAGGGAATAGATGGTGATGACATGGCTGTTGACATCATTGTTGTTCTCATCTTTCAGATGGTTATGACCTACATTGGCATAATCGTGCTCACAAATTGGACAGTTGTTCAACATAGTTTATATTTTTCCAAGTACTTTTCTAGCTTGATATCTGAAAATGAAAATAAAATAAAATTAATTTTTAAATAAATTAGTACATGTATTAGTAATCATTTAATCTTTTAGTTGGCCTGGGAGTAATGGCAATGAAAACGTGATCAATACTCTTCACAGCTCCAGAACTGTAACCTTACCACTGGACACAGTTTAGTGTTATATTAAAAATATCAATAACAACAGTTATCAATATCATAGATAGAGTATATGTAAACCTTGAAAGAGGAACTCAAATTTATAGTCCTTCCTAAAGAAACTGTGATTATCATACTTAATAGCATTAGTCTTAGAATTTAAAATACATATATTTGTAATGAACTTAGGTGATTCCTGTCTAGTATGTAAAGTACAAAGGAATTGGCATGAAGTGGAGAAAATTCTTAGAAAAATCAGAATGGATTTACCAAAAATCAATACACAACTTGTTAGATTCTCACTATTTGTCATATCATCAAAGAAGTGAATGCAAAAAATATTTTCTTTGTAGATTTCTTTGAGTCATTTGACTCCATAAAAAGAGAAAAGATGGAGCAAATATTTTAGTACAAAATCAAGTCATTTTCATAGATGATTTGTTTAATTTCATGTATATTATTTTTAAAAAATTTGTATTTTAAACTTTTTAATCAAATTATTTTTAACTCATTTTTTTAATCAAATTATTTTTAATCAATTATTTTTAATTCTGTTAGTTGTTAGATAAATTTTCTGTGTTCTACTCAATTTTTTACAGAAAAAATTGGTATAAATAATTTCATTAACGTCATGTGTATTGATAGCAAACTCATCAGCCACATTTTCCAGTGGACTCCTACACATGGACACACCAATTCCCCTCTTAGGGAATATCACTGATAAATGAATGTAAAATAATAGTTTTATGACTAGATATATTATGTTATATTATACTATATTATATATAAGTATGTTCAAAATTAGAGTTAAAGAGAGATAACTAATATTTTCAGATGTTTTGAAAATCTGAAAAAAACTTAAAAGATTTGTTATTACGTCTTATTAGGAAAATTTCAAAATCACTAAATGGACATAATAAAAATGATAATAAAAAAGGATTTCACATTTTAAATCAATTTCCAAAAATCAGGGAATTGTCCAATTTAATGAAATTTTCCTTCAACTATATATATATTTAGTGCCAACTACAAATATACTATGATTTAAAGATTCCATTCATTTTTATTATAACATTTTTGAGAATGAAAAAAATCAAATGTTTTAATTTCATGAAAATAATTTATCAAAATAAAATTTTTAAAAAACAAACAGAAAAAATTTGTTTCAACTTGATATGTTTAGTGCCATCTACAAATATTCTATGCACTATTAATTACCATGCATGAGGCAATGTTTACCACTCATTAAAGACAATCTATCCGTACAAAAAAGCAATATCTGCAAAATATATTTAAATTGTTTTTGGGTTTTTGTTTAGATTAATAAAAACAATATTGAATAGTTTAAGAAGTCACTTAGCACAATATCAACATTTGAGAGGTCATGGAGCATTAAGATGATTGTTTTTAATTATAATCTTTCACTCAAATCCTGCACATACATAGGAAAAAACTCTAAATTTGGCAGGGTGATATCTTCTAAAGTAGACTTAAAACCCTTACAAAATTCTTTGGTGAACTTAAGAAAGCATAGTAGATGTTAGGGAAAAAATCAAAATTGAAAAGGACTCATTTTCTACATAGGGGAACATTGATTTTGGAATCATGCATTTGGGTGAGGAACATAAAATTTTCTATCAGGTAAAAGGTTGAAATACTTAAATATTTGGATTTTACACTCCTTATTTGTGCTACATACCAAATTTCAGAAATATTGTATGAATTGAGGGGTTTTTTTTTTCTAAATTTTAAAAACACTGAGATTCTGCGACGTTGCGTGGCCTTAATTTAGAGGCAAAATAGGAAAATTCTAACTCCACTCACAAAAATCGGAATGGTAAGGTCTACCACAAAATACTTTGGCACTTTCCTAACTCATGAAGGGAAACATTTCTGCTAAATTTCAAGTAATTCGGTTAATTGACATGGAATGACATGGAATTGAGCTCAATGTAGATTGTTGAAAAAAATCACAAGATAATATTATTTTGTCAATTTAAAAGTTATGAGATTAAAATGGTTGTTGACGAGAAATCTGGGATTTTGTCAAAAAATCTGTATTTTACAAAACAAATCCCTTCCGCTTTTAAAAAAAAATCTGCCAAATTTTAATGAAATGTTCAGTGTTGATTGATCTATGAATGATTTTTATAATGCATCCGTTATTTTATTTCAAAACTTTTTGATCTTTTTCAGGTTACTAAACTTTGACCCCCTCCCTTTATTTTTGGGGTGAAAAATATCAGTGGGGTTATATATGATTGATACTAATTTTTGCATTAAAAAAAACCCAAAGGTGTGAATAGAAGAAAAGAAAATTTAGGGATACTACTCTGGTAGAAAATAAGTATAAAGAATCAGAAAATAAAATGAAAATAAAAACTAAAAAAAATAATTTTGGAGATTTTTTTACTCATTTTGATAATTATTTAATTGGCTATTATCTTATACAAGAAAAAATTATACATCAATATTTGTTCTGTTTAAAGGGGGACGTAAATTTTCAATAGTGTTTTTGACGAAAAATTATTAGAGATTGATACTAAAGTAAGGTAGTTATTAAAAAAAAAGGTTTTAGAATCTAAGAATATGACATTTTAAACTTAACATCATGATACTGATATTTTAAATGAATTTCATGTATTAATTTATCATAGCAGAAATGCCTAATTAAATCAGAAAGTTTTGAAATAAATAACTGATGCATTATAAAATTCATTCATTGATAAATCAATACTGAAAATTTCATTACAATCGGATAGTTCCCCGATTTTTGGTAATTTTTTTCAATCGAGGGTGTTAAATTTATTTTGTAAACACGGATTTTACAGCAACTCACGGAGACCATCTTAAGATATATTTGATCAAAATTGACCGAAAAAATAGTTTTAAACGTATTAAAAATAAATTACATGTGTAATATTATTTTGCTTTTTTTACTGATGCCCATTATATTACCACTTTTCGAATTAGACAAAAATTTTATCTTAAATAATCGATTTAATTAATTCTAATTTGTTTTTAAAATGAAAAGCAGATGAAAAAATGGGTATTCCTAATTGCTTAAAAAAGTACTTGCTGTGCAATACTGTGATACAAACTTTAAACCAATCTATCTAAAAGCTAATTTCTTAAAATGATATATTGTTACGATTAGTTTAACAATTTTATCTTTTAACAATTGATAGTGGAAAATGCCATTTTCCACTTAGGAAAAAATTCATGATAGTCAAATTTACATTGTCATGTCTTTTAATATTTTTTTTTAAATTTGTAAAAATTCACATTTTTGATCAGTCATTAACGGATTCTATATTTTTAATTTAGAAGAATTTTTTGTATTTTAATCCTTCACAAAATATAAATGAATATGGATAAAGTTTTGTGTTAAATCTGTGTTATTTTTAACATTACTTGCATTCATAATAAAAATAAGTGTTTTTAGATAATTGTGATCAAAAGTTAGTTTGCAAAGCGAATTAGATTAAAAACAAAGTAAATACGAGCAGAGAAAAAATCCAAAAACTCTGTAAGGAGAGAGAGAAAAATTGAAGATAACAATAAAACAAATTGATAATTTTTACAATGACAAGTGAAAGAGCAACAGAGGGGTAGGGGTTGCTATTGGCTAAAGAGAGGGTAGTAAAAAGAAATTTTTATTGACTGCTGATTTTTGGTAGTGGGCGCAGGGAGTGGCTTATTCTCGCTTATTCCTCTCAATAGATACGATAAGACTTTGATAGAGAGAGGAATGGAAATTGATAGATTAGAAGATACGACAGAGATGGGTTACTTTGTGAGTAATTGCAAATTACTGCTAATTAAAACGATGAAAATAATTATTTTTTCAAACATAAAGTAATCCCACAAATAAGGAATATCTTAGTATTTAATTTTAGTCATAAAACTTAACAGGAAAAAAAGCCTTTAGGAAATGAAAGGTGATTATCTCAGCTTTAGTATATATATATATATATATATATATATATATATATATATATATATATATATATATATATGTGGAAAAGATAAAAATAAAATCTTAAATAATACATTACAAATCAAAGTTATTAGTTAGAGAGATATAAAAAAAATAAACATCCTTATTGTATGTGAATTCTGAAAAAAAGAAATGTTTTTGACAGACTTACTAGACGAATCTTTCTTGGGAGTATGCAAATACAAGTTGTGATTCTGGTGACAAACTAGGAAATTTTGACAATGAAAAAGGGTATAAACTTTGAATATTCAAAATGTGTGAATAAATGGATCCATTAGAAACGTCCTTATTGTAGGTGAATTATAAAAAAAAAATGTTTTCGAAAACAACTTACATTTTTGACAAGTTTTTACAGGAGGCAACTATGAACCACGTGGAAAATAAAAATAAAATAATAATATATATATATATATATATATATATATATATATATATATATATATATATATATATAAATTTTATTTCTTACATCTACGATTTATTTATCTTAAAATGTAATAATTAATAAATGAATTTAAACGTTTTCTATCACTTTTTCCTTTATTATTTTACAACACGTACTCATATCGTAAATCTAAAAATATAGAAAAAATTTCTTAAATCTGACCGATTCCGAATTTCAAGAAAGTCTGCTAATAAAATCACAAAACACACTCAAAAAAATAAAATTAAATAAATTAAATAAATGACAAAACTAATTTCCCATTGCGATTCACACACATTAAACATTTTAAGTGGAAATATTTTTTTTTAAATAAATTGCTTTTAAAAATCCATGAATAGAAAAATAATTAATTGATTTTAATAAAATAATCAGTATGTAATTAAATAGAAGTTTTTATGAAAAGAAATTTTTTCTATATATTTCGTCAACCTCTAATTTTTCTCAAATTATATCAGCTTAAAATAAATGAATTGTGGAAAAGTGAAGAATAAAATCTTAAATAATACATTACAAAGGAAAGTTATTAGTTAGAGAGATATAAAAAAAAATCCTTATTCTATGTAAATTCTGAAAAAAGAAATGTTTTTGACAGACTTACTAGACGAATCTTTCTTGGGAGTATGCAAATACAAGTTGTGGTTGTGGTGAAAAACTGGGAAATTTTGACAATGAAAAAGGGTATAAACTTTGAATATTCAAAATGTATGAATAAATGGATCCATTAGAAACGTTCTAATTGTAGGTGAATTATAAAAAAAAAAGAAAAAAATGGAATGTTTACGAAATGGACTTACATATCAGAAGATAATTTCCTTGACGCTGCAAAGAGATACACGTTAGATCTCAGAGCAAAAAAAACGTACTATAAACCCACTTGTTGTCACCTTATGAAAATGACCAAATGCACGCCTTTTCCTATTTATACATTAAGGAGCAGCCGCGTGATTATCAAATTTAAGCCACAACTGCTTTTCTTTAATTCTATCAAAATATTTGATAATGTTAAAATTTGAAAACTTTCTTTTATTTATTTATTTTGTCACCTGAAACGTTTGGCAAATCTGGTGATACTTTGTTTCAACAAAGCGGAAAACAAGTGAATTTGTATTTATATTTAGTGACTAAAAACTAAAAATGAATAATATATATATATATATATATATATATATATATATATATATATATATATATATATATATATATATATATATATAAAATGTAAATAATTAATAAATAAATTTAAATTTTTCCTTTATTATTTTACAACACGTACTCATATCGTAAATCTAAAAATATAGAAAAAATTCTCCTTAAATCTGACCGATTCCGAATTTCAAGAAAGTCTGCTAATAAAATCACAAAACACACTCAAAAAATAAAATTAAATAAATTAAATAAATGACAAAACTAATTTCCCATTGCGATTCACACGCATTAAACATTTTAAGTGGAAAAATAATTTTTTTTTAAATAAATTGCTTTTAAAAATCCATGAATAGAAAAATAATTAATTGATTTTAATAAAATAATCAGTATGTAATTAAATAGAAGTTTTTATGAAAAGAAATTTTTTCTATATATTTCGTCAACCTCTAATTTTTCTCAAATTATATCAGCTTAAAATAAATGAATTGTGGAAAAGTGAAGAATAAAATCTTAAATAATACATTACAAAGGAAAGTTATTAGTTAGAGAGATATAAAAAAAAATCCTTATTCTATGTAAATTCTGAAAAAAAGAAATGTTTTTGACAGACTTACTAGACGAATCTTTCTTGGGAGTATGCAAATATTGTGGTTGTGGTGAAAAACTGGGAAATTTTGACAATGAAAAAGGGTATAAACTTTGAATATTCAAAATGTATGAATAAATGGATCCATTAGAAACGTTCTAATTGTAGGTGAATTATAAAAAAAAAAGAAAAAAATGGAATGTTTACGAAATGGACTTACATATCAGAAGATAATTTCCTTGACGCTGCAAAGATGATACACGTTAGATCTCAGAGCAAAAAAACACGTACTATAAACCCACTTGTTGTCACCTTATGAAAATGACCAAATGCACGCCTTTTCCTATTTATACATTAAGGAGCAGCCGCGTGATTATCAAATTTAAGCCACAACTGCTTTTCTTTAATTCTATCAAAATATTTGATAATGTTAAAATTTGAAAACTTTCTTTTATTTATTTATTTTGTCACCTGAAACGTTTGGCAAATCTGGTGATACTTTGTTTCAACAAAGCGGAAAACAAGTGAATTTGTATTTATATTTAGTGACTAAAAACAAAAAATGAATATATATATATATATATATATATATATATATATATATATATATGAAAATTTAAAATTTTATTTCCAACATCTACGATTTATTTATCTTAAAATGTAAATAATTAATAAATAAATTTAAACGTTTTCTATCACTTTTTCCTTTATTATTTTACAACACGTACTCATATCGTAAATCTAAAAATATAGAAAAAATTCTCCTTAAATCTGACCGATTCCGAATTTCAAGAAAGTCTGCTAATAAAATCACAAAACACACTCAAAAAATAAAATAAATAAAAAAAATAAATGACAAAACTAATTTCCCATTGCGATTCACACACATTAAACATTTTAAGTGGAAAATAATTTTTTTTAAATAAATTGCTTTTAAAAATCCATGAATAGAAAAATAATTAATTGATTTTAATAAAATAATCAGTATGTAATTAAATAGAAGTTTTTATGAAAAGAAATTTTTTCTATATATTTCGTCAACCTCTAATTTTTCTCAAATTATATCAGCTTAAAATAAATGAATTGTGGAAAAGTGAAGAATAAAATCTTAAATAATACATTACAAAGGAAAGTTATTAGTTAGAGAGAAAGAAATGTTTTTGACAGACTTACTAGACGAATCTTTCTTGGGAGTATGCAAATACAAGTTGTGATTGTGGTGAAACTAGGAAATTTTGACAATGAAAAAGGGTATAAACTTTGAATATTCAAAATATGTGAATAAATGGATCCATTAGAAACGTCCTTATTGTAGGTGAATTATAAAAAAAAATGTTTTCAAAAACAACTTACATTTTTGACAGGTTTTTCTTACAGGAGGCAACTATGAAACACGTGGAAAGTAATTTATATATATATATATATATATATATATATATATATATATATATATATATATATATATATGTGGAAAAGCTAAGAATATAATCTTAAATAATACATTACAAAGGAAAGTTATTAGTTACAGAGATATAAAAAAAACATAAACATCCTTATTGTATGTGAATTCTGAAAAAAAAGAAATGTTTTTGACAGACTTACTAGACGAATATTTCTTGGGAGTATGCAAATACAAGTTGTGATTGTGGTGAAACTAGGAAATTTTGACAATGAAAAAGGGTATAAACTTTGAATATTCAAAATATGTGAATAAATGGATCCATTAGAAACGTCCTTATTGTAGGTGAATTATAAAAAAAAATGTTTTCGAAAATAACTTACATTTTTGACAGGTTTTTCTTACAGGAGGCAACTATGAAATACGTGGAAACTTCAAATGAAAATGAAACGTCTGCATCCGCACGGCTCAATAATAATACCGCACAGGTCACTTGATACATCCTACTATTTTGAAAAAAAACGCCAAATGGTCTCATTCTTTAATTTGCATAATTTACAAACAAAGTTTAAACGAAACAATTGAAGTAAAAAATTAAAACATCAAGCTCTTTTTCAAATTTCTAATCAAACAATTGCTTAAGATTTTAAACTAACACACACACAGACACAAACACACACACACACACACACACACACATATATATATATATATATATATATATATATATATATATATATATATATATATACACAACCACAATTTCTCCAACCACTTCTAAGTTATACTTAGAACATTTTAAAGCAACCTCGTACATACATACGTATATATAATCAACGATGAAATTATTCTTAGACCCATCAATTTTTTAAAAGATTTTATCAATTTCTTGGAATCTAATCCGTTTCATGCCAGGTTTTTTTTTTATATGCTGATAACCAAAAAATATTTTTTCCTGTAAGTATAATTAATTTACATAATTATTTTATCGGTAAAGCCTTCTATAAATTTTGATCTCGGTCGGTAATTTACTTTCTAGCAAGAAAATGATCCCAAAACATACGTCTAAATTAGTGACTATTTGTCTTCAGAAAAAGAACATTACAATTCTGCCTTAGCCTTCAATGAGTCCTGACTTGAATCGTATTGTAAATCTTTGGAAGAGACTGAAAGTTCGAATAAATGGTTGGTCACGAAAACAATGTCAGCAATTAGAACGTGTAACTATTGAAGAATGGAAGAAAATGCCAGAAAACACTTGTTCAGATCTCATCAAAACCTTTTAGAAAATTATTGCA
>CM042147.1:66457975-66530475 GCA_023376005.1 Doryteuthis pealeii | reverse complement strand
AACCTGAAATTTCTGGATTCACAATCATTCTTTGACCTTTTTCAATGGTTCATCCATCCTTCTTCAGGTCTTTTGTCAGAATCAGAATTTATAATTCTTAGAAATTTTAACTTTGTTGAATTTCAGAAACTATGGATTATTGTCCTCATCTTTGATGTTATATTCAAAATTCTTCTTCATTTCTTTGAATATCTCATATCAGTTGTAGGAAAGGAATCTTTTGAGGAGACTATCAATGCTTATTCTCTTTTGTGCCGGAATGTCCGGAAATCTTTGATAAAGGATCTGAAACTTATCCTATCAAAATATAAAAATATTCTTTTTCAAAAAAATAAAATACATTAAAAATTTTCTTCCAAAAAATTAAATTTAAAAAAAAAAAAATAAAAAATAAATAAAAAAAAAATTAAAATTAAAAAAATAAAAAAATTAAAAAATGATAAAACTCAAATGTGCAGACATAAACAGGAGAAATATCACATGAAACTGAACTGCATTTACGAACCAATCTTAAGTGAGATTTTGGATCGGCCTGGAACAGACTTATAAAAACAGAAAGAACCTGATTTCAAGTTTTCCCCCGAGGTCAGTGAACTTTTTTTCTTTTAATTTTATATTATTGTGATATAAAGATTTTCAAATTTTTAATTTTAGCCTTAACTGCAAATTTAGTTTAACAAAAGATCAAGAAGTAAGGGGCACCCAACAAAAAAAGTATAGCATAAAATTAGATGTAAAAAGTAAATAGAAAATTACTCATTTTGTTTTTCCAGCCATTTTTGTAGGAGTTGAATAAAAACATTTCAAAGTGGTCCAGTTTGAGAAAGTAAGTAGGTTGTTTTTTTTTTTTCATGGTATATCAACCCTTGTGGGCTATTTAATGCCAATCTTGTATGATTTGTTAGCAAATAGTTTGTAGGTAAATATTTTTGGTTTTATAAACTGGTAGATTTTTCAAATAGTTTGCTTTGCTTTGCTTTGCTTTTACGGCATATCAATCTCAGTGGGTCATTTAATGCCGATAAAGTTTTTAAATAAATCAATTCTTAAATGTATAATACAATTTTTTATTAATACATTTTTCTATTTAACTTATAGATGGGACCCTAACAGGTACTACCACTCCGGGTCAGAGTGGACCAGGGAGCAATGGTGATGAAGGGTGCTCCACATTCCCCAAACATCCAGAATTGTAACCTCATCCTTAGATAGAGTTTAACGTCATTCCAGGACATGTAGACCCTCAGTCACCGCCTTCTAGCACCCATATGATAAAAAGGGGTTGGGGCTTGCCATAAGGGCAATAGGGTTGGAAAAATCATATAGGTTCTAGGGCTTGACGTGACCAGCCGATTTATCGGAGGGGGCCTCTCAGACCACCCGTCTAGCCTAAGTAAGGTACAAAACTTGCAATCCGTGAACCGAATTGTTCAACCATAATCCTATCCTCAAATATTATTGTTTGCTACCCATGGGTGATCTCATTGTGGTGGTGGTGGTAACATTCTGCAGAGGTGCAGCCCCAGCCAATAGAGTGACTAAGGGAAGAGAGGACCATATGACCTTTAGGCACCCCTTTTGCGATCTCAAAATGTGGGGACACTTTTCTCATCTACACCGTTAAAATCCAGTTAGGTTTATATTTTTTTTTTAAATGTTAACAATTAACCGGATTTTGACGGTGTAAATGGAAAAATGTCCCCACTAATCAAGATAGCAAAAGGGGCGCCTAAAAGGTCACATGGTCCAGAAGTGATGCCAATCTTATTTTTTTAAAAACTAAACTACATGGATGATTTGGTTTTGTTTTACGGCATATCAACCTCAGTGGGTCATTTAATGCCGATAAAGTTTTGAAATAAATCAATTCTTAATGGATAATACAAGTTTTATAAATACATTTTTCTATTTAACCCATAGATGGGACCCTAACAGGTACTACCACTCCGGGTCAGAGTGGATTAGGGAGCAATGGTGATGAAGGGTGCTCACATTCCCTAAACCTCCAAAACTGGAACCTCACCATCAGATAGAGTTTAACGTCATTCCCAGGACATGTAGACCCTCAGCCACCGCCTTCTAGCACCCATGTGATAAGGATTGGGGGTTGCCAAAAGGGTAATAGGGTTGAGAAAATCATATAGGTGCTAGGGCTTGACGTGACCAGCCGATTGATCGGAGGAGGCCTCTCCGACCGCCCGTCTAGCCCAAGATAGGGCCAAAGTGGGGTATTGCAAGTCATGAACTGCTCATCCACCTGGGCTCTATCCTTAAGCATCACGGGTCGCCACCCACGACCAACAGGTGGTCCCATTGGGGGAGTCTTACTCCTTTGCAGGGGCGAAGTCGGTGCATTCTAACGCCCAGGCTGACAGTGCGTACTACATGGATAAAGTTAGTAAGGAGGGGTTTGTGTTTATAAAGGGAGGATGTTCAAAAGGAATACAAAAAACAGGAACCTACCTTTTTCCTTACAATGGTGGACTCGATGGCATTATTGTCATAGGCTCTGCTTGGCTGTTGTTGTCATCGTCAATGACATGGACATAAAGAATGTCATCATCAATGAAAGCGCTGAGGTCATTCATATCGAGGCTGTCAGCAACATGGACGTCAATATCATCGTCTCCAATGACATGAACATTGGTAGCATTGCTATTGTCAATATAATTGCTGTAGTCTTTGTTGACTTTAGAGTAGTTGTCAACATCATGGCCATGGTCATTGTTGATTTGTTCTTCAGCATGGTCTTGGTTATCAATAAGATGGATATTTATGACCAGGTCATCGGTGATGCTGTCATTATTTGCATTTTCATAGATAACATGGTTGTGGATATTGCAATCATGATCATCAGGTTTGACACAATTGTCAATAACATGGCTGTGGTCACAGATTACCTCTTCATTGAGAAGATGGCTTTGATCCTCTTGGACATGGACAGGATTGTCATTTCCATGGTTACTGTGGTTCTGCTCATCGATAACATGGCTAGTGATGATATTAGTGTCCTCTTTGACCTCGTCAGGGTTATTGATATTATGGTCAACGTCACTGATGATACAGCTAGGCCCACTCATGACATCGCAGATGTTATTTACAACATAGCTTAAGTCATCCATGACATCGTCTTCATTGATGATATAGCTATGGTCATTGTCGTCAACGATATTATCAGGGTCATTGATGACATGGCTGGCCAGATCAGGTCTGTGGCGTAGGAAGTGGAGTCTGCGGTGTAAAAAGTGAAGTCTGCGGCGTAAGAAATAAAGGTTGCGATCAGAGGCATCAGGTTTGGGATCAGAAGCATTAGGTTTGGGATCTGAGACATCGGATCTCCGATCAGAGATGTCAGATATTTCATCACTGTACAGAGAGCAGTTGGAAGACGATAAGCTCAAGTGATTGTTGAAGGAAGTGTTGTGTTCAGGGAGAGCATAACTGTGGTCAGTGCTGGGATACATTTTCTGGTTGACCATGTATGTACTGGTTATTTATATGGAATGTTTGTATTACACCAAGTGTTTTATTTGATATCTGCAAATAAAAAGAAAATACAATTATTTTAGAAAATCAATTAAGTCATGTATTAGTAATTTCTTAACATTTTTGTCAATCTTTGAACAATGGCAATGAAGGGCTTATTAACACTCTTCTGAGCTCCAAAACTGGAGCCAGACCATTGAATGTCATACTAAAAATAAGTTAGTACATGCATTAGTAATTTGTTAACCCTTTTGCCACTGTTGGGTCAGTAAAATAGTAATTCTAGGTGGACATAAGTCCAAATGGGTTATCTTCCCTTGCTGTGGTTGTTTACTGATAGGTGGCGAGAAATTCTGAATTCTTTCTTTCACCGGCAACAACTGCACATGGCATAAACGCGTGTTTATATCTATTGAGTGGGGGCTTTGCCCTCCCCCCCCTCAACCAGCTACCAGTAAGTGACATTCCTTATGATGCAAGTCCTATACCTACTTTCTTTATGCATGTCCTTATAATTGTCTTGAACGTATTTTCTGTGCTCACGGTATAAAGTCTGTTATTATCTTATATCTTTGTCGGAGTATTACATGTACCCACATTGGCGGTTACTCTAAGCCTTCAAACTTTAATATAAGAACTTTAAATCTTAAACCACATTTCCCAGAAAAATAACCATTATATATCTTTGTCGGAGTATTACATGTACCCACATTGGCGGTTACTCTAAGCCTTCAAACTTTAATATAAGAACTTTAAATCTTAAACCACATTTCCCAGAAAAATAACCATTATATATCTTTGTCGGAGTATTACATGTACCCACATTGGCGGTTACTCTAAGCCTTCAAACTTTAATACAAAGAACTTTAAATCTTAAACCACATTTCCCAGAAAAAGAACCATTTCATAAAACATTACTTCGGTTGGTTGGTTGGTTGGATTTTATGGCATGTCAACCCTTGAGTTATTTTATGCTGAAAACGTTTGTTTTATTCTTTTTTGGTATTCAAATTTGTAATTAATTTTTAAATACACTTTATTATCTATTTAACCCATAGATGTGACCCTAACAGGTACTACCACTCCGGGTCAGAGTGCACCTGGGAATAATGGCAATGAAGGGGTACTCCACACTCCTCAGATCTACAGAATTGGAACCTCATTACTAGATGCAGTTTAATATCATACCCAGGACACTAAGAGGCTCAGCTACAGCCTTCTAGCACATAAGATAAAAAGTCTCGGCCACCAGGATTCCATCCTTAAGCATCATGGGGCGTCATCCACGCCCAACAGGTGGCTCCATTATTTCGGAATGCTTTAAATTACCATTAAAAGTTACAATCTGATGTTAGAAATATAAAAGCAAGTAAAGTCGTCAGGGGGTGGCTTAATGTCGGTATCAGCCTGACAGCGAGGGAGTCTATCCCCTTTTCACTAGCGCTAGACCAAGGAGATTATTTTAGCGTCTGGGGTGAGGCGCCACAACTACCATCAGCTCCTCACTTTACCGCACAGATCCTTGTGCTACTCATATGCTGAGTTGGCGAGGGCCGGTATCGAACTAGGAACCTTGCGATTCCTACAAATATATAACGTTAAAAATGCATCGTACTTGATCTACTTATCAATTTTCTGGTTAGTTTTATACGTTAACCATTGTTGAGCTATTTAATACCGAAATTAGTAATCTTTTTAAGCAATTATAGATTTCAATTTAAAAAGCTTTGAATAAATATTATTGATGTTAATCATTTATTAGAAAAAAAATGATATCGTTTACAGTAACAAGTATAATCATTTGTCAAGAATTATATCGTAGTAATCTAGTTCAAACATCAGTCACCTCTTCAATTTCGGACTAATACCCTTGGGAAATGTATGAACCCCCTCATCTCAGCTATGAGTTAAATATGACCACATCTGTTCTTCTAAAAAGACTTTGGCATTAAATAACCCACGAAGGTTTATATGGCATTAAACAAAGAACCCAAACCCATAATGCTGAAAAATAGGATTCCGTTCATTTTTAGGTTTCCTGAACATATTCGGATTAGATTTTTTTTAATAAAATTATGTGGGTTAAAAGGGAGTCCTGTCTACTATATAAGGGTATTTGTCTCATACCCCACTTGTATGGACTGGGCACAAGGCTTCGTTTTAACGTGGGCCCACCCACAAGCCGAAGCTCATGTGTGGGAAAGAACAAATTGCGTCGATCCCTTCGGCATTCCCCCTCAAGGGGGCACCTCAGGCGCTGGGCAATAAACCCAGCCCTACCCTCAAGGGGCAGGTATTGCCTGGGGGGACGGACCCCTGGGATCGACGCTATTAATTGTACTTTACCGGGGGGGACAGGGAAGAATCAGAGCCCAGTATCCGGAACAGATACTACACTGATCCCCGCCTACATCAGGTAAGGATCCTGTCTACTATATAAGTACGATGGCAAAATGACCTCTAACTCTCCTTCATTTATGTGATATGTGGTGATTTAAAAATATAAAAATAAAAATTAAATTTAAAAAAAAAAAAAAATTCCCATGGGACCTTGACCGGAAGAATCCCTCTGCGCATGTCCGCCAAAAAGTACCGACTCCCTACCCCAAAAAGGATACCTCGGTCATTTGAATCTAGGCCGCAACTGAGTGTGGTTGCTGCTGATAGCCAGAGGACATGTCCCCTCGCTACAGCCAACTAAAAAAAACTCCTAGGCTGGTTGACATACCAAGGTAGCCCAGTCTATTCTATTATTTGCTCATAGCTGAAGGGAGAATATTTGAATTGACATTTCCCAAGCGACCAGGCGTTACATCGTGATGTAATGGTTAACAAGCTAGGTCTCGCAGATTTATTACTGAATAGCAAGTTCAATCTTCATTGGATGCCCCATATTTGTGTCATATCCTACCTGTGACAAACGGGCTGGGTAAATATCTACCTTTCCCAAGGGTATTAGCACTATATGAAAAACAAAGCCTTGTCAATTTCCTTGGACGATGACCGTTTCACACAACGATAACATCTCTAATTAGCCTTGAACAGTAAAAAAATAGTATAATTGGCAGAGTGGGCTATTGTCGTCATCAGCTGGACAGTGAGGGAGTCTATCCCATTTTAGCTAGCACTAGGCTAGAGTGTGTGCCGAGGTAGAGCGTCAGCTCCCCACTTTATCGCATATATCAGATTACCCAAGCTGTGCTACTCATGCACCGAGTTGGCGAGAGCCGATATCGAACCCGAAACCTTAATATTCATTGGCGGATGCTCTACTGACTGAGCTATTTTCATAGAAGAGATTTGTAAATGAAATGGAAAAAAAACTTATCTATCTATACATATATAAAGGGCAGTTGTGTGTATCTGTATGTCCGGAGGAAACTTCAAAAATAAAACAATTAAAGACAAAGTAAATATATATACACATTAAATATCACCGGGGCTTGGTTTGAGCAAAAATAATGATGATTTGATTTATATTTGGGAAGATACTTAAAAATTCAAATTTGAAAAGTAACAGAAGGGAAAGTCATTTGCATGTTATTTTGTTTATCTTTTTCTTTTGTATGTTTTTTTCTTCACTTTGAAATATTATATTGATTGATTTAATAGCATCATTTATATCTATTATTTTAAATTGTAAATCGTTGAATGGAAATTAATAATATCCGTGGTGATTTTTATGGGGCAACCAAGGATCTCACTCGCGATAAGTAATAATGATCTGCGAGGTTAACTTTTAAAACTCACCCTCTACCCAGGCGACACCGGGTGGCCAATTCTAGTACATATATAAAGGGCATTTGTGCTTAAATATATATATGTTCGGGAAACTTCGAAAATAAAACAATTAACGACAAATTAAATCATCATGCTTGGTTTTTGAGCAAAAATAGAGATTTTATTTATATTCGTGAAGATAATTAAAAAATAAAATTTAAATGATAACATGGATATTTTTTTTCGTTTAATATTTTAGATAAACATTAACATTTCTTTCCAGAGTAGCTGGATCAAGTTTTGTTTTTGTTTTTTTTGTTTGTTTTTTTTTACATAGGGATTTAAATGGGGCATCCCACGAGGATTCAACTCACGATTCAGTAATATTGGATCTGCGAGACTAACTTAAATCCTCCTCTACCCAGGCAACGCCGGGTAGCCGCTGCTAGTTAACGAATAAGTCCTAAAAAAAATAAAAAATAAAAATTAATTCATATCTAATAAGTAGTTTATTTCTAGATTTTAAACATTCGTATCTTTTGGCTTAAAAATGTTCTTGTACAAATCATGTAGCACTGTTTTTCAAAATGACATGTACACATTTGACCAAAAACAAATATCGATACTTATCCAGAATAGCCCGCTGAGAAAATTTGTGGGATTAAAAAAAAAATTTTTAATTAAAAAAAAAAAAAATAAAAAAAAAAAAAAACCTCCCATAGGGCCTTGACCGGAAGAACACCTCTGCGCATGTCCGACAAAAAGGACCGACTCCCTACCCCCAAAAGGATACCTCAGTCATTTGAATCTAGGCCGCAACTGAGAATAGTCGCTCTTGCTAGCTAGGGGCATGTCCCCTTGCCACAGGCGACGATGACCCGCTCAATAAAGCCGAAGTCATGAAACTACCTCTTGCATTTGGGGGTGCAATTTATAAGTTACGAATCTCGTCGCTGGTGAGACAAGATTTGTAACATATGCAAATTTCGGCCAGCCAGAACTGGTATAAAAGGAGTAATCTCAGCGGCCTGCGGCTGCGGGGGCAGGCGGGTTTTTTTGCTATTGGAGTTTATTATAAAACAGAGAGCGGTCGAGTATATTGTCGCGGAGACTGAAAAAGACAGGACCAGTTGCCAGTTCATCAGAATCCATTACCTCCACATTTACACTCCTTTCTAGTTCCTTAAATTTCATTTCAGCTTACCAGCCCACAAGAAAGAACCAGCTTTATTGGGGATAAGATACAAGATGAACGAACCAAAACTTGTTCCCATAAACTTCGGTGGTAATTTACAATTAAAAAATAAAGTTTTAGTCATTGGCTTTATTCTAATTGTGAATGGTTCGAGGTTTTGTTTTGCGACATATCAACCCTTTTTCGGGTCATTTAGTGCTGAATCAAGTCATCTTTGATAACCAAAGGACTGGTTGCTTACAGTAGCTTATGTTGCTTCAATGGTCACCCAATTAATTATTGTATAGTTATCGCTGCTTAACTTTAGTGATCTAGTGGTAACATGTTATTTACGAACGGTTACGCACTACGAAAATACATCGTATGACCTACAAGTCGGACATTTCTCTTTTTATCCCCGCTCTCCCAAATTATTTTTTGCTCACCTATCTAACTGGATAACTACCAGCTCACAGAAAAAATAATTTCAGATGGCTTAACAGTAAAAAAAATAAATAAAAAAAAAAAATAAATAAAATTGATATTTAAATTTTTTAAATGTGTACATATTTAAATTTTTGAAAAATTGATATTTATTTTTTTAGTCTTAAAAAAAAAAAAATTTATTAAAACTAATTACAAATATAATCATTTGAAAAAAAATATTAGTAGGCGTGTGTGCAAAAGTTTCTGCTGTAGCCCTTTGATTGAAGAATTACTACATTTATATGCAAATTGTTTGTACATTGCCACAGACATTTCCTAAGCGAGCTACTCTTGGTAAATATCCGAATATTTTCCCTCCCTGTCGGCTGAGGCGTTAGAATGCACCGACTGCACCTCTGTAGAGGGGTAAGACTCCCCCAATGGGGCCACCTGTTGGCCGTGGGTGGCGACCCGTGATAAGGATAGAGCCCAGGTGGATGAGCAGTTCATGACATGCAATACTCCACTTTGGCCCTATCTTGGGCTAGACGGGCGGTCGGAGAGGCCCCTCCGATCAGTCGGCTGGTCACGTCAAGCCCTAGCACCTATATGATTTTACCAACCCTATTGCCCTTATGGCAAGCCTCAACCCCTTTATCATATGGGTGCTAGAAGGCGGTGACTGAGGGTCTACATGTCCTGGGAAAGACGTTAAACTATCTGATGGTGAGGTTCCTGTTTTGGAGAATGTGGAGCACCTTCATTACCATTGCTCCCTGGTCCACTGACCCGGAGTGGTAGTACCTGTTAGGGTCCCATCTATGGGTTAAATAGAAAAATGTATTTATAAAAAAAAATTAAAAAAAAAAAATTGTATTATCCATTAAGAATTGATTTATTTCAAAACTTTATCGGCATTAAATGACCCACTGATGTTGATATGCCGTAAAACAAAACAAAGAAAAACAAACCAACCGAATATTTCCGGTTCTATTGACTATAAAAATAAGAAATATATAAATTTCATCCAATCTCAAAGATTTTGACCATAAAATGCGCGTACAGATTTCAGCCCCTCCCCCCTTAATATATCACCTTCATGTTGAAAGTACGTGTACGTGACAAAAACAAAATTAAAATGTTTTGGGTATTTAATTTTTTTTATTAGAAAATTTTAAGTTGATATGTATTCATGTTACTTATTTGACCTTTTAACAATGTTCATTTATAAACAAGGAAAATCAATACATTTTAAATCTAACAAATTCCTCGAGTAGAGAAAAAAAAGTATTTGGAATTGAAAGGACCAAACATTAATCGTGCAAAAAATCTTTTACAAGTACCCCCCCCCACACACAACGAAAGACTTGAGACAAGAATTGTTCGTTCCAAATTCGCATTAAAAATCTTTCAAGTGATTAAAAGTTGCTTAAATAAATGAGATATATACATTATATATACATATAAATATGCACACTAATAATCAACGAAATAATCGATTTTAATTTTTTAAAAATAAAAAAATAGTTTTAAAAATTGATCTTACAGATTTTGCCAATTCGTTTTTCTAAAAAAAAAAAAAAAAAAAAAAAAAAAAGTTAAATAGTTTGAATACCATGATAACTAGTATTATTCGAACTATTGTTTTCATCTTTGTTATCTTTACAAAGATAAAGATGAGGGCAATAGTCCAAATAATATAAACTATCAAGCGTCACAAACAAAAAAACAGAAATAGTATATAATCGGTACGGACCAGGATAACTTCCGGCGTTAAAGAATGAAGCTACAAATGAAGAGCAAGTGGAATAGGCGGAGAAAGTAAAGTCGATGAAATTGTTGTAATACAGCTGAGGTGTGACGGAAAGAAATGGGCCGTGGAATGGAATTAGATAGGAGAGTACTCCTTCTTTAACACTAGAAGCTTTCTCAATACAATTTTTCCAGCGAATTATATTTTAAGTATTTTTTTTTAATTAACGTTTTACGCAGTGTAGACATAAACCCAATTAAATTAAGTCTGGTTAAGTCAGACAAGAAAAAAATACAGATGCAATCAATACAAATATGTATTTAAAATATGCAATTCAATACAGATGAAATGTGTGAAAAATACAGATGCAATACAAATATGTATTTAAAAAATGTATTTAAAATATTCAATGCAATACAGATGGAATGTGAGCTGGAAACTTCTTTTTTTAATAAAAAGTTAATAATTTGACTAAGTAACAAATATTTTTATAAAAATCAAATTGATAATTTTAAAAATCGGAATATATATATGTATTACCTGAAACGTTGTAATATAAATCTGGTGATATCTCGTTGACGGCAGAGAAGACAACGAACATTACCAATTTGTAGTAACATTTAGCAATACTATACAGGAAGTAGAAATGTTAAAATACCCGCTATGACACGACATGTGCTGGATTGGGTTCATGTGATTGGTCCTTCTATAAGACAACATTGATACGTTAAGCAAGGACAGACAACCATGTTATTGATTTATAATGATTATTTTGAATTATTTTGAATGGTTATAAATTGCTCAATATAAAAATCAATCACTGGAGTAAAGTGAAAATAAAAATATTTGCTAGTAACACGAGTTTATTGTTTAACAGGGCACTATTAATATAGTGTAAATATATATATATAATATATATATATATATATATATATATATATATATATATATATATATATATATATAATTTGTTGTTATTAATATTGGAGAAATGATTATAAAGTACTCAATTAAAAAGTCAACGTCTCTGATGACGGATAAACATCTGAAACCATTGGTAAGACGAACTTTGTATTGGTGACTTAAATAAATAATATAATATATATATATATATTACCTGAAAGTCGACGAGGAAACTGTCGCTTTAATGCAGAAGATCTTAGCTGATTTCATCTGCATTTTTTTCTTGTCTGACTTAACCAGAATGAATTGTTTAGTGCTATAGGAAAATACCAATCAATTTTAGTTTGAGAGGTGTTTGAGTTTGAGTTTTGTTTAACGGCATATCAACCCCTGTGGGTCATTTAATGCCAAAAAGGTTATTTTGGATTTCAAACTTTAAGGTAGTGGTTCTATGGAGATAATTGGTTATGTTCTGTTATATTTTGTTGAAAAGGTTGCTTTTTTTAATAAAATTTAAAATGTTTTCAGGTTTGTATTCTTGAAGATGTCTTTCAGGTTTCTAGCTTGATAGTAATTTGCGCGGATATGTTTAAGTCTGTTACAATTTAGAAGGATATGCTTGGTTGTAAGTTGTACTTTGCATGTTGGGCACACTGGGGCACCTTTTAACAGGTACGAATGGGTAATGTGGGTGTGCCCAATACGCAATCTGGCGAGTATTACTTCTTCTCTTCTAATACTTCTGTGGGCTATCGGCCACTCTCCAATAACTTCCTGTATTTCATGGAGCTTGTTTTGAGTCAGATTGTCCCATGATTTCTGCCATTTGTCTAATATAAATTTGTTTATGGTTGGTTTCAGATCTGTATATGGGATTTTAGATTTGCTCATATGTGTCTGAAGTGCCTTTCTTGCGGCTTTGTCTGCCTTTGAGAGGTGTAAATAATTTCCTATGCTATTTTGCACTTGAAATTGAGATGTTTTCGCATGGATTTGATTTTGCCGCTTTTAGGAAATCATTCACAAGATTTTAAAAATTATAATAATCTTTGGGATATAATGATTATAACCATACAAATGATATTAATTTACTGAAATTAGATAATACAATGAAAAGTTACTTGCGTTAAAGTTTCGCCTCCTACTAGATCCAGATGTCCTTCTTTTTTTTATTAGGGGAGGGGCTGATGTAATGGGAAGGAGTTTAGTGCTAATGAAATTTTATTTTTGATACCACAGAACCCAGGGCTACAAGATAATATCTAGGAGTTTAACTGGCGGGTGATGCAATTCCTTCATAGTCCATAGCCTACATAGACTCCTGGGACGAATAGAATTTTTGTCAGGGTGAATAAATGCGTAGGCGTCTACATAGGGATTATGAATTTACTAGTTTGTATTTATAAATCCCTTTATATATATAGGTAAAACTTTGCTTATACAAGTCTACTATTGTTCGACGCAACGTTCACTATCTTGCACATTTGTCCTCTATATAACAATCATAAATAAGTGTTTGGGATAAAGACTTTATCGGTTATTTCCTATAACTCCAACCTAAAAAAAAAAGAATGGGAACCACTCTGATTGACTGATAAATTATTTATTTATTTATTGATCTACTAGGAAAAAAGAAGATGGGTTAGGGTTTACGGTTAGGGTTTACGGTTAGTTTAATGGGAAAATAATGGGTAGATTAATTAACAGATAAAATTCATTCAGGGTGGTTCCCCTTTTTTAGGTTGGAGTAATAGGAAATAACCGACTTTATCTATATAAACTAAATTATTAATTAGCAAGAAGACTTTAAAGTTCGATTCAAGGATATTCTAAACATGTAAATCCCTGAATGGATTATTTCTCCATTTGATACGGAATTGGAAAATGCAAATTTAGATAAATTTTTTTAAAGAAGAATTTATTGAAATGTTTTTTTCGATCTTGAAGCAAAGTCTACGTACACATTTAAAGAAATTGGATATTAATGGACGAACGAAAAACGGTCGCAAAATATCCCAAGCTGAGAGCAACTGTTGAGCCTATTTTACTTGCTTTTCCAAGTTTGTATATAATGGAATCTGAGTTTAACTATGTGAATTATATACTGAGCAAACAGAGAAGCATTTTGAACATATAAAGTGTTGATTCGCGGTTCAAACTCACAAACCTGCAACCTATGGGGTAAGGATGAAGGTTTGGGTGTTTTAAGGTTTAAATGTAGCTGGGATATTCTTGGCTGTGTGTTCTTAGGGTTTTCTCTTTTTACTCCATCTCATTTGGTGGACACGCTGAAAAGAAGTAATCTAAGGAACGAAAAAGAGACAAAGGCGGAAGGTAGTTTTATGACTTAGGCTTTATTGACCGGGTCATAGTCGCCTATAGCAAGGGAATATACCCCTAACTAGTAGGAGCGACTAACCCAGTTACAGCCTAAACTCGAATGGCTGAGATATTCTTTTGGGGGTCGGGAGACAGTCCTTTTTGTCGGACATGCGCGGAGGGTTCTTCCTATGGGAGTTTGTTGGGGTTTTTTTTTTGGTTTTTTATTCTAATTTTATTTTCGTTTTATTTTAATCCCCACAAACCTCAGCACCCACCGAATCCATCCTTTCCATTAAGAAATAATTAAAGAATTAAAAGGTGCGTTTATATTTATAATTTAATGCTTCTTTTTTCATGTAAATTATATTAAACACTGGTAAATTAGTAATATTTTGGGACCATATTACCTTTAGGCACCCCTTTTTGATCTCGATTAAGAAATGACATGTTTTTCATTTACACCGTCAATATCGGTTGTTTATTAGGGGTTAGGGTTAGGGGTTAGGGTTAGGGGTTAGGGTTAGGGGTTAGTTTTATAAATTTTTTTAAATCTAAAAATCGTCTGTTAAAACAACAGGATATTGACGGCGTAAATGAAAAACATATCCTTTCTTAATCGAGATCAAAAAGGGGTACCTAAAGGTCATATGGTCCATATTTTGTAATTTGATATTCAATTAATTCATTTAGGGGGGGGGGCTAAATTTGGTTATAAGGGGTGGAGCATCAACTCAAAAGTTTGAGAAGCCCTGATGTAGACAAAATCTTGTTGCCCTGTCGGCTGGGACTGTAGAATACGCCAATTGCACCTCTGGAGATGGGTAAGACCCCCAATGGGACCACCTGTTGGCCGTGGGTAGTGACCTGTGATGCTTAAGGATGGAATCCTAGTAGTTGAGCAATCCTGACATGCAACACTTCACCCTTTGGCCCTTGAGCTAGACGGGTGGTCGAAGAGGCCCCACCGATCAATCAGCTGGCCACATCAAACCCTAGCACCTATATGATTATGCTGGCCGTATTTCCCAATTGCTCTTAAAGCAAACACCCAACCTTTTTTATCATATGTGCTAGAAGGCGAACGAGCGGCGGTGCCAAGCTGCCTCCGCGCGATAACGACTCTAAGCCGGAACCGGTATTACGAAAGGCGTCTCTTTTCGTTCCGCTGGAGCCTGTCATAGCGGTCGGCTGTCGCTAGTAGCGGCGGCTGTTGCGTTCTGCGGGGCGGTTCGACGTCTCCGTCGGGCGTGGCTTGTCGTTGTTGCATACGCGGCGGCGTGCGCGAACGGACCAACCGACTTGATATCCGTGACAGGCGGGATTTTGCCGTCGCCGTCTTGTTTCGAACCCCCCGTGGAGCGTGAGACGAGGGATCGCTCGTAGACCACTTGACTAGTGTCCTGAGTATGATTCTCAACTGTATCTAGTGGTGAGTGTCCAATTCTAGAGTTCTGGGGAATGTGAGTATCCCTTCATTGTCATTGCTCCCTGGTTCTCTCTGACCCGGAGTGGCAGTACCTGTTAGGGTCTATGGGTTAAAATAGACCAAAATGAGTTTTTAAAAGCGCGTTTTAAAAAACTGAATACCCACAAATAAATAAATGAGACAAAAATGTCTCCGGCATAAGATAACAACTAGCCAACCTACCACATTTCGTCGTGAATCAGGCGTGTAAACGATTGTACATAATGCAACAAGCAAATAGATTCTGAAGAGAAAACATATTTGAACTCTTAGTAACAAACAATGATGGATACTTTTAGATCAGCGATGATAAATAACCGTTTGAACTGTGTCTACAGTTCTAGGTCTAAGTAGAGGGTTCTTTCGCCGTAGGTCGATATCATCAATTCGTTCGCAATGTTAGGATCACATAGGGGACACGAGAGATAATTACCTCCTGTGTCTAACAGTTGGCACTTGGTGGTGTACCGAACAGAAATATAAAGGTAAAAGCGCCAGATTCAAACCCTCTTATACCCCCACCCCCAGCCTTCATAGAGGTAACACGCACCAGTTGTGTAAAGGAACAAGTTATTGTGTCCCGATTACGCATTGGTCACTCAAGTCTAACACATTCCTATATACTCAAACAAGAAAACATTAGCGTCAAATCACACTTCTATATACTCAAGCAAAAAAAAAACTTTAGCGTCAAATCTTTCTGATAAAAATTTTGTTATTAATCTTACAAAAAAATGTTTTCTATAAGCTTGTTTTAATTATTTTTTATTCTTTGTATATTCTTGTTTTTATGTTTATTTCTTTTCTTCTTGTTTGTATTTTTGTTTTTATTTCCTTTTTATTGTTTTATCCTTTATTAATTTGTTTTATTCTTTAGTCATTTTTTTAATTGATGTTTTGATACGCCATTGATATATCTTTATTCATCTTTTTTTTTATGAAAAATGAGGGATAAAACGTTTTTCTAAACTCCTTTAGGGTGTGGATTTTATTGAACTTAGGTCTTTGTTGATTTCCGCCAATTTCCATTTATAAAAGGACGTGCGTTCAGTCGTTGTATAAACAAACATACAGACAGACAGACATACAGAATATTCATTAAATATACATATAGAGAGAGAGGGGGAGAGAGAGGGAGAGAGAGGGAGAGAAGTATCGTAACTATGGTCCAGTTAAGGTGAAGATATATAAATATAGATAGATTTAATTTTAACTGCTAGTACTTTGGTAAAAGCCATTACTTTTTTCGTCTTCTATTACAAAGCGTGAATGACGCGAATGTGACTTAGGAATATACACTAGCTAAGCAGGACAATTTCACTGAAAATAAAATGAATCAGCCCATTCTGGGACAGTATAAACCAAAGAAATTTAGTAAGGGGTTTAGTTTGAGGTGCATGGATACAATAAATAATTAACTCCCTTAGAGGATGTTAAATAATAGATTGGCGGGATCTATTATTTGACAGGTAGTGTATAATAGTTTAAAATGGTCACGAAAGATCGTTGGATGTCATCCAGTTTGACTGACGTTTGATGACTTCGGGATCGTTTGAGAATGTGGTTTTTATTGGATTAGAAAATCACTTGATCAGACGGTACTAAAAATTTAGATCGGAACTTTGATTTACTAGAATTGCAGGCGCGAGCGGTCAAGATTCTATCTCTGTTCAACTGGTTTCCGTAATTCGCGAACGGGTAATATAAAGTGTCATCAATAAAGTAATTATGTGCACTTATAAAAATCTGTCTATGTTGTTGTTCATCCCAACATCTGAAGAGTTTAAAGCATTTGGATTCGCAAAAAAACGAACGAGAAGTGCAACAGACGGCAACCGCCCTGTCGGCTGGGGCGTTAGAATGTACCGACTGCACCTCTGCAGAGGGGTAAAATTCCCCAAATGGGGTCACCTGTTGGCCGTGGGTGGCGACCCATGATGCTTAAGGACGGAGTCTTGGTGGATGAGCAGTCCATGACCTGCAATACCACACTTAGAACGTTACTTAGGCTAGACGGGCGGTCGGAGAGGCCCCCTCCTATCAATCGGCTGGTCACGTCAAGCCCTAGCACCTATATGATTGCCCCAACCCTATTGCTCTTATAGCAAGCCCCAACACTTTTTATCATATAGGTGCTAGAAGGCGGTGGCTGAGGGTCTACATGTCCTGGGAATGACCTTAAACTATCTGATGGTGAGGTTTCAGTTCTGGAGGTTTGGGGAATGTAGAGCACCCCTTCATCACCATTGCCTCCTGGTCCACTCTGACCCGGAGTGGTAGTACCTGTTAGGGTCCCATCTATGGGTTAAATAGAAAAATGTATTTATAAAAAAATTGTATTATCCATTAAGAATTTATTTATTTCAAAACTTTATTGGTATTAAATGACCCACTGAGGTTGATATGCCGTAAAACAAACCAAACCAAACCAAACCAGACGGCAACAAAAACAACACGGGCTATGTCCGAGTAAGAGCTATGCAACAATAATTTGCATGTCATGTAAGGGGTTACATGAAAGTTTCAAAAACCCATTCTTGATCTTTTCGTTTCTGGTCTTTGAACGA
This sequence comes from Doryteuthis pealeii, assembly GCA_023376005.1. NCBI lineage: Eukaryota > Metazoa > Mollusca > Cephalopoda > Myopsida > Loliginidae > Doryteuthis > Doryteuthis pealeii. The sequence continues at coordinate 66,512,659 of CM042147.1, read as the reverse complement.
TAGAGACGTTGTTTCTTAAGCCAATAAAAGAATGGTAAGTCATGTGGATATCTCATATACCCTTATCAAGCAGGAAGCGCGTGGTGTAATGGTTAAAGTCATGGGAAATGGACTCGTCGCCCCGTTCAAATCCTGGATGTGGTAATTGCATTTCACTTAGCGCTATATACCCTTGGGAAAGGTATGAATTCTACTCTCCCTCCAGTATGGATAAATAGTAGGGCAGACTGGGCTCTTTAACCTTGGTTAGGCAACCGGTCTAGGAGAAGAAAAACTCGGAATTCAAACCTGTTGAACTCCGCTTAAGAAATTGACCTTGTGTCACATCTTGCTCGTGCGGAAGGGTTGGTAAATAAATATATATCCTTATCAAGTAAATTTTTGTAGTGTTTTAATACATACATAATAGCTGCAACAGCAATCTGGAGTTATTAAAGACAAAAGGTCATTACCTACCTTGTCTGCTAAATAGTTCAACTAATGATCACTAGGTGGAAGAGTCGCGCCAGTATAAAAGAAATGTGCGCGAAAGAATAAGTATCTTACCACGTGTGCCATGCCTTGAAACTCTGGTACCACGGAATAGGAGCATTGCGCCCCCAACACACCTCGTGTCACACTGAACACGACACCATAGAACAATGTACGTACACTAGAGACTTTTGCTACCGACATCAGTACATTCCTTCATACAGGTCTTTTAAACTCTCGTATCTCATTGTCATTATGGTATTAATTCTTTTAAGTTTGCTTAGGCAATAAAATATGCTATTAATTCGTTGTGAATTGTCCTCATATTTATGTTGGGAATTTATCAACTTCATCCCACAGAAAAAAGAGACATACCTTTTTATCTCTGACAAGCGCAGTTACTCATCTAGACATATTCCACATGAGATATCTTAAAATCAATTAACGAGGCAACACATCAGGACTGCTTTTCATTAACACGAGGTGTATTTAAAAAAAACTAACTGAAAAAAGGTCAAAGGGCAAGTAACTCACCCTGTACAAAAATGGGTCCCGGCCAGATAACTTCTAACCCGACTATTATTAGAATCTGTTGGTTTTAACAAGCACTGTCTAAATTAAACAATTTATTCTGTGCATGAAAATAATATTCAACCAGCTTCCATTCCTCTAAACCTTTTTCTATTTTGTATCCTTTCCACATAACTGTTCAACGAACAATATGTGTACAGTTCTAGCTGTTAAAAAATACCCTTTCTTTTTAATACTTGTATGTATATTAGGCAAATAAAAGGTTAAATACTCTTGTTATGTACAAATAAGTTTATCTTTTAGTCATTGATATTTGATGTTAGAATAAAACAAAAAATAGTTAATATCAAGTAAATCTAATATTGGATGTGATTATGGGGATGAGTTTCGTTTGTACTGGTATCTTGTCCCTAATAAAACTGGTTCTTTATTCTTGTGGGCTAGTAAGCTGAAATGGAATTTAAAGAACGAAAAGGAACGAAAGAGGAAAGAGACAAAGGCAAGAGGTAGTTTTACGATTTAGGCTTCATTGAACGGGTCATAGTCGCCTGTAGCGAGAGTACATACCCCCTGACTAGCAGCGGCGACTACACTCAGTTGCGACCTAGATTCAAATGGCCGAATTATTCTTTTAGGGGTAGGGAGTCAGTCCTTTTTTTCGGACATGCGCAAAGGGGTTCTTCCGGTCAAGGCCCCATGGGAGTTTGTTGTTCTTTTTATTTTTTTTTATTTTCGTTTTTTTTTTTTTAAATCTCCACAGTTACATTTTTTTTATTCGATCATTGATACTCTGGAAGTAATTGAGACATTTACAGACCAGCGATAAATTTATGCACTTTTTATTTTATTTCATTTTATAATAAACAATATGGAAAGCCAACCAAGAACAGTGAACCAGAAATTATTTGATGATATGTTCATAGTTAACTTGGACTTAATTATGGATGTGTGGATGCTTGGATTTTACGGCATGTCAACATTTGGGTTATTTTATGCTGAAAACGTTTTTGTTTTATTCATTCTTGGGTATTCAAATTTTTAAAACACATTTTTAATCTATTTAACCTATAGATGGGACCCTAACATGCCCCTAACACTCCGGGTCAGAGTGAACCTGGGAGTAATGGCAATGAAGGGCTACTCTACATTCCTCATAGCTCCTGAATTGGAACCTCACCACTAGACGCAGTTTAGCGTCATACCCAGCCATCACCTTCTAGCACATATATGACAAAAAAGATTTGGGGTTGCCAGTAATACAGTCGGGACAATCATTTAGGTGCTAGGGCTTGAATTGATCAACCGATTGATCGGAGGGGTCGACTAAGCCAAGTAAGGGCCGAGGTGGAGTGGTACATGTCATAGGCTGCTCAACCACCAGGATTCTGTGTTTGAATATCACGGGGTCACCACCCACGGTCAACAAGTAGATCCATGGGGTGGAAGAGCATCTCACCACTCTATAGAGGTGCAGTCGGCGTATTCTACAGCCTCAGTCAACAGGGCTGGTGTAAGGAAGTGGTGAAGTCATATATGAAAGGTTAGAAGGTATCAATCTGATGATGTTACTGCATTTAAACGTTTGAAAAGTCCTTATAAGTTGAATCTCCGGTTGGTACCAAGTGAATTAGAGATGCCATCGACTTTTCCAAGTGCAAACAATGCCAATGAATAATTCTAATAAATGTGTAAATTTCTGTTTGGCGAATTTGTTTTTCTTTAGTCGTGTTATATACTGGACCCGTCAAGGAACACGAACACTTGTATTTGTAAAGATATAAGATTATATCTTTATTTCCTCGGTTGTGTGCAGACTGAGAGTCGTTAGCAGGGGTTATGCACCCATCGAGCCTTCGGGAGTTCTCTGCAAGTGATCTCGAACCTGATCTCCGTCTGCTGAATGGATTTCTACGGGCTTTTTTTTAAAATTATAGTCCAATTCACGGTGTCACGCCTCATTGATCGTGACACCTACGCAGTTTTTCTGTAGACACACCTCACACACAGCCTGTTTTCATTGGTTATGGGCTACGCCTTCAGATTTTCTGCGCCTACACAGTGTCAAATGTACACCTGCATCTTTAGGTGCCAAATGTCAGTTCAATGCTATATCCTATTTTTGTTTCCAGGCTTGCACTTGACACCCACGCACTTCCTGTGTGCAGCCCGGCCTAAAGGTGCAAACCGATTGACCAGGCAATATATTACAGTCGTAGTGTGCGCGGTGTAGCGTATGCAGGCTCTCCAGTAGTTTGTATGTGATGAGTTGTATTTTTACTATCGTTTTAATATTATAGTAGACGGGTGATATCTGAGTATTAGTGAAATGTTTTAGCAAATTCGCTATTTTGTAAAATGGCTGTGCTAATTCCATTGGTGTTCCGAGAAGTGCGGATACCAGAAATCTTGGACCAAGTCACCTTTAAGTACCCGTGGGGCGACCTGGATTCAGAAGGACATGTTTCGCTTTGCACCGTCAACATCTGGTTGTTTGTTAGGGGTTAGGGTTAGGGGTTAGCAGTTTGTTTTATAATTTTTTTAAATGCGTTTAAAAATCGTCTGGTAACAAACAACCGGATGTTGACGGTGCAAAGCGAAACATGTTCCTCTGAATCCAGGTCGCCCCTGGGGTGCTTAAAGGTAACTTGGTCCGAAATCTTTAATTGTTTCATCGTCCGTTTATGTGTGTTTACCCATACTTACAAATAATTTGAATTTTATAAAGAAGTTCGCTCTAATGATGGATATTTTTGATCAGCGATGATAAATAACCGTTTTTCACAAAAGATTAGGTGTTTCGACTGTACTTTCCTCATGGTATGCTAAATGTTAAGAGGAATAACAGGGTAGTAGGGAACTCTTAAAATCCCCCGGTGGCAGGCAAATAATTTCGGATGAAAGAAAACGAAACAACAGTTGAAAATTAAAACAACATATATTCAAAAATACAAAGCTGTTGCAAATTTAGTGGCATTTGCGACTAGACTTATTTTGCTGAGGTAAGGTGAAATTGCGCTGGATGTACCACTCGCTGTTTATATATACATACACACACACACAGACACACATATATATATATATATATATATATATTATATATATATATATATATTTGTGTGTGTGTGTGTGTGTGTGTGTGGTTGAATAGCGCAGACATTTTTTGTATACACATTTTGTTCTCAATCCATTCAAGACGCCGAATGAATGATTCAATATCTGGCTGGAATTGGCTGATGAATTTACCATAGCCCATTTGTTCCTAAGTACTCTCAGCTCCAGACAGAGATTCATGGAAAATATTGAATGGCGCAAAAAGAAAAAAAATGAACATTTTAGATTGTTGGGAAAAAGTAACCGAATGAGTCGACATAATTGAAATATCTTTTAATACAAAGAATACAAATGTAATACTACCTTGGTCACGGGAACCAAATGTAATACTTCGGTGGTCGCGGCAACAAATGTAATACTATGCCGTCCTGCGGGAAGGCACCAAATGTACCAATATGCTATCGCGGTACCGAATCTAACACGATGGGTGTTATTTGACCCACAGGAAAGTTGAAGAGCTTGTTTCGGGCTGTACCTGAAAGTGGCCAAATTCACCAATGTTGTTCCACAATTACAACGGACGCGTTTTTAATAATAAACGACCTTTATTAGTTATACGGTGATAAAAATCGTGTACAACCACAAAGGGGTGTCGATGTCGAAGTTGAAGTGAAGTCGGAATTTTGTGGACTGACTGGCGATATATGTTGAGTTCTGATTCAAATTCAGAACTTTGAGTAGCAAGATGACAAAGTAAAGACGGCGACAAGGGCTCTGAGACGGAGCTATCAATCTGCTATGGAAGCAGCTGTCCGATCTGGTCAAGAACCAGCTGTCCGATCTGACTTGGAACCCTTTTGGGACCTCTTTTATGGGTTCCAAACACCTGAATCCAGGGCTCTGATTGGTCAGCCAATAGAAACGCCGGACCAATGGCCCTACAGTGTAAACATCAGGATGCGTACAAAAAAAAAACCCACGCGGTCGCATCTGATTGGACGGCCAATCAAAATCATGGCCTTGGGTTACACATCTTGGAGGGGGGCAACAAGTCTCCGCCACAGTTTCCTGATTGGTGAGGCACCTGATTATATTTTTATTATGGTATAAATGGTCTTGTGCCAGACTTATCCGTCAGTTGCTATGATAATTCCCAGGAATTGGTCTAAGATTACCTGCCGAATTGTTATTCTTAATTAAATCAACATTTTTAAGATTTAATCTTTAAAGTGTCTTTGTTGAGTAAATGTTCTTATCTTGTGCAGTCTTCACAAGAATGACAATATATATGTATATGACAACATATGTAAAAAAAACAGCCATTCGTTTTATATCAACCGACTTTTAGCCTTTAAACTTTCTTTTGTTCAAGTAATTTTTCTTATTCTGTGTTGACTTTACCCCACCACTGACTTGTACTCTGATATAAGTCACCCGTACGACTCTAGACATAACTGTTATTTTTATATCCAAAAGTTAACCAAAATTGTTTTTTTCAGTATCTAATGAAATATCGCCAGTCAATCCATAACACCACTACAGTGTCATACAAACATGTAAAGCCGTTACAGGGAACCAAATCAGTCTCAAAAGTTACCTGCCCAAGTTTCACTAGAGAAGGATCTTCAGGATAATTCTGGCTTTATAAATTTAACAGATGTTAATGAAAAAAATATTTCTTGATCATGCTTCATCTTCTACAGCCTTCAATTGAAAATATTTCATATCAATTCTAGAAATATATATATAGCCTTCAAATAAATAAATATATTGTTATGACCTGTTTAAGGGTCAATAAATAATTACCCAACACAGAGATAAAATGTAGAGAACAGATGTATTCAGCAGTATATCAATGTACAAATGAGGAGGGTTTCCTTGTTACAGCGTACACGAAGAACATGTATCTGCTACTTTTCACTTGAGTAGCTTTGCTCTGTTAAATATACCCTTTGGGTAAGTCCAATGTTCGTGTCATAGGTGAGTCACCTACAGCAGAAACAAAACTCACAAAATATGAAATGTATTTCTTCTAACCTCTTTTTTTTTCTTTCTTTTCCATTCTTTTATTGCTGTCATCTGCACTGTCCCATATCACTATGACATTAAGTAACCTTCTTTGTGGTTACACAGACTGTGGGAAAGAAGGCTCAGCTTAGCTGTATCAGTTAGGCTGGAGACATTGTGATGCAATTTTATTTTTTAATATTTTTTTCTTCTTCTCTGATTTGTTTGTTTTATTTTACGGCATATCAACCTCAGTGGGTCATTTAATGCCGATAAAGTTTTGAAATAAATCAATTCTTAATGGATAATACAATTTTTTTATAAATACATTTTTCTATTTAACCCATAGATGGGACCCTAACAGGTACTACCACTCGGGGTCATAGTGGACCGGGAAGCAATGGTGATGAAGGGGTGCTCCACATTCCCCAAACCTCCAAAACTGGAACCTCACCATCAGATAGAGTTTAACGTCATTCCCAGGACATGTAGACCCGCAGCCACTGCCTTCTAGCACCCATAGGATAAAAAAGGGTTGGGGTTTGCCATAAGGGCAATAGGGTTGGGAAAATCATATAGGTGCTAGGGCTTGACGTGAGCAGCCGATTGATTGGAGGGGGCCTCTCCGACCGCCCGTCTAGCCCAAGATAGGGCCAAAGTGGAGTATTGCATGTCATGAACTACTCATCCAACTGGGTTGTATCCTTAAGCATCACGGGTCGCCACCTGCGGCCAACAGATATCCCCATTGGGGGAGTCTTACCCCTCTGCAGAGGTGCAGTCGATGCATTCTAACGCCCCAGCCGACAGGGCGGTTTTAATATTTTAACATTATAACAAGCTATAGAAGAAGAATAGTGGAACTATTTAACCCATAGTTTGGGGTTGTCGTTTTCATGATTATAGGGAAATGAAAATGGATGGATGTGAGTGGGTTTGTTTTTTTCGACTCCCCACAAGGACAGAATGTGACACAAAGGTTGGTTTAATGTGGAGTGCCCTACAGGAAGCAAGCCTCCTGTGAGGCGGTGCAAAAAATTGTTTAGATAACGTCGGCATTCCTCTTCAGGGGTGCCTCAGACACCGGCAATATATCCAGCAATTACCCCTTTTAAAGTTGGAGGCGCCCATGGTGTAATGGTTACAGTCGTAGGAAATGGATGAAGCTACAGTTCACATAGCGCTAATACACTTGGGAAATATATGAATCCAACTATTCTTCCTCCAGCTTGGTTTACTAGTACTATCTTCTGCTAAATGGAAATCAACCAAAAATATTCGCATTTTTATTAATGAGATACTGCACTTTTACTTGAGACATTTTTTTAATGTAAATTTAATCTTTCTAAATATCTAACTTTTATGTGTTTTTAACAATTGAATTATTTTTTACGTCCGTCTCAATTTTGGAAAAAAAACTTGAAATTACGAAAGATGTAAACAAAACATGGCACACACTGACCGGGTTTGTGTGAAAACATATGTAAATAGGCAATCTATTTCTTTTATGTAATTCAACATAAGCATTTAGAAATGTATTTTTAAATTGAAAGTGATGTTATATATTTAAATTAATATTATATATGTGTATACATGCAGTATAAAAATGAAAATGTTGAATAATCTTGTAGTAAACTTTTTTTTAAATCTTGACATTCCTATTTTTTATTCCCCAAATAATGGGTTTTAGCATGGAGGTACATAAAATCTAAGACCAGAATCAGAAAGAACATGGAATTTTACATAAGAATGCAAAGTTTTATCAAAATTGCTTCAAAAATAAATAAATGGTAAAGAAATTACTGAATTTCTTGTTCTGAATTGGTCCATGACTTGACAGATTTTTTTATCAAAATCATGTTCAGTTTTTTACCCCAATTTCGGGGTTTTAAATTATCATAATTTTTTAACCACTGGGAATATTTGTATAATTAAAACAGTTTTGAACTCCATTTACAAAGCTCTATATAACTAACGTGATTAAATAACAATAACCTCAACAAAAAAAAATCAACTAGGAATGCTAGTAAATATGTTTTAAATTTAATAACAGAATAATTCAAGAATCCGGCATACAAAACAGTGTTGCAGTGGCCAGTTATGGAAACCACAATTTGTTACTAAACTTTTCAGTTGTAATTGAACAAACCTGGACACTTTGTTATTTAAGCCTGTGTGCATAATGAATATATCCTCGTGTGGATATCTTTCTTATATATATATATAATGGAAATAGTTTGCATTTCAGTCTGAAGCCGAAACTACGTCACTGCTTACGTCACTGATTCCACAATAATCTAAAGCATTTATCAATGAGAACCTAATTTGTAATCAATTTGAGTTAATATTTGAAGTGAGCACACTCATGCACTCACTCCAAAATTTGTATTCATTTTAGAGAGAGATACATTAAGTGTGTACACGACTCGGCATATAGCCGGAAGTTTTGTTTGGGGGAGGGGGAAGTAGAGCTGGTTTTGCTTCCTAAGTTTCTAGCTAGCTAGGTACACTCACCGACCGATTCATACAAAAATAAACACTTTCTTTCTTCTTCTTGCAGCCTACTGTCACCAAAATACCTCATTCTTTCTATGATTCCTACTTAAGTCCCCGTTTCGATGATGTTGGATGATAAGCATACCATGTACGCTCCGGATGAGTTGGAGATGGAGGGGCGGGGTAAAAAACAAGACAAAATCCCAAGAAACTGAAAAGGTGAAAATAAGGATAAAATTGTGGGTCTTTGATTGCCCCCTTTCCTCAACTAATGTGTAGGATTGCCGACTGTCTTCCGAAATTTCAGGTTTGAAAAAAATGTGGGGGTGTCTGTGGGTCATATTGGTTGGGTTGCTGGGAAAGAATTTGACTCTCCAGGAATGAAAAAGCTAGGGTGATCGGGCAGGTTTAGAAAGAAAAAAGTTGGATTTGGTGATCCTGGATATGTCCTAAATGAAAAATCTGGGGTTGATGAAACATTCAGCCACTTAACTACGAGAAACTATGGTATATGTGGAAAGATTGGATGCTGTAGCTAGACTTTATTTGTCTTCATTTTATAGACTTTGTTTGTCTATCTAGGGGTGGGGTCCCAGACTGAGAAAACCCGTCAGTGCTAGCCATGAATGGCAGGGAGCAACGTTTCCACTCCTGCCCTCGTTCTCACACACAAGCTTGCGGCATTTACCCACCTTTTGTTGAATGTCATGGATTCGAGCATCCTCCTATCGCACCTGATCTTCACCCTGATGCTTGAAGTAAGTGATCAGATCGTGACAGGAGAATTCCTCGCCCTCATGCAATCCCTTGTTTCGAGTCGTCCATACCACCATTCTAGCTACAGCTAATATAGCGAAAAACACCTTTCATTTTTCTCAGGAGAACGGCGGACTGACATTGTCCACGACGTAACCAACATCGAGCGGCACCCATTGATTGGGTGCGATAAGGGCCGTAACCTCGTTCACGTAATCCCAAAACGAACGTACCTTGTTGCAGTGGAAGAAGGCGTGCTCAGCCGTTTCTTCTAAGCCACTGCTGCAGCGGGTGCAAGACGGGAAGTCAGCAATGTTCGCTTTGTATTGTACGCTTGCAAGCGGCAACGCATTCCGAGCAAGTCGCCAAGTGGGGGAGAACTCAGAGTTGTTCATAAACCCAGCACCCGGCGCCCAATCCCATTGTGAGCGGACCTCCTCCAATGATGAGCTGTGCCGCTCCACGAGCGGATCCGAACCGGACCCCTCCACTAATGCCCTATATAGTGCCCTTCGAGGCCATGAGACGTCGCTAGACTCAGGCAGTCTTTGAAGGGCGGCGCGACACTCGGATAGAAACCGTGCTTCTCCGCGGGGCCGTAGCAGGAGGTCCGGGAAGATGGCCCGGATGCGCTGCGACCATGCGGCTTCGGTGTGCAACGATCGATTCAGAAATGCCAACCTCTCGGCGTCTCGATGAGCTGCCAAGTCCGGCATCCCTAAACCTCCATTACAAGGCCGCTGGGAACAAACCTGTCTACGTACTATTAGCCGCCCCCCTCCACAAAAAGTGGAAAAGGAGCCGTTCTAATGCCAATAACCGAGCCGCAGGCAGAGGGAGTACAGACAGTCGGTAAAGGATCAGGGGGAAAATGTAGGTGGCACAAGCCTCCGCCCTGCCCTTTAAGGACAACCGCCTTGGAAACCATCTTCGGATCCGAGCTTCCACTTTTGTCTGTACCTCCGACCAATTTCTCTCGACTTTGAGATCGGGCCCGAACCGAGGATTTTGACTGGTCCGTCACTCCACCGGAAGGGACCGGGCAGATTATTGGATCCTGCCCAGGCTCCCAACCGTAGACCTTCGCTCTTTTCTAAATTGATCTTTGCCCCAGTGATTTGTTCGTACTTTGCAAGCGCCTCCTTCACCGCCTCTATCTCTGAAATGCTAGAGACGAACACGGTGATATCATCGGCGTACGCGGATACTTTGGCTTTCACGGGGCCAGGAACAGTAATTCCGCGCAGGACCGGACTTATCCACCCATCTCTAAGCCTGCGGAGCAGGGGCTCCAGGGCGAGGACATTGAGAAGAGGAGACAGAGGGCAACCCTGGCGCACAGACTTCTCAACCGGAAAGGCTCCCGAACGCTTCCCATTCACTTGTACCACTGCCGTCGGGGATTGGTACAGAATCTTTATCCATTTGCGGAACTCCGGTTCGAATCCGACAGTCTCCAGAACAACATCTAGGAACCGGTGGTCCACCCTGTCGAATGCCTTGGACTGATCTAAATTGATCAGCGCGGCACATTGTTCGTCTTTTATCCCCTCTAGGATCATGCGAACCAAATGCAAATTGTTTTGGATCGATCTTCCTTTCACAGCGTAGTTCTGTTCCAGTTCGATCAGATCACCGATAACAAGTCGCAAACGGTTCGCCAAGACCCGGGTCAAAATCTTTAACTCTGTATTTAGCAGAGTTATGGGCCTGTAATCATCTAAGCCCTCCCAAACATTCCTGCCACCCTTCTTCAGCAATGTGATCACGCCCTTGGTAATGCGCTTTGGGATTGCTCCCAAGGCAAACCAATTGTTGAACACATCTGTCAGAATGTGGACAAAAATGTGCGACATCCTCAAGTACAATTCGGAGCTTTGTTGAGGCCGACCTGCTTCAACACATCACGGACTTCAGAGTCTGTAATCCTCCCCTCACAACTAGCCGCTTTCGCCTCCCTAAGGTGGGGAAAATCGGCTAAACCGGGAGGGTTCGGCAACCGAGTAAATCGTTCCTGAAAGGCCTCTCGCATCTTGCGACCCGCATGCAGGGTGCGCCCGTCCGGGGTTACAACACTTCCGATGTAACGGTCCGGAAACCTTCTAAACTCCTCCTGGCGCATTCCTGCGTCCAATTTCACGGCTTCGTTGGACACTCTTTCTAGCCTAGATCTATGCAACCCTGATAGCGTTCGCTGGCCTCACGCTCAATGTCCCCTCTAGCTAGACTTAAGGCTAGGGGATCCTCCATCCATCGCCCGGGAAATTTTATTTTCTATGGCCTTCACTTTCGCTGCCTTATCTAGAGCAAGCCGTTGGCAATATTTGATAGTGAAGTCCTTAATCCTAAACTTAAGGTCAGCCCACCATCTATTCCCAATAACCGCCCCCACTAATGCCCGCTGAATAAGTAGAGTCAGCCTCTCGTGGTAGTCACGTATCCCCAATACGGAGGTATTTAACTTCCAGTTAGAGACCAACCTAGGCCTATCGCTTAGGTGAAGAGTGACAGTAAGCAATTTAGGATCACTCTTCGCGTATAAGTGGAACACAGGACAATCTAAAATGTCGACGTCGGCTTATCTAACTAACACTCTGTCCAAATAGCTTTTAATTGAAGCAGAGGGCGTTTTATTCGTCCATGTCCACATCTCCCTCCCTGGGTGATCCACACGATACCTGTCGACCAGATCGAACTGGGCCATCAGATCGCTTAGGCTGCTTTCACACCTGTCCGACCCACTAGCTCTCCGTCCCGTCCGGTCTAATTTGGGATCAAGGATCGCATTCCAATCTCCCATTAAAATTATCCGTCCCGGATACGCCATGAACGGCCCGAACTGCCGAAAAAAGGATCTCCTCTCGCCAGGGCAATTCGGCGTATGAACCGCGATTACTCGGAACTTGTTGCTAGATACGGCAATATCTCGCGCCAGCATAAACTATGTCAGTCACCGCCCCCAGACTGCTTTTAACTAGCAGCGACACACATCGACCGCGCAGCTCACCGTATGCTGAGTAGACCTCATAAAAATGATTACCACCCAGCACCCGGCCATCCACGCTCGAAATAAAGTGCGTCTACTTCACAGCGGCGACATCCACACCGAGAGACTTGAGTTCTTCCCTCAAACGACTAGCGTTTGACGGGTCCATCAAGCCCCTCCCATTCATACTGGCAAGAAGTAAAGACATTGTGACCAACCTTTTATTCAGTGTCTATCACTGGCCGGAAATCTTGTTGGGTGAGGATGCCGACAGTTTGGCCGAGGTTATCTTGGCCTAGTTCATTTGTAACTATGCCGTCCTTGGCGATTCCGCCGACATCACGTGGGGAACCTTATTTTTAAGGCCCTGTAGAAAGAAGGGTGGAGAAGAATGGGGACCCTCCCCTTGCATATAGTTCTTTTGGTTGACTGGTATGCAACCTCCCCACCAACCTTATGCCCGGAGGAGCCCCATCTGCCGTTTCGATGGTTTTCCATACGCCCTTTGTATGGCTATTGGCCTCCCGGACAAAGGCGGTTATTAGAGGTGCATCCCTGAAGTTCGGGGGATTGTTTGTGTTTTTCCCGTCAACGAGGTCGAGTTTCCAGAGTGGTTCAAACATTCTTTTTTGTTTGGGGTCTAGATACCTATCAATTAGGTCTAGCTCCACTCGGCAAATGTTCTCAGGGAACAAGTCTCTTCTTCGATCTCGTGGACGAGCTTGTCTTTCGCGTGATGGTGATCTGTGGAGAGGGCTAGATCTCCTTTCTTGTGCTTTTTGTTGAGGTTGAGGGGGAGTGATATCAAGTTTGGGTGTATGCGGTTCACAGGGCTGGGATGGAGGTGTAGGGGGTTGGGTAGTTTTGGTTTTTTGAATGTGTGTGTGTGTGTGCAGTAGACTCTGCCACTGTTTTTGTGTCTGGGTTTGTGGCTTGGGATTTTTTTCCTTTTTTGGCTGATTACAATTCTGCGTTCAGCTTTCTCCCCCTCTTCCTCGAGACGTCGTTTTTTAAACCCAGCAGGACAGGACTCCATCAAGTCCATTGGAAATACCACTTGTGTGGTCGATGGAACCGGTTTACTTGAGGGAAAGCCTTGGTGTTCCCTCTTCAGTGGAGAGCTCTTGAGTGGCCCTTGGTGAGTGCGTTGTTATGGCTTTGGTAGGAGAGTCAGAAGAGGCTGAGGTGTAGGAGGTTGTGCTCCCTTTCCGTGTCACCTCAAACCACCCCCTTCTGCTTCTGACTTTTGTTCCTTTGTAGCTGCGGTTTCCTCAGCTGTTGTTGATGTTGAGGTTGTCGCTGGTACTGCTGTAGTTGGTGTTGCTGGAGCTGTTGCCTTTGTTGCAGATGTTGACGCTTTCTTGGGGCAGTTTCTAGTTGTGTGTACCTGTTGCCCGCAGTTCCAGCAGTGAGGCTTGCGGCCCTCCACCACCACTGTTACTTGCTGACCCTTATAGGTGTAGAAGTCAGGGATATTCTTGAAATCCTCTTTTTTGAAGTCCAAATTTTCCGTTGACTGGGGGAGTGACTTGATGGTGGTCCCCTCCATCAGGTCTTTATATAGATTGACCCAGTTGGACTTGTGGAGTTGTGGGTCCTGCTCCTGGAAGTCTTCCTCCTTTGGAGGCGGCCTCCAATTAGCATTCTGCTTTGCTGGCTCAGGGTTTTTTCCCATTGTGCTGGTTGCTGGAAGGGCTCTACCTTACAGTTGGGCTGAATTTGCACAATTAAGGTGACGGAGAAAAAACGGAACCCACAAATTTTGTAATAAAACTGTTAATTTTAACTAGGGCTGTTTAGGGTTAGGTTTGGGGTTAGGGGTTAGGGTTAGGGGTTGGTATTGGCGTTTAAGGTTAGTTTAATGGGAAAATAGATAAATCATTTGGGTTTTGTTTTTTCTGGGCCACCCAAACTTTGTTCAGTTCAGTTCGAGCGGTTCCGATATGGGGGATCAATTTACTATAAACTTTTACGGGGAAATGAGAACCCCTGAAAACTCAAAAAATAAAGAACTTTTAAGAATTTCTTTTTAAAATCTGATAGATTGGTGTGTAATTGATAATAATCCATTGAAGGAAAAAAAAAATTTTTTTTAGTGGTTCCAATATGGGGGATCGATTTACGATAAATTTATACGGGGAACTGAGCACCCCTGAAAACTCGAAAAATAAATAACCTTTTTTTTTTTTTACAATCTGATAGATTGGTGTGCAATCGATAATAATCCATTGAAAGAAAGAAAGAAAAAAAAATTAAAAACAAAAATTTTAGATTTATTATTCAATTTAATGCTTACTTTAAGGGATATAAAATTTATTAAATCTCTAAGAAAATGAATTAAGAGTGTAACAACATATATTAATTCATTAATTTATTGTACAAACATTTTTACATAAACTAGCAAAAAATGCCATCTGGGCAGTTATAAAAATTAATTTTTGAAAGATATTGTCTGAGTTAAAATTTCCATATAAGAGGGTTTGTATTATCGGTAAAATTATCAAATTTATTAAAGGAGTAAAGAAAATGAAACCATTTGAAATGGAAACTTGCTTCTTTCCCTCTCAAATCAAAATGTTGCATGCATCTATTGATTATTAATTAAATAATATTTTATCAATGACAGTATTGTGATGTAAGCCGTGACATAGTTTTAGTCACAGACACATTGATACTGAATCTATTATCAAAAGATTTCATTTATTGAAGAAAATTTTTTAAGAATTTATATTTTTACAGAACTGTACCAAATAAAATTTAGTTGAAAATAAATCTATAAATTAGATATTTTTATTTCCTCCGATTAAAAAAAATTAATGTTAAGTATTATTTAGCATTTAAAAATTGATTTAAGTATCATTACTCTATTTTATTTTATATAATACTTATTTACACTAAAACTAAATGTTTGTTAAATGTAAAATAAATAAGGTGAAATTTTATTTTTTCTTATTTCAAAATTTTTAGAAATAACCAAAACAAAAAAAATCATTTTGTATAGTTAATTGTTTTATTCATTGATAAACTGAATTTAATTTTATTATTAAATATTATTTCAGGAAAAATTTTGGTGTAGAAAGTTAACTTTCCTAATTTCTATTTCAAATTGTTTATTTTTTACTCCTTTAATGAATTTGATGATTTTAATTACTAAAATGATTAAATGTTGAACGTCCTTTTAAAGTTTTTGGCATTGTTGTTTTTTATTACTTTAATTGATTTATTAATTTTACTTGGATACTACCCCTCTAACATTGAATTTTAACTCCCACTCCCCTCAGGCTATATTTTTCAAAAGTTTATTTTTACACCGCCGTAGGGTGATTTTGTTTTGCTAGTACATGTAATAACAATTCACAACGAATTAATAAGAAAAATATTTATTCAACAGAGCAAAATAGATTAATACAAAAATAACAGAATAGCTGTATAAGAGAAAAGTCCTATGTACATAGTCTTTTGTGTCTATAAAGTTCTTAAGGATACTGTTTAAAGAAGGAAGTTCAAAACTTACATGATGAGCATGTGTTATCATGTGCTCTACAGCACAAGGTTGCTGTGGACGAGAAGATCCTTTGTCACATAGACAAGAGATACTCAACTGGTGCGTGTTACCTTATTGAGGCTAAAAGGTCATAGAAAATTTTTGACTTTGATGCTTCTGGTTTTATAAATTTGCTTGAGACAACACCTAGCGCCCAACGGGAGAAACACAGGAGGTAATCATGTAGAGTAAGGAATGTAATTCATATTAATCCGATTTGCGTCTAGTAATATTATAAAATTTGAACAAATAATATTTCTTTATTTTTCCAATAAAAAATAGTTTAACAAGCAAAAAAAATGTTTATTATTCATTTATATAGACATCTGGAGATTAAAATAAAACTAAATTGAATTAAAAAATTAACAATTTCTCAGGAGTCCTCAGACAGGAAGAAACCTCTAGGGATGCGCAATGAATGGTGCCAAGAAGAACCCTCACCCATTCCAACTTGGATCTTTACTGGAAACAGATGCCACGATCTGCTGACACAGGAAGAAATTTCCTTTCCACAAAATAATTATGAACCTAGAATAAAAGTCTGAATCCTAAAATATCTTTTGTCTTTTCTCTTCTTTTTTCTTCCTTTAATTCCTTTTCAGCCACAAAAAGGAATAACCACATATAATGGGGTTTAAAAGAAACGTGTGAAAACGCACCAAAAATAACCTAACAGCCTGATACCACATAAACCACAACCTACCTCATAGACAATTATTAAAAATAAGCCTTGGTTTTTTTTTTTGGGGGGGGGTTGTTTGTTTGTTTTTTTTGGGGGGGGTTGTTTTTAACAAGATAAGCATCATAGTCTTTTTTTTTTTTTAAGCAGGGTAGATGTTTTCAAAAATATAGTGTGGGCAGTATTTTAAAAGAAATATCAAAATACGACACCAGATACAAGGTCAGGGACCGTTCTAGCATAAATGTATATTCCAAATTGTGTAAACTTACATAAAACTTAAACTAGGTATACCCAATTTTTCGTCTGCTAAAATTTTAAAAACGAATTAAAATTAATTAAATCTATTATTTAAGGGCAAACTTTTGTCTAAAACGATAAGTAGTAACATAATGACCATCATTAATAAAAGAAAAATATCATTACATATGCAGTTTATTTTTAATACTTTTAAAACGATTTGTTTTGGTCAATTTCGTTCGCGTTCGCCATTTTGGCTCTTTTTAAATTGTATAAAGGGCTTGTTTACAAATTTAATGTAACATTCGCGATTGCAAAAAAATTTACCAAAAATCAGAGAATTATCCGATTTTAATTAAATTATATAAATTTATAATTAAGGGATCATAATCCAGTGTTTGGTGCGCTAAGAACGTTTCTTGAGAATTACAAAAACAAAAAAGGTAAAATTCAAGTTTAGTGCGGGAAAAATATTTTTGAATAAAGTTTTACAGACTTTCAGAAAAACAAACAAAAAATACATTATAGCACAAAATTCACGTATAGTTTAATAATTTCACTGAAAACATTTGAATGAAACATAACTGTCATGTTATCTAAACATGCAAATTGGTCGGAAAATTCAAACGGAAAGTTTTTTGGTGGTCCCCCATGACAGTTTAACTACAGTCTATGAATGAACTTTTTGTGAATTGGGTTACGGTTTAGGGGGTTGGGGATTAATGTTGTTTTTAATTTTTTTTTAAAGTTCATTCATACACTGTAGTTAAACTGTCATGGGGGACCACCAAAAAACTTTCCATTTTAATTTTCCGACCAATTTGCAAGTATAGCCGGATCCCAACACCAAATGGCCCAGTAAAACTAGGTGTGCTAAAAACTGCAAATTAATTTATTGTCCTGAATTACTGGAATAATGTTAATAAAGCGAAATTGTTGGTCGCGTACCTTGTTGAGTATTATTTCACATGGAATTTACCACGTGCCCCACGTATACGGGTTAGGCACAAGGCCCTATTAATGTGGGACCACCCACAAGCCAAGACTCATAGTGGCAAGTGCAAAAAATGCGTTGATCCCGTTGGCATTCCCCCTCAAGGGGGCGCCTCAGACACTGGGCAATAAACCCAACCCTGCCCCTTTAAATCGAGGAGGTAGGTGTTGCCTGGTGAGATGGCCCCCTGGTATCAATGATGTTAGTTTGTAAGGTCCAGGGGCGAAACCATCCTGTGACAAAATTTGCGGATTAACACGAGGCATAATAAAAATATTTTTTCCCGACACTAAACTTGAATTTTACCTCCACCCCCCCACCCCACACACACAAATTGCTTAATTGAAATTTCCATGGTTCATTAAAAGTGCAATATATGGAATTGTATTGCTTTTTGTTTTAAGTCTGTTGCATTTTGACAAGTGGTCGATTGTATTTGTTGATCCGGTGCAGTCTTTTAACTTACCCGGTATAAAAATTGTCCGGGTAATAGCATTTTTTTTTAAATCCATGTTTGTCTTTATTTTATTTTAAATATTTCTTTGAAGTGCAAATGTCTGACTGGATTTCAATGACTATTTTTTCCCCGCTTAATTCCAGATTTTCTTTTTCTTTTCTTTTTCTTTTTTTTTTTTTTTTTTTTTTTAACCAGTTACTGAGTTATGGTTAGTTGTTCTCAATTTTTCATTTTAATTTCTTCGAATCGTCCCATTTTTCATTTCATTGTTTCATTAAAAAATAAACCATTCTTGTTTGACACCAGTGTTTTTTTTTTTTTTTGTTTTTTTTTTGTTTTGTTTTTTTTTTTTTTTTACACAGTAACGTACTTTTTTTAAAAGTCATTTACTCTTTATATCGATGAAAAAATATATACTTCCGGGTTCTTAAAGTTGTGGGTGTGTCTGCTATCATTTTGCACGCTACTTGGTCAATTCTTTTTTTATATGATTCATTATTTTTTCATATAGGTATTCATTACCAGATGAGTTAAGAGCATTAAGAAACGCCGGTAAAGCTCTTTTTCCTTTTTTGGTGAGAATACTCATTAAATTTCTTACCTGTTGACGTCTTTCACTGTCTTTGAAAATAAACGATTTTTGGGCCCTATTTATCAATTCCTGGCTCATAAGGCTATCCACAACACTTTCCACATCCAACATGTTTTTAACAAATTGTACGTGTAATCTTTGAAATAACTTCTTATCTTCATCGTTTATAAGACCGTGGTCTTTTCGTGGTAATCTTGCATAATTAATAGGAGGCGGTGATGACAACGAAGAGGCAGAATTCCTGAGTTTTGCTGCTGTTAACTCATTGTTTGTTTTATCCAGGATGGAACAGAATTTGTCAAACTTATCGCTTGATTTTTTATGAAGATAATCCAAGATCAAACGGATTTTTTCACGTTCTTCCTCAGTCGTTTTTATATTATCGACGACAGCTTCAGAGAACACTTCATCGTTAAAAAGATGATCAAGTACGTCATTTACGCAGAGCAGATTATCAACAATAAAAATTCGATTTATTCGAAGTTTCTTCTGGTGTTCTGCTTCATCCATATCGTTGATTATTTATCAAATTAAGACTGGTAAATTTTTAAGTAGAGATGCAAAGCGGTCGTATTGTTGTTTTAAAAAACAAAAACGTTTCTAGTGAAACTGAAAATTGAATAACAAAAACACCGTGTAAAAAAAAATAAAATAAACAATGGATGTCTTCTTTTATCGACTTAAAAACAAAGAAACATGTGTAAAACTTCTTATTATATCAGTAAAGAGTACCTGCTTACTGAATTTGATATCCATTTAAAAGTCTCATAAACAATTCGGTAATCCCAACTCGATTTTGTAAATAATAAAATACCTGTTGTTACTGATAAGGCGGAAACGAATCTGATTGGTTGTGTCGGGAAAAAATGAAAACTACTCACCTGCAATCTTCTGAGGGAAGAAAGCAGGAATGAAAAATGCGTAGGAATTTATACTTGTGGTTGGTGTCAACTATTATTTGATTGGTCGAATTGGTAGATAAATACCTCGTCACCACTAACGAAGGCACTTATTCTTCAGGACTTTTTTCTGGACTATTTGTACGAGACCTAAAGTGTCAGTTCCTTTTTACCCACTTGCAAGGTCGCAACAAGGTTTGTTGCAAGCTTTTTCCCTATCCAAACCAGACCAGGAGGTCTTTATTGGTGTACTCAACCAAGTCTACTGGCAATTTGCCAAACATTGCAACGGACCCTTGTGTCTTCTATCTATTTCTCATTCTAATACCCCCTATTGTTTATGATGGCAACTGACCAGGGGACAACTTTGGAGGACTTGTTAGACGTCCAAGAACGATATAAGGACATCATCAAGTTTACCTTGGAGAAGTTGGAAAACAGGGAGGTACTGGACGCATGTGCGTTAGAGAACACCCGAGTTAATGTGGACGGTTGGCTAGGAAAAGTGGATCAAGCTCAGGAAGAATTGATCAGACTGCTTCCCAGAGATAGTCTGGCCGCACATACCTACGACCTGGTCGAGTTTAGGGAAGGAGTAAAAGGAGTTTAGAGGCGTTGGCCACGGAGGTTTACGAAGATACGTTTCCCCCTCCTTCTCCTCTACAGGATACTTCACAACACCTCCAGAGTGCCGTTTCTTTGTCCAGACCAACAGTCAAATGCCCCACATTTGATGGGTTGGATCCTGACAATAAATTTGCCCTAAGGGATTTTTTGACCAGATTTGAATATTGCACCTCTGGGTTGCGATCTAAAAGGGAGAAGCTAACATATTTGAAGACTTGCGTCACTGGACGTCCCTTTAGATTGATACACAATCTGGAGGAAACCTCAGACAATTATGAGGCGGCCTTGCAAATTTTAAGAGATAATTACTGGGACAGAGAAGCTATTAGAGAAGAGATATTCTCTAAGCTATTCAAACTTTCCTCCCAAAATAGTGATTTTGAAATGATCAAGGATTATTTATCCCAAATCAAATATGAATTGGCAGAGCTGGATAAAACATTGGGGTATCGGTTTCTCAAAGAAGGTTCTGGAGGTGGAGCCCTGGTAGCTCATATTATTTTTCGTAGATTGCCTCAAAGGCTTAAGGAAGAATTGGTGAGGTCTGTGGGGACGCCCTATCCCCCGTTAAGCTCTATTTTTGATACGAGTATCACAATCCTTAAGTCCTGGAAAGCTTTACAACCGGAAGGGAGACCGAAGATTTCGATGTTTGCCGATTCCAGTAGAACCTCACAACTAACAAGGAAGGAGGAGGTGGTGACTCCAACGGTAGAGAACTTCCACATCCAACAGGAACAGGAGTCCTGCAACTTCTGTCTACGAGAAGGACATTCTTCAAAGAATTGTGCTGATTACATCACCTTTCATCAGAGAAGGAGGCGCTGCCAGGAGTTAGGACTCTGTTACCGATGCACCTACTCCAGTCATTTTTACAGAAATTGTCCAAGGAGGAAAGGCCTAAGGCGCCCTTGCGAGCAATGTTCCTCCTCTGACCATTCTACAGCCATGTGTCCCATGCCAGAACATCCAACAAGTGGCTGTATCAATGCAGGGTTCAGTGACCATCAATGTATCCTTCCAATAACAACCGTCACTCTACGGCACGGGAGCAAATCTGTCCAAGTAAGATGCCTGGTAGACACGGGAAGCCAAAACTCATATTTCTGCGGGGAGATTGTACGCGACCTTCATTGTGACCCAAGGTCGGTTCGTAGTGTACAGATGGAAATTGTCACTTTCCTGGGTAAAAAATGCTGTCGGTTACAACAAATTACAACGGTGGTGCAATTTGCATCAGGTTTGGAGCGGCAGCTACCCATCTTGGTTAAGGAAAACCTGGAATTACACCATAAAGTGAAACATTTACCAGTGATCATGGATAATCTCAAGGCGCTGAATTATACTTTGGATACAGATCTGGGGAGAAACACCAACCTGAAGTTGGGGGGATTGATAGGAATTGATCTTTTTCAATTCTTAAAACCAATCGATACTATCAAATGTATGAATGGAACAGCTTGGCTCACTCAGCGGGGTGTGATACCCTTTGGGAATCCGAGGAACTTTATGTATCCTCATCAAATCAAGTCAGCCGGCCAACTTAAGGAGCTAAATTATGCAGAGGTCATGAAAACAATTGAATGTCCTGCTTCTTTGGTCAATAGTGTTCTTCAGGCTAGCCCTTCGTATACGGATCCCTATGCAGAAGTTTTTGAGAATAGTGCCGTGGATAGGGGTCTTGAATGGATATTCAGCCTCGAATCTTTGGGTCTTTCAGATGGAGAAGCCCTTTCTGACTATGATACTCGGATGATGGAGGAGTTTATGGCCAACATAGACTATAAGAATGGACAATATTGGGTCAAATTACCTTGGCATGAGGATAAACTGACTCGGGTTAATTCTAACCATCATGTAACCCTCAAAGTCTTAGATCGTGTTGTAAACAATTTAGAGAAGAAGGGAATGTATGGAAAATACTTGGAAGTGTTTGCGGAGCAAGAAAGGGAGGGCATCATAGAACCATTCTTTTGTCCACCAAGCCAGTACGGGAGACATATTTGGATTCCTCATCGCCCAATTTTTAAGGATGAAACCACCACCACCACAAAAATAAGACCAGTGTTTAACTGTTCGCTCAAGGTTGGGGGGGTGTCCCTAAATGAAGCAGCGTACCCTGGTGTCAACTTAACTGGAGATATGCTGAACTTGACGCTTCTGTTCAGGACTAACAAATTTACATTACTTGGAGACATCAGAAAGGCTTTTTTGATGATCAGATTGTCCAGAGAGTCTGACAAAAACAAATTTTGCTTCTTTTTGAAGCGAGGTAAACATCTGGTTTGTTTTAGATACACTACGATCATTTTCGGTTTCAACGCGAGC
Organism: Doryteuthis pealeii; assembly: GCA_023376005.1. Classification (NCBI taxonomy): domain Eukaryota; kingdom Metazoa; phylum Mollusca; class Cephalopoda; order Myopsida; family Loliginidae; genus Doryteuthis; species Doryteuthis pealeii. The sequence continues at coordinate 66,490,001 of CM042147.1, read as the reverse complement.
CCCTTCATACTAAATTGTATTTTGAAGTACCATGCGTCTAAGTTTCCCACGGATGAGTGTAGCAGAATGCTAAGCTCAAATTTTTACGTTGACAATCTCATCAAAACGAGCAATTCTGCAGATGACCTGAGAAACCTATACCATCTGGCTAGGGACAGACTGCAGGTGGGCGGATTTGAGTTGCAATCCTGCAACAGTAATTGTACCAAGTTACAAAGGCAGATGGCACAGGATGGATCGTTGACCACTCACAATTGCTCTTGGGAGAAAGTATTGGGGTACCGGTATGAACCCAGATCTGATTCCATCAGTCTTAATCAACGGATATGTGACCCTGAACTGAATACAAAACGTCTCATATTATCTGCTGCCTCTAGTGTATTTGATCCTTTGTCTTTGTGTCTCCCAGTCACTGTCCAGGGTCGGATATTAATCAGAGAGATGTGGATAAGAGGTATGGATTGGGATGACCCCATTCCTGAGGAACTACAACATAGATGGAGATTACTGGCTAAGGAGTTATCTGAACTTCATTCCATATCATTTGATAGACAAGGCTTGAGTGAAGATGATGGTGTCGACCTGGTCATATTCTCGGATGCTTCTAAAAAGGCATATGGGTTCTCTATATATGCCGTCAGAAAGGGGAGTTCATCTTTGATTTTTGCTAAGGCAAAGGTGGCTCCGTTAAAGACCAAGACCTTGCCGACTTTGGAACTTTTAGCCGTTTTTCTGGCTATAAAATGTCTTTCTAACATCTTAAAAACCTACCAGAAGATAAAATTTGGAAATTTATATCTGGCAGTGGACGCCCAGATTGTTCTTTCTTGGTTATTATCTAAACAGACAAACAATAAGAACATTTTTGTTAAACATCGTCTGAAGGATATTGCGCAAATGGAAGAAGAGATACTTTCTACGTACAATCTAGCCATCAAGTATAAATATGTACCTTCCAGCCAAAATCCTGCCGACTTAATCACTAGAGGACTAACGACAGCAAAATTGAAAGAGAACATCACCTTTTGGTGTTCTGGACCGAGCTGGTTGTCGGATGATACCATTTGTTGGCCAGAGAGCCCTCTTAGTTGTCTTAATTCTGACAACCAACGAATAGTTCGGGCTGATCTCTTTTGTACTTCTGCTCAGGTGGACGTGGAACCTATTGTACCCTTTAACAGATTCTCGAGATTTGGTAAATTGTTACGCGTGGTTTCCCGAGTGATGGAATTCATACACAAATTGAAGAAAACAAGTGGACTGTAAACAGGCTGCCTGTAACTATCTGTTCAGGACAATGCAAGCACAGGCATTTCCCGTGGAGCAGGCATTTTTACAGGATCCTTCCGGTAAACCAGTACCTAAACGAGTAAATCAACTGGCCCTATTTTTGGACGAATCTGGTGTTATCCGTTCCGGCGGTAGGATACAGAAGAGTGGGATTCATGGAGATGAGGTGTTGAAACCTGTTATGATTGGGAAGAATCATCCGTTAACTGATCTGATCGTGACGGATAGTCACGAAGGGGTCAAACATCTGGGCGTACCAACTACTTTGACCAGAATTAGAATGTCTGGGTTTTGGATCCCTCAAGGAAGACAGGCCGTGAAGAGAGTCCTAAAGAACTGCCATTTATGTCGTAGATTCAACTCTTTGCCCTTCAACTATCCAAGAATGTCAAACCTACCTAAACATAGAGTTAATCTGGTAAGACCCTTTCTACACACCGGAGTGGATTACACTGGACATTTGTGGGTTTGTGACCAAGAACAGCAGGTCAAGATGTACATACTAGTTTTTACTTGTATGGAAGTTAGGGCTGTACATTTAGAACTCGTTGAAGACATGACCGTGCATTCCTTCATCCTCGCCTTTGTTAGGTTCACAAATATGTGGGGGTTGCCGTCACATTTGTATAGTGATAATGCTAAGTCCTTTATTGCTGGTGGTGACTTGCTTCAGCAGGCTCTCTCTTCCTCTGAGTATGAGAGAGGCTTTGGCGCATACAACATCAAACATGTTAGGATTCCTCTCCATTCTGCCTGGTATGGTGGTGCTTGGGAGCGGGTTATCAAAACCTTGAAGGGCTGCCTATACAAGATCATTGGTAGATCCACTTGCGGTCGGTCTGAGCTCTTGACTGCCATCTCTGATGTTCAGCAGGCGGTGAATGATAGACCGTTGACTTATGCTAGTTCCAACAGTTCGGGACTAGAAGTAATTTCGCCCCGACATTTTTTGCATCCTGATCGAAACCCTAGACTCCTACTGAGGTTTGAAAACGCTGCCCTGTGTGAAGATTATCTCCCTTCTAGACAGGTGCTGATTGATTCTTTAAAAAATAGGGATGAACTACTGGAAGAATTTAAGCAGCTCTGGCAGCAGGAATACCTTCTTTCTCTCAGAGAACAGGGTGGCAAATTGTATCAGACAAGAACTAATAAGATTCAACAAGGAGATGTGGTCATAATAAAACTTCCCAACAAATCTCGACCATTTTGGGAATTAGGACTGGCCGTGAAGTTGTTTCCGGGAGATGATGGGTTGGTGCGTTCTGCTGAAATAAGACGAGGTGATGGGAGCTTGCGCATTCATTCCCTAAAGTACTTATATCCTCTGGAACTGCACGCGGTGTGTGAATTGGAAACAACTGACGCAGAACCATCTCACGAGGAATGGGATCCAGAGAACGGTGATCCTTGGTTGGATGATGATATAGAGGAGAATTATGTGGAACAGGACAGAAGTAGGACTTGGATCTGTCCTGGATGCAATCATCCAGATGACGGATCTGCGACCAGTGTAACTACTGGTACCATTTTAGATGTGTGGGGATCAGAGAACCTCCACAGGAGGAGGAATGGTTTTGCATTGGTTGCTTGAACCATTAGCAATGCATTAACATGAAAATTATTAAAAAAAAAAAAATAAATAAAAAAATTAAAAAAATAAAAAAATTTAAAAAAATCAAAAAAAAAAAATCAATAGCTTTTTCCTTTTTTTTTTTTTTTTTGTGTGTCCGACGCGGGAATGTGTCGGGAAAAAATGAAAACTACTCACCTGCAATCTTCTGAGGGAAGAAAGCAGGAATGAAAAATGCGTAGGAATTTATACTTGTGGTTGGTGTCAACTATTATTTGATTGGTCGAATTGGTAGATAAATACCTCGTCACCACTAACGAAGGCACTTATTCTTCAGGAATTTTTTCTGGACTATTTGTACGAGACCTAAAGTGTCAGTTCCTTTTTACCCACTTGCAAGGTCGCAACAAGGTTTGTTGCAAGCTTTTTCCCTATCCAAACCAGACCAGGAGGTCTTTATTGGTGTACTCAACCAAGTCTACTGGCAATTTGCCAAAGTTGAAAAAGTTACGCCAGTTTGAACATTAGGTACCACCAATTTTCCCTCTGAAATTTACTCCCCTATATTTGACACAATGTAACTTGCATAAAGGTTAATATTATCTTGAAATCTTTTTCTCCATTCGAAAGAAGAAACATTAAATAAACTCCTGATGATTTTTAACAAAAAATTTAAGCTTACGGAAATAATAAAAATTATGATTGAAAAACAATGTTTTCATTTTTGCACAGTTAAATCAACTGAAATTTACGTAGCCAAAAACAAGTTACGACAAGAGGATTTTTTAAAAATTCTATGAAAAATCAATTAATCGTCCGATTTTCACGAAAATTTCCAGAATTGCTTTTCTTTTGATGAAAATAGGTCTGAAATAGTTTTTCCTAAAATATATTTTCTTACGAGATCTACCCCCCCCATTTTATTTTGTGAGATATGAAAAAATGAACTGGAAAAAAACGATTTTTATTTTTTTTTATAAAGATCAGAGTCTGAATAACTATATCAAAAGATTTGTATAAAAATTGAGACGGTAGTTTTTGTAGAAAAACATAATGAATTCTGAAATAAAAAGTGCTACTAGGTACCACCAGACCGTTTATGCCATCTTGAATAAAACGGAAATAGATATTTCCGAACTTTGTTTATCAAAAATCTCGTAAAAAAAAAACGTACAGGGTTGTTACAAAGAAAAATAGTTAATTCAAAGATCAAATTATCTGATTGGGAAAAATTACATCGTTATCTTAAAAAATAAACAAACCTGCCCGTATTACATGCGAAAGGGTAATTTTCAGACCGTAATATAGACAGAAAAGTTACTAATTATTCCCTTTTACGATTAACCCGTAAATATGGAATAAAAATTTGAATATTTTTTCTAAGAGAAAAACTGATAAAATAATCTATTATACTTACTTTTTATTTTAATTATTGAAAAAAGTTAAATAAAATAATTTTTTTCACGCTAACACTGTCAGCCTAACAGGAACAAACTTTGGTTACTTAGAAGCGTCTCGTCTCTTTGTAAAACAAATGTCAGCAATGCTCTTCCGTACATTCTAAGGATCACACATTACTATTCAACAACAAAAATTACAAATTCTTTTAAAAATATTAATCGAGCTCGTATCGGACCAATGTTTAGTGCACCTGAATTATAAAATTCATATTTTTAAATATCCGTGAAAAATTCGATTTTTTGACGCAGGAAAAAAAAAATTTAATTTATTTCACGCAGAAAATAAAAATATTTAATCACACAAAAGATTGATCTCTTAAATTAATTTCTTAAAAAATTTTTTTTTTTGTTGTTGAATCCTTAGAATGTACGAAGAGCATTGCTGACATTTGTTTTACAAAGAGACGAGACGCTTCTAAGTAACCAAGTTTGTTCCTGTTAGGCTGACAGTGTTTAGCGTGAAAAAATTATTTTATTTAACTTTTTTCAATAATTAAAATAAAAAGTAAGTATAATAGATTATTTTATCAGTTTTTCTCTTAGAAAAAATATTCAAATTTTTATTCCATATTTTACGGGTTAATCGTAAAAGGGATAATTAGTAACTTTTCTTCTATATTACGGTCTGAAAATTACCCTTTCGCATGTAATACGGGCAGGTTTGTTTATTTTTTAAGATAACGATGTAATTTTCCCAATCAGATAATTTGATCTTTGAATTAACTATTTTTCTTTGTAACAACCCTGTACGTTTTTTTTACGAGATTTTTGATAAACAAAGTTCGGAAATATCTATTTCCGTTTTATTCAGATGGATAAACGGTCTGGTGGTACTAGTAGCACTTTTTATTTCAGAATTCATTATGTTTTTCTACAAAAATACGTCTCAATTTTTATACAAATCTTTTGATATAGTTATTCAGACTCTGATCTTTATAAAAAAAAATAAAATCGTTTTTTTCCAGTTCATTTTTTCATATCTCACAAAATAAAATGGGGGGGACACTCGTAGAAAATATATTTTAGGAAAAACTATTTCAGACCTATTTTCATAAAAGAAAGGGGCAGCAATTCTGGAAATTTTCGTGAATCGGACGATTAATTGATTTTTCATAGAATTTTTAAAAAATCCTCTTGTCGTAACTTGCTTTTTGGCTACGTAAATTTCAGTTGATTTAACTGTGCAAATGAAAACATTGTTTTTCAATCATAATTTTTATTATTTCCGTAGCTTAAATTTTTGTTAAAAATCATCAGGAGTTTATTAATGTTCTTCTTTCAATGGAGAAAAAGATTTCAAGATAATATTAAACCTTTATGCAAGTTACATTGTGTCAAATATAGGGAGTAATTTCAGAGGGAAAATTGGTGGTACCTAATGTTCAAACTGGCGTAACTTTTTCAACTTGGCATTGCAGTAGACTTGGTTGAGTACACCAATAAAGACCTCCTGGTCTGGTTTGGATAGGGAAAAAGCTTGCAACAAACCTTGTGCGACCTTGCAAGTGGGTAAAAGGAACTGACACTTTAGGTCTCGTACAAATAGTCCAGAAAAAATCCTGAAGAATAAGTGCCTTCGTTAGTGGTGACGAGGTAATTTATCTACCAATTCGACCAATCAAATAATGTTGACACCAACCAAGTATAAATTCCTACGCATTTTTCATTCCTGCTTTTTCCCTCAGAAGATGCAGGTGGTAGTTTTCATTTTTTCCGACACATTCCGCGTTCGGACACACAAAAAAAAAAAAAAGGAAGGGAAAAAGCTATTGATTTTTTTTGTTGATTTTTAATTTTTTTTAATTTTTTAAATTTTTTTATTTATTTATTTTTTTTTTTTAATAATTTTCATGTTAATGCATTGCTAATGGTTCAAGCAAACCAATGCAAAACCATTCCTCCTCCTGTGGAGGTTCTCTGATCCCCACACATCTAAAATGGTACCAGTAGTTAACTGGTCGCAGGCAGATCCGTCATCTGGATGATTGCATCAGGACAGATCCAAGTCCTACTTCTGTCCTGTTCCACATAATTTCCTCTATATCATCATCAACAAGGATCACCGTTCTCTGGATCCCATTCCTCGTGAGATGGTTCTGCGTCAGTTGTTTCCAATTCACACACGGCGTGCAGTTCAGAAGATATAAGTACTTTAGGGAATGAATGCGCGCTCCCATCACTCGTCTTATTTCAGCAGAACGCACAACCATCTTCCCGGAAACAACTTCACGACCAGTCCTAATTCAAAATGGTCGAGATTTGTTGGGAAGTTTATTATGACCACATCTCCTTGTTGAATCTTATTAGTTCTTGTCTGATACAATTTGCCACCTGTTCTCTGAGAGAAAGAAGGTATTCTGCTGCCAGACTGCTTAAATTCTTCCAGTAGTTCATCCTATTTTTTAAGAATCATCAGCACCTGTCTAGAAGGGAGTAATCTTCACACAGGGCAGCGTTTTCAAACCTCAGTAGGAGTCTAGGTTTTCGATCAGGATGCAAAAATGTCGGGGCGAAATTACTTCTAGTCGATGAGTTGGAACTAGCATAAGTCAACGGTCTATCATTCACGCCTGCTGAACATAGAGATGGCAGTCAAGAGCTCAGACCGACGCAAGTGGATCTACCAATGATTCTTGTATATGGCAGCCCTTCAGGTTTTGAATAACCCGCTCCAAGCACACATACCAGGCAGAATGGAGAGGAATCCTAACATGTTTGATGTTGTATGCGCCAAAGCTCTCTCATACTCAGAGGAAGAGAGAGCCTGCTGAAGCATCACCACTAGCATAAAGGACTTAGCATTATCACTATACAAATGTGACGGCAACCCACATATTTGTGAACCTAACAAGGAGGATGAAGGAATGCACGGTCATGTTTCAACGAGTTCTAAGATGTACACCTAACTTCCATACAAGTAAAAACTAGTATGTACATCTTGACTGCTGTTCTTGGTCACAAACCACAATGTCAGTGTAATCACTCCGGTGTGTAGAAGGGTCTTACAGATTAACTCTATGTTTAGGTAGGTTTGACATTCTTGGATAGTTGAAGGGCAAAGAGTTGAATCTACGACATAAATGCAGTCTTTAGGACTCTCTCCCGGCCTGTCTTCCTTGAGGGATCCATTCTAATTCTGGTCAGTAGTTGGTACGCCCGATGTTTGACCCCTTCGTGACTATCCGTCACGATCAGATCAGTTAACGGATGATTCTTCCCATCATACGGTTTCAAACCTCATCTCCATGAATCCACTCTTCTGTATCCTACCGCCGGAACGGGATAACACCAGATTCGTCCAAAAATAGGGCAGTTTGATTTACTCGTTTAGGTACTGGTTTACCGGAAGGATCTGTAAAAATGCTGCTCCACGGAAATGCTGTGCTTGCATTGTCCTGAACGATAGTTACAGGCAGCCTGTTTACAGTCACTTGTTTAATTTTTTAATTTGTGTATGAATCTCATCACTCGGGAACCACGCGGTAACAATTTACAAAATTCGAGAATCTGTTAAAGGGTACAATAGGTTCCACGTCCACCTGAGCAGAAGTACAAAAGAGATCAGCCCGAATATTCGTTGGTTGTCAGAATTAAGACAACTAAGAGGGCTCTCTGGCCAACAAATGGTATCATCCGACAACCAGCTGGTCCAGAACACAAAGGTGATGTTCTGTTTCAATTTGCTGTCGTTAGTCCTCTAGTGATTAAGTCGGCAGGATTTTGGCTGGAAGGTACATATTTTATATTGATGGCTAGATTGTACGTAGAAAGTATCTCTCTTCCATTTGCGCAATATCCTTCAGACGTGTTTAACAAATGTTCTTATTGTTTGTCTGTTTAGATAATAACAAGAAAGAACAATTGGGCGTCCACTGCCAGATATAAATTTCCAAATTTTATCTTCTGGTAGTTTTTAAGATGTTAAGAAGACATTTAATAGCCAGAAAACGGCTAAAAAGTTCCAAAGTTCGGCAAGGTCTTGGTCTTTAACGGAGCCACCTTAGCCTTAGCAAAAATCAAGATGAAATCCTTTTCTGACGGCATATATAGAGAACCCATATGCTTTTTAGAAGCATCGAGAATATGACAGGTCGACACCATCATCTTCACTCAAGCCTTGTCTATCAAATGATATGGAATGAAGTTCAGATAACTCCTTAGCCAGTAATCTCCATCTATGTTGTAGTTCCTCAGGAATGGGGTCATCCCAATCATACCTCTTATCCACATCTCTCTGATTAATATCCGACCTGGACAGTGACTGGAGACACATGACAAAGGATCAATCACTAGAGGCAGCAGATAATATGAGACGTTTTTGTATTCAGTTGAGGGTCACATATCCGTTGATTAAGACTGATGGCATAGATCTGGGTTCATACCGGTACCCAATACTTTCTCCAAGAGCAATTGTGAGTGGTCAACGATCCATCCTGTGCATCTGCCTTTGTAACTTGGTACAATTACTGTTGCGGATTGCAACTCAAATCCGCCCACCTGCAAGTCTGTCTAGCCAGATGGTATAGGTTCCTCAGGTCATCTGCAGAATGCTCGTTTTTGATGATGAGATTGTCAACGTAAAAATTTGAGCTTAGCATTCTGCTACACTCATCCGTGGGAAACTTAGACGCATGGTACTTCAAATAAATTTAGTATGAGGGGCTCGCGTTTGAAACCGATAAATGATCGTAAGTGTATCTAAAACACCAGATGTTTACCTCGCTTCAAAGAAGCAAATTTGTTTTTGTCAGACTCTCTGGACAATCTGATCATCAAAAAAGCTTTTGAGTTCCAAGTATGTAAATTTGTTAGTCCTGAACAGAAGCGTCAAGTTCAGCATATCTCAAGTTAAGTTTGACACCAGGGTAGCTGCTTCATTTAGGGACACCCCCAACTTGAGCGAACAGTTAAACTGGTCTTATTTTGTGGTGGTGGTGGTTTCATCCTTAAAAATTGGGCGTGAGGAATCCAAATATGTCTCCCGTACTGGCTTGGTGGACAAAAGAATGGTTCTATGATGCCTCCTTTCTTGCTCGCAACATTCCAAGTTTTTCATACATTCCCTTCTTCTCTAAATTGTTTACAACACGATCTAAGACTTTGAGGGTTACATGATGGTTAGAATTAACCCGAGTCAGTTTATCCTCATGCCAAGGTAATTGACCCAATATTGTGCATTCTTATAGTCTATTGTTGGCCATAAACTCCTCATCATCGAGTATCATAGTCAGAAAGGGCTTCTTCCATCTGAAAGACCCAAAGATTCGAGCTGAAATCCATTCAGACCCTATCCACGGCACTATTCTCAAACTTCTGCATAGGGATCCGTATACCGAATGGGCTAGCCTGAAGAACACTATTGACAAAGAAGCAGGACATTCAATTGTTTTCATGACCTCTGCATAATTTAGCTCCTTAAGTTGGCCGGCTGACTTGATTTGATGAGGATACATAAAGTTCCTCGGATTCCCAAGGGTATCACACCCTGCTTAGTGAGCCAAGCTGTTCATTCATAACATTTGATAGTATCGATTGTTTAAGAATTGAAAAGATCAATTCCTATCAATCCCACTTCAGGTTGGGTTTCTCACCAGATCTTATCCAAAGTATTTATTCAGCGCCTTCAGATTATCCATGATCACTGGTAAATGTTTCACTTTATGTGTAATTCCAGGTTTTCCTTACCAAGAATGGGTAGCTGCCGCTCTTCAAACCTGATGCAAATTGCACACCGTTGTAATTTGTTGTAACCGACAGCTTTTACCCGGAAAGTGACAATTTCCATCTTACACTACAACCGACCTTGTCACAATGAAGGTGCGTAATCCCCGCAGAAAATATGAGTTTTGGCTTCCCGTGTCTACCAGGCATCTTACTTGGACAGATTTGCTCGTGCGTAGAGTGACGGTTGTTATTGGAGGATACATGAATGGTCACTGAACGTGCATTGATACAGCCACTTGTTGATGTTCTGGCATGGACACATGGCTGTAGAATGGTCAGAGGAGGAACATTGCTCGCAGGGCGCCTTAGGCCTTTCCTCCTTGGACAATTTTGAAAAAATGATGGAGTGAGGTGCATCGTACAGCAGTCCTAACTCTGGCAGGCCTCCTTCTCTGATGAAAGGTGATGTAATCAGCACAATTCTTTGAAGAATGTCGCTTTCTCGTAGACAGAAGTTGCAGGACTCTGTTCTGTTGATGTGGCAAGTTCTTACCGTTGGAGTCACCACCTCCTCTCCTTGTTAGTTGTGAGGTTCTACTGGAAATCGCAAACATCGAAATCTTCGGTCTCCTTCGGTTGTAAAGCTTTCAGGAACTTAAGGAAATTGTGATACTCGTATCAAAAAATAGAGCTTAACGGGGATAGGGCGTCCCCACAGACCTCAAGCAATTTTCCTTAGCCTTTGAGGCCAATCTACGAAAATAATATGAGCTACCAGGGCTTCCACATCCAGACCTTTTTGAGAAACCGATACCGCAATGTTTTATCCAGCTCTGCAATTCATATTTGATTTGGATAAATAATCTTGATCATTAAAAATANATAAACTATATCAAAAGATTTGTATAAAAATTGAGACGGTAGTTTTTTGTAGAAAAACATAATGAATTCTGAAATAAAAAAGTGCTACTAGGTACCACCAGACCGTTTATGCCATCTTGAATAAAACGGAAATAGATATTCCGAACTTTGTTTATCAAAAATCTCGTAAAAAAAAAAACGTACAGGGTTGTTACAAAGAAAAATAGTTAATTCAAAGATCAAATTACTGATTGGGGAAAAATTACATCGTTATCTTAAAAAAATAAACAAACCTGCCCGTATTACATGCGAAAAGGGTAATTTTCAGACCGTATATAGACAGAAAAGTTACTAATTATATTCCCTTTTACGATTAACCCGTTAAATATGGAATAAAAAATTTGAATATTTTTTCTAAGAGAAAAACTGATAAAATAATCTATTATACTTTACTTTTATTTTAATTATTGAAAAAAGTTAAATAAAATAATTTTTTTCACCGCTAACACTGTCAGCCTAACAGGAACAAACTTTGGTTACTTAGAAGCGTCTCGTCTCTTTGTAAAACCAAATGTCAGCAATGCTCTTCCGTACATTCTAAGGATCACACATTACTATTCAACAACAAAAATTACAAATTCTTTTAAAAATATTAATCGCAGCTCGTATCGCGACCAATGTTTAGTGCACCTGAATTATAAAATTCATATTTTTAAATATCCGTGAAAAATTCGATTTTTTGACCGCAGGAAAAAAAAAATTATTATTTCACGCAGAAAATAAAAATATTTAATCACACAAAAGATTGAAAATCTCTTAAAAATTAATTTCTTAAAAAAATTTTTTTTTTGTTGTTGACAATTTAATAGAATATAGTACATACCAATTATAAAAGCAAAAAAAGTTTTCAAATATAATATTATGACATTTTTTTGCACTTTTTATTTCCGATTTCATTAATTTTTCCTCAAAAACTACCTGTACATTCATTACAATTTCATTGATATAGTTATTCAGACTCTATCTTTATAGAAAAAAAGAAAAAAAATTTTTTGACACGCATTTTTTTATCTCATAAAATAAAATAGGGGAGATCGAATATTTCTTTATTTGACTATTTTGTTTAATTCAACTATCGTGCGAATTAACATTAGCAAGTATGTCAGAACTACTTCAAAATAATTATGCTTTTTTATTTAGAAATTATTTCTCCCCAAAGGCGAATAACTATTTACGTTATATGTTAATAAAAAAAACATACTATTTCAGATGTATTTACATCCAATGGTAAACATTTATGGAAATTTTCGGGAAAAATCAGATTATTAATTGATTTTTCATAGAATTTTTTTAGATCCTCTTATTGTAACTTGTTTTAGCTACGTTAAATTTCAGTTGATTTAACAGTGCAAAAATGAAAACATTGTTTTCAATCATAATTTTCATTATTTTCGTAAGCTGATAAAAAATGTTAAAAAATCATCAGGAGTTTGTTTTAATGTTTTTCTTTCGAATGGAAAAAATCTTTTCAAGAAAATATTATTTTTCTGCAAGTTTCATTGTGTTAAATGTAGGGGGGGGTAAATTGCACAGGGTCAAATTGGTGGTACCTAGTGCTAACAAATTCATATTATTATTTGAAAACCTTTTTTTTCTTTTTTTTTTCTTCTTTTTTTCTTTTTTTAATTGATATGTACTATATCCTATTAGATTGTCAAGAAAAAATATTTTTTTTTTTTTTGTGTGTGTGTGTGTATACAAATCGAATTTTCACTGATATTTAAATATTGATAACACTGAATTTTAGAATTCAGGTGAACTAAAAGTTTGTCCGATTCGCGATATATTAATATTTTAAGAGAATTTGTAATTTTTTTTTATTGTGAATAGTAATGTTTGATTCTAATAATATACGGAAGAGCAAAACTGACAATATTTGTAATGCTTATTGTCTTTTCTTTGCTTCAGTTACACTATAAGTTAGAGATACCCAATTTTGTCGGCTGCTAGCTTTTTAAAAACTAAGTAAAATTAATTAAATCTATTATTAAGGTCAAACTTTTGTCTAAAATGATAAGTAGTAACATAATGACCATCATTAAAAAAAGAAAAAATCATTACATATGCAGTTTATTTTTAATAGATTTAAAAACAATTTGTTTTGGTCAATTTCGACGCGATCCACAATTCTGCCTCTTTTTCAATGGTTTTAGGCGCTTGTTACAATCTTTAAAATAACATTTGGGATGGAAAAAAAAAATTACCAAAAATCAGGTAATTATCGATTTAATGAAATTTCAGTATTGATTTATCAATTAATGAATTTTATAATGCACCAGTTATTTTATTTCAAAACTTTAATTTAGTATTTTGCCATGAAAAATTAATATATAAAATTCATTTAAAATATGAAAAGCCTGATTGTAAGTTTAAAATGTTTATATTTTTAGATTCTAAAAATAAATATCTATTTATGCAAACCTTATTTTATTACTGAAAAGATATACTTTTTGAAGAAAAACTCGATTGAAAATGTACCCCCTCCCCCTTTTTAGCAGAAAAAATATCGATGTATAATTTTTTCTTTTATAAAATAATAGCCAATTAAATAATTAGCGAAATGAGTAAAAAAGAAATCTCCAAAAAATTAATTATTTATTTTTTTTTACATTTTATTTTTTCGATTTACGGTACTTATTTCTCATAGAAAAGCCACCGTAAATTTTTTTTTTGTTTCTATTCATAAGTTCGATCTTTTATCTCTTTATTTATACTGTAATTAGAAAAACTGAAAGACCAACTCGAATAAAATGTTACGCCCCCAACATAAGGGGGGGTCAAAATTAAGTGACCTGAAACAAATGAGAAAGTTTTGAAATAAAATAATAATGCATTATAAAGATCATTCATTGATAAAAAACCACTGAAAATTTCATTAAAATCCGATAATTCCTGATTTTGGTAAATTTTTTCTGTAGGGGGGGCTAAAGTCATTTTGTCAAAAACGCATTTTTAGGCCCATTTTGGGTATAGCTACTATATCGAACAAAAAAATATTCCGGAGTTATTCTGAAAACTACAAAAAAAAAATCTTTCAAAAAATCTTTGAAAACCAATAATCGGTTATTGAATATGCACAAGAAAACAATTATGTCGAATACAGCCACCCATACATTTAAATGTATAATTTGTCAAAGAGAGATAATATAAATTTGCAGTCCCGGTTTCTACACAAAAGCCACCCTTTTGCAAGTAAAACGAACTGTTTTATTTATTTTTCAAGATAACGGTGTAATTTTTCCCAATCGGATAATTTGATCTTTGAATTAACTATTTTTCTTTGTAACAACTTTGTATGATCGTTACTTTTTTTTTTGCGAGATTTAAAAAAAAGTTAAAAAATATTTACTTTCGTTTATTCAATATGGCCTAAACTGATCACATAACCCGATTCTAGTTATACCTACTGAACATAATGAACAACTTGTTTTTTATGTTTTAAAAATCGATTAAATTTGATTTTGATTTAAATTAGGTATACCCAAAAATTCGACTGCTTTTCATTTTAAAACCGAATTAAAATTAATTAAATCGATTATTTAAGGTCAATTTTTTGTCTAAGTCGAAAAGTAGTATTAACATAATAAGCATCTGTAAAAAAAAAAGGCAAAATAGTATTACACATGTAATTTATTTTTAATACATTTAAAACGATTTTTTTCGGTTAAATTCGATCCCGTATGGCCTGAAACGATGTTTAAAGATAGCGTAAAATCCGTGTTTACAAAATAGATGTAACATTCGCGATTGAAAAAAAAATTACCAAAAATCAGGGAATTATTCGATTTTAATAAAAATTCTCAGTATTGATTTATCAATGAATTAATTTTATAATGCATCAGTTATTTCATTTTAAAACTTTAATTAGGTATTTCTGCTATGATAAATTGATATATAAAATTCATTTAAAATATGAGCAGCATGGTGTTATGTTTAAAATGTCATATTATTAGATTAAAAAAAAAAAAATTTAATAACTACTTTACTTCAGTATCAATCAGCCATATTTTTTTGGTCGAAAACTGTATTGGAAATTTAGCGCCCCACCTTCTAAACGGAACAAATATTGATGTATATTTTTTTCTTTTACTAAATAATTATCGAAATGAGTAAAAAAAAATCTCCAAAAGTTATATTTTTAGTTTTTATTTTATTTTCCGATTTTCGGTACTTATTTACTACCCGAGCAGATTCGTTAATATTTTTTCTTCTATTCACACCTTCGATCTTTTATCTTTTTATTTATGCAGAAAAATGTATTAATCACATATAACCCCACTAATATATTACGCCCCCAAAATAAGGGGGTGTCAAAGTTAAGTGTCCTGAAAAAGTCAGAAAGTTTTTAAATGAAATAACTGATGCATTATAAAATTAATTCATTGCTAAATCAACACTGAAAATTTAATTAAAATCGGATAATTCCTTGATTTTGGTAAATTTGTTTTGTAAAAACACGGATTTTTCGACAAATTGGGTATACCTAATTTAAACTTACATTTTTTTTTAAATTGTAGAGGCCTTGTCGTAGAGGTTCGCAAATGATATTAAAATGACGAATAAAAATATGACACAATTTAGGTAGAAAATATGGAGAAATGATAAAACAAATGCATATAATTATAAAATAACAAATAAATTTATTCCAACACCAAATGGCACATAATTGCCCAGTAAAACTAGGTGTGCTAAAAACTGCAAATTAATTTATTGTCCTGAATTACTGGAATAATGTTAATAAAGCGAAATTGTTGAGTATTATTTAACATAGAATTTACCACGTACCCCACGTGTACGGGTTAGGCACAAGGCCCTATTAATGTGGGACCACCCACAAGCCAAGACTCATAGTGGCAAGTGCAAAAAATGCGTTGATCCCGTTGGCATCCCCCCTCAAGGGGGCGCCTCAGACACTGGGCAATAAACCCAACCCTGCCCCTTTAAATCGAGGAGGTAGGTGTTGCCTGGTGAGATGGCCCCCTGGTATCAATGATGTTAGTTTGTAAGGTCCAGGGCCGAAGCCATCGGATCCCACCACATCCTGTGACAAAATTTGCGGATTAACAAGAGGCATAATAAAAATATTTTTTCCCGACACTAAACTTGAATTTTACCCATCCCCCCCCCCCACACACACATACAAAAATTGCTTAATTGAAATTTCCATGGTTCATTAAAAGTGCAATATATGGAATTGTATTGCTTTTTGTTTTAAGTCTGTTGCATTTTGACAAGTGGTCGATTGTATTTGTTGATCCGGTGCAGTCTTTTAACTTACCCGGTATAAAAATTGTCCGGGTAATAGCATTTTTTTTAAAATCCATGTTTGTCTTTATTTTATTTTAAATATTTCTTTGAAGTGCAAATGTCTGACTGGCATTTCAATGACTATTTTTTCCCCGCTTAATTCCAGATTTTCTTTTTTCTTTTTCTTTTTTTTTTTTTTTCTTTTTTTAACCAGTTACTGAGTTATGGTTAGTTGTTCTCAATTTTTCATTTTAATTTCTTCGAATCGTCCCATTTTTCATTTCATTGTTTCATTAAAAAATAAACCATTCTTGTTTGACACCAGTGTTTTTTGTTTGTTTGTTTTTTTTTGTTTTGTTTTTTTGTTTTGTTTTTTTACACAGTAACGTACTTTTTTTTAAAAGTCATTTACTCTTTTATATCGATGAAAAAATATATACTTCCGGGTTCTTAAAGTTGTGGGTGTGTCTGCTATCATTTTGCACGCTACTTGGTCAATTCTTTTTTATGATTCATTATTTTTTCATATAGATATTCATTACCAGATGAGTTAAGAGCATTAAGAAACGCCGGTAAAGCTCTTTTTCCTTTTTTGGTGAGAATACTCATTAAATTTCTTACCTGTTGACGTCTTTCACTGTCTTTGAAAATAAACGATTTTTGGGCCCTATTTATCAATTCCTGGCTCATAAGGCTATCCACAACACTTTCCACATCCAACATGTTTTTAACAAATTGTACGTGTAATCTTTGAAATAACTTCTTATCTTCATCGTTTATAAGACCGTGGTCTTTTCGTGGTAATCTTGCATAATTAATAGGAGGCGGTGATGACAACGAAGAGGCAGAATTCCTGAGTTTTGCTGCTGTTAACTCATTGTTTGTTTTATCCAGGATGGAACAGAATTTGTCAAACTTATCGCTTGATTTTTTATGAAGATAATCCAAGATCAAACGGATTTTTTCACGTTCTTCCTTAGTCTTTTTTATATTATCGACGGCAGCTTCAGAGAACACTTCATCGTTAAAAAGATGATCAAGTACGTCATTTACGCAGAGCAGATTATCAACAATAAAAATTCGATTTATTCGAAGTTTCTTCTGGTGTTCTGCTTCATCCATATCGTTGATTATTTATCAAATTAAGACTGGTAAATTTTTAAGTAGAGATGCAAAGCGGTCGTATTGTTGTTTTAAAAAACAAAAACGTTTCTAGTGAAACTGAAAATTGAATAACAAAAACACCGTGTAAAAAAAAAATAAAATAAACAACGGATGTCTTCTTTTATCGACTTAAAACAAAGAAACATGTGTAAAACTTCTTATTATATCAGTAAAGAGTACCTGCTTACTGAATTTGATATCCATTTAAAAGTCTCATAAACAATTCGGTAATCCCAACTCGATTTTGTAAATAATAAAAACCTGTTGTTACTGTTAAGGCGGAAACGAATCTGATTGGTCGAAAAAGTTACGACAGTTTGAACATTAGGTACCACCAATTTTCCCTCTGAAATTTACTCCCCTATATTTAACACAGCGAAACTTGCATAAAGGTTAATATTATCTTGAAATCTTTTTGTCCATTCGAAAGAAGAAATATTAAATAAACTCCTGATGATTAAAAGAAAAATTTCAGCTCACGGAAATAATGAAAATTATGATTGAAAAACAATGTTTTCATTTTTGCACCGTTAAATTAACTAAAATTTAACGTAGCCAAAAACAAGTTACGACAAGAGGATTTTTTAAAAATTCTATGAAAAATCAATTAATGGTCCGATTTTCACGAAAATTTCCCGAATTGCTTTTCTTTTGATTAAAATATGTCTGAAATAGCTTTTTCTTAAAATATATTAGGGAAAATATATTTTCTTACGAGGTTTATTTTGTGAGATATGAAAAAAATGAACCGGAAAAAAACGATTGTTACTTTTTTTATATAAAGATAAGAGTCTGAATAATAGGGTCCCTATTATTTTAGGCCATCTTGAATAAAACGGAAAATAAATATTTCCGAACTTTGTTTATCAAAAGTCTCGTAAAAAAACAATTAAAGATCGTACATACAGGGTTGTTACAAAGAAAAATAGTTAATTCAAAGATTAAATTATCCGATTGGGAAAAATTACATCGTTATCTTAAAAAAATAAACAAACCTATCCGTATTACATGCGAAAGGGTAATTTTCAGGCCACAATTTAGACAAAAAAATACATATTTACCCTCTTACGGTTATGCATCTAAGTACGGATGGGTGTAACGGACAAACTGTTTTAGCCCAATTTTTTCTATTAAAATGAATAAAAACTTGAAAAAATTTAATCTTAAAATTTTGCAGTGAAATTGGCGTTAAGAAATGTCTTCGGTTTTAGTATTAATTTTTAAAATCGAAAATAAATTGAAAATTTGAATATTTTTTTCTAAGAGAAAACCTGATAAAATAATCAATATATACTTTTTTATTCTAATTAGTCAAAAAAGTTAAATAAAATATTTTTTTACGCTAAGAAAAACAAACTTTGGTTATTGAGAAGCGTCTCGTCTCTTTGTATAAAAACAAAACAAATATGTCAGCTTTGCTCTTCCGTATATTCTAAGAATCACACATTACTATTCAACAATAAAAATTACAAATTCTTTTAAAAATATTAATCGAGCTCGGATCTGACCAATGTTTAGTTCACCTGAATTCTAAAATTCATATTTTTAAATATTCGTGAAAAATTCGATTTTTAATGCAGGAAAAAAATTTTTAATTTATTTCACGCAGAAAATAAAAATATTTAATCACACAAAAGATTGAAAATCTCTTAAAAATTAATTTCTTTAAAAAAAATTTTTTTTTTGTTGACAATTTAATAGAATATAGTACATACCAATTACAAAAGCAAAAAAAAATTTTCAAATATTAATATTATGACATATTTTGCACTTTTTTATTTCCGATTTCATTAATTTTTCCTCAAAAAACTACACCTCGTACATTCATACAATTTCATTGATATAGTTATTCAGACTCTTATCTTTATAGAAAAAAAGTAAAAGAAATTTTCTGACGCGTCATTTTTTTTATCTCATAAAATAAAATACGGCGGGGGGGGGGGGAATAGACCTCGTAAAAAATATTTCCCCTAATATATTTTAGGAAAAAGCTATTTCAGATGTATTTACATCCAATGGTAAACATTTATGGAAATTTTCTTGAAAATCAGATTATTAATTGATTTTTCATAGAATTCTTTTTAAATCCTCTTGTCGTAACTTGTTTTTAGCTATGTTAAATTTCAGTTGATTTAACAGTGCAAAAATGAAAACATTGTTTTCAATCATAATTTTCATTATTTCCGTATGCTGAAAATAATTTTTTTAAATCATCAGGAGTTTATTTTATGTTTTTTCTTTCGAATGGAAAAAAAATTTTCAAGAAAATATTAAATTTTCTGCAAGTTTCATTCTGTTAAATATAGGGGGGGGGGTAAATTTCACAGGGTTAAATTGGTGATACCTACTGAATAACTATATCAAAGGATTTGTATAAAAATTGAGACGGTCGTTTTTGTAGAAAAAAATAATGAATTCTGAAAGAAAAAGTGCTAACAAATGTCATAATATTATTATTTGAAAACTTTTTTTCTTTTTTTGGGGGGGAGGGTCTTTTGTAATTGATATGTACTATATCCTATTAGATTGTCAAGAAAAAAATATTTTTTTGTGTGTGTGTACAAATCGAATTTTTCACTAATATTTAAATATAATAACACTGAATTTTAGAATTCAGGTAAACTAAAAGTTTGTCCGATTCACGATATATTAATATTTTTAAGAGAATTTGTTGGGGTTTTTTTTTATTGTTGAATAGTAATGTTTGATTCTAATAATATACGGAAGAGCAAAACTGACAATATTTGTAATGCTTATTGTCTTTTCTTTGCTTCAGTTACACTATAAGTTCAACAAAAAAATATTCCGGGGTTATTCTGAAACTACCAAAAAAAACTGAAAGACCAACTCGAATAAAATGTTACGCCCCCAACATAAGGGGGGGGTCAAAATTAAGTGACCTGAAACAAATGAGAAAGTTTTGAAATAAAATAAATAATGCATTATAAAGATCATTCATTGATAAATAAACACTGAAAATTTCATTAAAATCCGATAATTCCCTGATTTTTGGTAAATTATCTTCTGTAGGTGGGGGGGCTAAAGTCATTTTGTCAAAAACGCATTTTAGGCCCATTTTGGGTATAGCTACTATAAGTTCAACAAAAAAATATTCCGGAGTTATTCTGAAACTACAAAAAAAAATCTTTCAAAAATCTTTGAAAACCAATAATCGGTTATTGAATATGCACAAGAAAACAATTATGTCGAATACAGCCACCCATACATTTAAATGTATAATTGTCAAAGAGAGATGATATGTAAATTTGCAATCCTGGTTTCTACATAAAAGTCACCCTTTTGCAAGTAAAACGAACTGTTTTATTTATTTTTCAAGATAACGGTGTAATTTTTCCCAATCGGATAATTTGATCTTTGAATTAACTATTTTTCTTTGTAACAACTCTGTATGATCGTTACTTTTTTTTTGCGAGATTTTTTAAAAAAAAGTTAAAAAATATTTACTTTCGTTTATTCAATATGGCCTAAACTGATCACGTGACCCGATTCTAGTTATACCTATCGAACATAATGAACAACTTGTTTTTTATGTTTTAAAAATCGATTAAATTTGATTTTGATTTAAATTAGGGATACCCAAAAATTCGACTGCTTTTCATTTTAAAACCGAATTAAAATTAATTAAATCGATTATTTAAAGTCAATTTTTTGTCTAAGTCGAAAAGTAGTAGTAACATAATAAGAATCTGCAGAAAAAAAGCAAAATAATAGTACATATGTAATTTATTTTTAATACATTTAAAACGATTTTTTCGGTTAAATTCGATCACGTATGGCCTGAAACGATGTTTAAAGATAGCGTAAAATCCGTGTTTACAAAATAGATGTAACATTCGCGATTGAAAAAAAAATTACCAAAAATCAGGGAATTATTCGATTTTAATAAAATTCTCAGTATTGATTTATCAATGAATTAATTTCATAATGCATCAGTTATTTCATTTCAAAATTTTAATTAGGTATTTCTGCTATGATAAATTGATATATAAAATTAATTTAAAATAGGAGCAGCAAATTACGTATTGCTTAAAAAAAATACTATACATTTAATTAACCATTGAAATTAATTATTGAACCCAACGGTAGACACATTAGTGTAGTAAATTATCAATTAAGCTTGGTTTAAAAAAAATATAACATTATGTATAGTAATTTTGTTTTTTTGCAATATGTAATTAATTTAAACCCAACGCAAAAAGTTTATTCATAGACTGTAGTTAAACTGTAATGGGGGCACTAAAAAACTTTCCGTTTTAATTTTCCGACCAATTTGCAAGTTTAGCCCCTTTCCTTATTCATTTCTTCCTTATAGATGCCTCCTAATATAGAGGTTATTTATCTCTAAAAGGCCTAACCCCAAACCCATTAACCTCTTCAAGTCCTCTCAGAAGATAATTAAAATGATGGCTCATTATACTGAATATAGTGGAAAAGCTCCTGCTGAGGAGATTCAGATCTATCCTATCCGAATTACCTTATGGTGATGTGGTGTATGTGTATATATTTTATGTATATTTATAACCAAACCACCATTAGATTGAATAAGCAATAAAAGAAAGACAAATATTCAAAGAAAGAATAAATAAGCCTTGTATCAAAAACAATAAAAGTTACAATAGTAATAGTAGTTCAATGTTCATGTACAAAGTTCAGTAGAATATGTAGTATTAAGAAAGTTCAGCAATAGAAAAAGAAAGGGTTGCTTGTAGTCCTTTTAGAGGTAGAAAGAGTAATCTTCAATGTCAGCGGTGAAATAGATTTTATAGAGAGAGAAAGGAGAAGGCTGGATTTAAGGATGGTCTGTAGGATAGCAGCAGGCAAATATCTTGATAGTGACTGGCGTAGATTTGTCAGGCGAATGTTTTTGATTTGATCTCTTAACCGAAATCAGCCCTTATATAATATCTAGCTAGGCTCCAAATTCGGTCTTTTTTAAAACTTCTTGTTTAGGCGCGAAGGTCTCTGATTGGTCCAAAAATATGATTTTTATTTTTATTTTATACCTGCGCTGGTCCCATGCGCAAATGCCTATTTTCGACATTATTATTTTTTCTTTTGATGAGTAAACTTCCGGTTTCCTTTATTATACGTATCACTACAACCATGACTAGCAGAAATGTTAAAAGTTTGGGAAAAGTATGTGCTGATCTTATCAGAGGAGCCAAAGACAAACAACTGAAGGTGAAAGGACCTGTATGTTTGCCTACAAAGATTCTTCGTATTACTACACGAAAAACTCACTGTGGTGAAGGCACCAGATGAGAATTCATAAAAGAATCGATCTTCACTATAAAGAAATTAGTCACTAAACGACAGTACTCCAAGTTTGAAGTATGGAGTTAACCACGAGTGTGGCAGACAGGTTGAGAGTTAAAGAAAAACCAAACAACTAGAAATAGGAATAAAAGACGTGTATTACAATAAGAATGCAAATTTTAGTTCGTCTGCACAAATGTATAATTTGTAATAAACTTATCTGAGTCCTGAGATAGGGTATTATCGGAGCCCTTGCTACGGCCTTCAGATAGTTCGGATATGATAGACGTTCTGTTTGATGTCCGACTCCGATGCTGGTTGTTGAGGAAGAGAAGCGACCCTTATTTAGGTCTGTTCCCTTTGGAAGCTGGATCAGAGGAGGACGAGTTTGCTTATTCGGCTTTGCCGCCAAAGTATGCTGGCTCGTGATTGGTTGGTTCGAAACAGAGGCTCGTAGACAAGGACCATAACCCCCATACCCCAGAATTCTCAATATCACAGCCTTTCAGAAATTGTCAAACAAATCACATCCATCAGTATCGAGTTTGGTGTTGAGGTTGAAGTAACCATTGCAGATGCATAAATATCATACATCGCTGCAATATATTTGTAGGTTTCCAAGACTCAAGTATTCTAGCTGATCTTAACAGTACTGTAGTCTAGATGGTCTAGACTCTTCTTCTAATCTCTTATTCCCCCGATTTCTTTTCCAAGATCTTATCGACCGTTCCAAGCTCTCTATATACAATTGGTATTACAGTCATCTTCATGTTCCACGGCTTTTTCAGTTTCTAGCAAGATTCAAGTATATTTCTGCCTTTCCGCTTTGTTTTATTTTCACTCCATTGTCCGCTAGAACAGCAAAATCCACTAGTTAACAAAATCTTTTTATTTACTTTTTTTTCTTTTCTTTTTCTTGTTAATTAACACAAGGTCTGGTTTTCTGATCTGTATTGGTTGATCCGTTTTTACCACAAAGTACTAGATAATTTAAGGATCTCATTTTTTAAGGACAGATTCTGGTTTGTGCACATACCATTTGTCAGTATGGTCAAATTTTAATCCCTTGCACAATTCCCAGTGGATCACCTTTCCCACCCAGTCTTGCATTCCTTTTATGCCAGTTTGCTACTCTGTCGATACAAAACCTGCACTTGCTAATTCTTCTGTGTATAATCAATGTTTCCATCGAGTTTTTCACATCTGCCATAGCCGGTGGTTCACTGGAGGCTGAGTGACAGTAAGTCTCCTCAGGTCTCCAGGACTCCTCTGAGTATTCTAGCTGATCTTAACAATGCTGTAGTTTGGATGGTTACGATTCTTCCTCTTATGTCCAATTCACCCAAATTCTTTTCCAGATCTTTGGGGACCGTTCCAAGGGCACCAATTACAATTGGTACGGCCTTCACCTTCACCAATATTCCACAGTTTTTTCAGTTCTCTGGCAAAGTCCAAGTATTTGTCTAGTTGCAACAGTAGTCCATGATGATATGGTGCTTCTATTTAGGATAGAGTAAATGATTTTTTTTTTAAATGCAATCCAACAAAAACGGTACACAATAGCGAGATTTTTATCCGAGTAATGCACTTGAAATACTAAAACTTAGAGAATAAAGCAATTTCCACTACAAATTGCAACTAAATGATTATTTCCGGGGGTCTACGTTCGCACTGCACTTTTTTTGTAATCATCCAAATTCTCAATAGAATGGAGAGAAAAACTATGAAATGCTCATTAGAATCCTTCACTCTTTTCTAAACAGAAGCATCAATATGAACGGACCATATGACCTTTAGGCACCCTTTTGCTTTGCTGATTCATAAGTACATTTTTTTCATTTACACCGTCAACATCCAGTTGTTTGTTAGGGGTTAGGGTTAGGGGTTAGGGTTATAATTTTAAAAAACTCTAAAAATCGTCTGTTAACAAACAACCGGATGTTGACGGTGTAAATGAAAAAATGTACTTATGAATCAGCAAAGCAAAAGGGGTGCCTAAAGGTCATATGGTCCATATGAACCTCTGAATGGTTAACAATCTGGTTTAGCAGACTATTATTAGTGAGTTCGATTCTCACTGAGTGTTTCATACTTCCGGCCTTGTGTCACATCCAAGCTAAGCATAGTAAATAACTGACTGGAAGCTGATGGACCTATAGATCCTTTTTTTTCTTTTTCTTTTTTTTTTTTTTTTTTTTTTTTTTGGTGGGGGTGATATTATTACTCCAATTTAAAACGTCTGATAACCACGCCACATTTATGCAAATTAAATTATCAACAAATAATATTTGTTTCCACTTATCAATGAAAGGCCCTTAAATATTTTTTTAAATCTGGCTTACTAGCATTGTGCTTTTTTTAGTTCATTATTTATTCATTTATTTATGTATTTATTAAATTCTTTAGCGGCTTTATCATAACTTAACCGGTCGTAAGTATTTGAAGAAAAAAAAAAGAAAAGAAGAAAAAAAAGAAGAGCGGACAAAGTCCCAAGTTGTAATAAAGTGCGCGTGCGTCACGGATTTGTGGCAGCGGTGGTTTCAGAATGGCGTCAATGCATATGACGACTTCACATAATTCTAAAAAAAGGAATAGTAACAGCCAAAAAGATGGTAATAGTGGCCTAATGAAGCAGCCATGTGAAGCTAACGGAATTTTTTGGAAGACTGAAGGTAAATAAATAAACTGCTAAAGGGATTTTTTTTTCTCTTTCAGTCTTTCTTTTAAAAACAATAACGTCAACGTGAATCTAACACCTAATGTTACCCAACCAACTAATATTCGTGATTACATTACTTTTTATTTTATTTTAAAGAAATACTTAGACCCGTGGATTTATTTATTATTTTTCTATTTTGTATTTAATTATTAAAAATATATTATAACATTAATTTTACAAAAAAAAAAGTAACGACAAAAAGACACCGGTAGCGTCATGGTACTCTTTAGGTTCAATTTTTTTTATTGAGATTTCATAAACATTTTAAAATGATAGCATAAATTATATTATATTATATTAAATAATAATTACAATGATAAAGCAAATACTTCATATAAAATTTCTGTAATTTTTTAAAGATATTTATTTTTTATAACATTTTTGAAACTTTTTTTGCCTACCCCCTACACGTAACTATGAACAACAGTTTATTGCAACTTGTTCGATAACATTCGTTTTCCGTTGCTAAGTTAAATAAACGAAACAGATTTAACTCTTTTTTATATAAATTTGGGTTCATTTATTAAATTTCTTAAACGAGCTCCCCACCCCCGTATTTTCATTTTCTTTTATCATATTAACTTATATTTTTATTTTAAAAAAAACTAAGATAAATCGCTCTTTTATCTTTTGTTTTGCTTTTTTGTTTTTATTAGAAACCAAAAATGTGATAAAATAATCATTGTAAAAACTCTTTTCGTCGTAAATGATAGTAAACTTTTGCTTATGAATTTTAATTTCAGATATTAGTAAACTTACTTTTAATTTGATTTTTCTTCTCCTTTTAATTCGATAATTTTAACTTTATTTTTTTCTTGAATTTGTTCAGATTTCTTTTTTCAAGTATTTTGTTTTCTTGAGAGTTACCGAACTTGAATTTTTAAAAACTTCTATTTCATGTTTGTTACAATTGTCAACTATCACCTGTTTTGAATCTTGTTTACGTTATTGTGCCATATTTATTTATTATAATTAATAGAAAAACTATAGCCTGTAAAAAGTAGGATACAGTAGCACAAATACATTTTCCGTTAATTCTATGGTAAATTTCAATCGTTTGCTTCATTTTATTTTTTACGCAGTGAACTGTAACAGTGGTAGTACCTTTTTAGGGTCCCATCTATGGGTGAAATTGACTCGTTTGAAAATCATTTTTATTAAATAGGAATATGTAAAGTCGTCGTGGGGGGGGGGCTAAAGTCGGTATCCACCAGACAGCAAGGGAGTCCATCCCCTTTTCACAAGCGCTAGACCAAGGAGATTGTTTGTTGTTTTTTTGGGGGTTTTTAAGCGTCTGTAGTGGAGCGCCACACATACCATCAGCTCCTTACTTTACTGCACATATCCCTGTGCTACTCACATGCTGAGTTGATGAGGGCCGGTATCAAACCAGAAACTTTGAGGTTCCCAACCGGACACTCCACTGACTGCGCTAAACTGGCCCTATAAATACTTAATATCATATATGCAAAAACTAAGAACTTAAGAAACTACACCAAAAATATAAATGTACTATGTGTAGACAATTTCCTAACGTCTAAGGCATGAAATCAAGCAATCTCCTTGTTTCCTGCAAAGTTTGAACTTAAGAAATTTGTTTTTAGATGGCTTTAGAAATAATGTAATCAAAGAAATCAACAACAACAAAAAATGATGCTGTTTATTCTTTAACTCCCCCCCCCCAAAAAAAAGAAAGTTGTTTGGACCATATGACCTTTAGGCAACCCTTTTGCTTTGCTGAGTACATTTTTTCATTTACAGTCAACATCCGGTTGTTTGTTAACAGACGATTTTTAGAGGGATTTTTTAAATTATAAAACTAACCCCTAACAAACAACCGGATATTGGTGGTGTAAATGAAAAAATGTACTTATGAATCAGCAAAGCAAAAGGGGTGCCTAAAGGTCATATGGTCCAGTTGTTTGTTTAAAAAGTAAATGTTTTGATAAGGGGGTGAGGGTAGCCTAATGCCTGTCTTGTGATTTATTGATAGGTGGAGGCATACAAAACAGGAATTTCTGTTTTTATTGTATATTTATACTATCATAGTTTCTGCCAGCCTTCCAATAGAGCAGTGGTTCTCAAACTTTATACAGTCTGTGCACACTTACAGTACTACAGATACTTGATAGCACACTGTATACAAAATATGAATCTGAGAAACACAATTAGACAAGTTAAACCTTCTTTGTTATGGCCACCAATGTTGTATATTGTACGAGTGAAACAAAGAAAAGACGACAAAAATAAGACTTTTTCACGTTAAAACAAACAAAGAAGTTAAAACATGGAAGCGAGGCTTTCCGGTCAAAGAAGCAGGTAGAAGATAAAGAAATATATAACAAAGGTCCGTTATCAGATCAAAAGATAAAGATGCGTAGTCGTGTTGTCAATACAAAAGCAGAGGGTTGAGTCAGTCAGACAGCGAACAAAGAACAAGTGAGTGACCGCACTCACGGTCACAGCCGATGGGCTGTGAGCCGTCACCAGCCCCCTTTACCTCACCATCCCAGTAGTAGTAGTCATTGTCAACGCTCGCCACCCACTAACGTACAGCCGATACTATAACCATGTGTTGTGATTTCATTAAGCAACCACTACATATATCGTCTAGGGTTAGTGACGATACCCGCTACGTATGCAGATACACAGAGTAAGGCCATGAATTTGATGCCGCTATACAACACCAACAGCAGAAACATTAAATTTGCAAGAGGCTGAAAAAACAGTACCCCACATTTTACATAACTTTCTTGCATGGATTGTTGGAGCATCTGAAGAATTAAGTTCAGAAAAAATAGTGGACATAACTGCATCTATCCACAGAAAACTTTTGTCCATTTCACAAGATGTAATATTTTTGGTTTCTAATGGACGTACATTAATACCAAAACATTTATCACTTGGTATGGCTGTACTTTTTTTTTTGTTCTATTATATGTACTATCAAGAATATACACCCTCTAGGCACAAGTATTTAAGTTTTAATGTAATGAAATATATTAAATTAGAAAGACTAATGAAACTAAATAAGAATGCAGTAAAATAATTTGAAACAGAGGTGGGTATAATTGAAAAATAGAACAGGTTTGAAACTAACTATTCCATCATTTTCCATTACTCCTGTCTTTCATTGCTAAATTTTCCTAATTTAACTATTTGGTTAAAATAGGAAGTAAAGAATAAAATTACAGTTATTTCTTCTTGTTAATCGATTTCTTTTTAAGATTTATCCCAGAGATTTTTGCTCCTATTCATAAAACCAAACAATTAGAAATCAATAATACTAAGCAGTTTATTAAAATAAAATTTTTTATACCAATATGCAAATTAGCCTTCCCATTCACACTTTAAAACACTATTTTGTTGTATATATAAATACAATTGCATGTTATTAGTATGTAGATATGGTCAACAGTATTAATAATGTCAAACAATTTTATTAATAACTGACGTTTAAATAAAAATAAAATCATGGAGAATGTGATGTAAATAACTAAGGGATTTGTGACTTCAGTAGTAATATAGTTTCAGTTACAAACACCCAATTTCCATTATAAGATTTACTAACACCTCTACACGAACAGGATGTGACACAAAGTTTATTTTCAAGTGGAGTTTAACAGGTTTGAATTCAGTTTTCCTTCTCCTAGACTGGTTGGCTGACTTCTTATTTAGGTCGGAAAATTAAGACAAAGTTTTTTGGTGATCCCCAATGACAGTTTAACTACAGTCTATGAATTAACATTTTGTGAATTAGGTTACGGTTTTAGGGGATTAAGGTTGTTTTTAATTACGTATTGCTTAAAAAAAAATAAACAAAAAACCCAAATTAACAAGTTTAATTAATACTAACACAAACAATTGTCTCAATAATAGATCCAATAATTAATTTCAATGGTTAATTAAATGTATAGTAATTTGTTTTTTTTGTTGTTTTTTTTTTTTTTTTAAGCAATACGCAATTAAAAACAACCTTAATCCCCTAAAACCGTAACCCAATTCACAAAATGTTAATTCATAGACTGTAGTTAAACTGTCATTGGGGATCACCAAAAAACTTTCCGTTTTAATTTTCCAACCTAAATCAGAAGTCGGCCAACTGGTTACCATACCAAGGTTAAAGAGTTTAGTTTGCTTTACTATTTACTCATAGCTGGAGGGAGAATAGTTGAATGCATATCTTTCCCAATGTATTGGTGCTACATGAAATGCTACCAGCCTCACCCAGGATTTGAACTCATTATGACCATTTCCTATGATGATAACTATTACACCATGGGCGCCTCCACAAATAAATTGTTCTCCTGTTATAAAGGGATTTATAAATGCAAACTAGTAAATTCCCCCCCCCCTTCTGGACTCCTATGCTTTTATTCACCCTGCCAAAATTTTATTCACCCCCAGAATGGACTACTTTGAGAAGCCTTACCCTAAAGGATTAATGATAATCTTTATACACTGTCTGTTATTTACACAGTAATATTGCAACCAACAAAAACCTTCATCAGATGATGACTCTGGGTTCAAGCATGGTTTCGGGGCCAAAGCATCATTACCACTAACTCAGGGCACCCCAGCAGTATCTCACGATACCACCAGACTTTGTCAGATTGATGTAACATTGTAGGATTGCCATATCCATGCTGATGGGGTTAGAGCTTTATCCTGGATCTTTTTGATGTATTTCCTCTTGTCTAGTGGATAAAGTCCAAGTTTAGTAAAAAATGCCAAGGTTGAATTAGTAATAAATCCTCAGCATCTGACTTCGATAGGAAATACATCTGTTATCCATCCATTTCTGAAGCATTGTTCTCGTAGATCTTCATATTTTTACAACTTATGCTGATGTGCCCAGTCAAAATGACTTGTTGTACATGCCTTTTCGTTCCAGTACTTTTATCTTTGCTGAAAAAAAAAAAAAAAAAAAAAAAAAATGCTTTAATATTTATTATTCCATCTTACAGATTCTAAGAACTCTCGATCCGGCACTGATTCTTACATTCCTGGTATGTATCAATCTCTTTTTTCTTTTTTTCTTTTTTCTTTTTTTTTTTTTTTTTTTTTTTCCTCACTTACATAGAAATATGTGAGGGTGTTTGAAAAAACAAGGATAAATTTACTGGTATTTTTTTTTTTTTTTAAATAATGAAATTTATTGTGTACAGTGCTCCGGTGCATCACAACTCATCAAAGTCTCATGTCTAGTGGATAGAATAATGTATTAGTGTCAGGAACATGAATAGCCTATAGTAATAATATACATGTATGTGTGCATATGTGTGTGGATAGGGGTATCAGGTATAGTGTTGGCAGATTACAGGAAGCATGGAGGCTTTGAAAGATGTAGTGTTTCGGCAGCCTACAATGGATGCAGGCGATTTATTCCATGCCCCGGCAACTCTGAGCGTGAAAAAATGTTTAAAACCTTTTTGAAATCTGTAAACACAAAGCAACAACCAGAAGAGTTTTAATGTTGATTTTTGCTTGGTGTTATGGCATGTCAACTCTTGTTGGGTTATTTAATGCCAATAGCAGTAATTATATGGTTTTAATTAGTTAATAGCAGATCTAATACTAATATTTATCATAGGTCATATAATAGGCAGTGTTCACTTACAAAGATGTCTTTCGAGTAAATCTCTATCCAGAATATAATTCCAGTATACTGCAGAGGCTATTCAAAATATTGGCAAATCAGATCTACAGGCTTGAATAGAGGTCTGTCATTAAATGTTTGGTAGCTCTGAAGTGCAAACCATGTGAAATTTACAGAAGAATGTGATGCATGCAGAGAAGCATATCTTACTCGAAAGAATATTTATAAATGATTTAAACATAGATTTAAACATAGATTTGCCACTATAAGCTTGTCAAAAAAAAAAAAAAAAAAAAAAAACAGTCCATGGAGTGAAACACACTGACTCTCCAGTAAAGAAAAAAGTACTGGGCACAGCAGTCAGTAAAGAAGGTCATGCTGACTGTCTTCTGTGACATGAAAGGACCTATTGATTTGGTTGAATAAATATTTCACTTCACATATTAAATCCTTTAATTCATAGTTTAAATAACAGTCATGAAAACCTTTTTTGTATCTCACTTTACTTAGTTTTATAATGATCAATGTTCCTAATTATGTTACCATGACAACCTGAGAGACTGTTGTAATATTCTTCAATATTTTTCCTGAAATTAAAACCTTTTTCCAAATTATCTGAAGCTCATACAGAATGAAACATTATGATAAAGATATAAACATTCTGCCAAATTGGTTTTCATTTCTTGTTTCTCTTTCCCATTATAAAGTCAATGAATTTGGCCATGAAGATTACAAATTACAACAACTGTTGATTTTTACTAAACATGAATGGGATGAAGACTTCTTACTACTCTGATGGATTTTATCCGAAATACTATGTATGTTTAAAAAAAAAAAAAAGTATATAAATATGTTTTTCCAACATACATCGCATTATTTTGCTGCCTTCAAAAAACAACTTATTAAAATTACATGATATTTCATTGTCCGTTTTCTCCATCAATACCTGATAATATGCCACAATCTTTGTTTATCTAATTGAATAGGTTTAGAAAATGAAGAATGAAAACTATATGGTTAGATTTGAGCTCCTGTAGTCTTCATGGCCTAATTGATAAAGCAGTTGTCATTGATAGGTAGATTTAATGAGAAGATTTTCTTTTTAATAAACC
>CM042147.1:66250475-66452975 GCA_023376005.1 Doryteuthis pealeii | reverse complement strand
CATCTTGCAACACCATCTGGTTAAAAATGAGACTGTCCAAATTTTACAAGATGAAATCTAAAAATGTAAATCCTGATTTATCTGGTGTTTTTTATCTGCTGGATTCTTCACCTCAGCTAAATTATAAACCATTCTATTTATATTAGAAAGAAAGGAAATGCTACACAAAAAAATATAAGAAAGAGTAAGGAAAAGATATAGAGAGGGTGTGAGCACATGGTAATGCTAATAGGTTTCAATCGAATGAAAAGAAAGAAGGAAAGAAAAAAAAAAAGAGTGAGTTAAATCAAGATTATTATACTTTTTACACATTGAACTATTTAGCAATAGTTAAGTAAACATATCAAACATAATAATTATTCAATTATCATAATGTGGTATATCCACAGGACCTGCTAGTAATAATAATAATAATAATAATAAGTAAAGTATAGGTAAAGTCGTCGGGGCGGCCTAATGTCGGTATCAGCGAGGGAGTCTATCCCCTTTTCACTAGCGCTAGACCAAGGAGATTATTTTAGCGTCTGAGGTGGAGCACCACACCTACCATCAGCTCCTTACTTTACCGCACAGATCCCTGTGCTACTCATACGCTGAGTTGGCGAGGGCCAGTATCAAACTATTGGACCATATTACCTTTAGGCACCCCTTTCTGATCTCGATTAAGAAAGGACATGTTTTTCATTTACACTGTCAATATCCGGTTCTTTGTTAGGGGTTAGTTTTATAATTTTTTTTTTTTTTTTTTTAAATCTAAAAATCATCTGTTAAAACAACCAGATATTGACAGTGTAAATGAAAAACATGTCCTTTCTTAATCGACATCAAAAGGGTGCCTAAATATCATATGGTCTTAACTATTCTTGATACAAGCAATTTATACACCTTTAAATGCCTAGAAAAAAAACTTGATGAGAACTATACAATATTGCTACATTCTGTCTTGAACAAATCTTGGAAGCAGCACCACCACAAAAATGCAGCTGTACAGACACTTACTTCCTATCACACAAATAAGACAAACAAGATGTATAGAAGCAAGGATGAACTCATAAGTGACATTCTCCTGTGGACACATATGCATGGACGCAGTATAGACCAACCAGCAAAAAGCTATATCAATCTGCTCTGTGCGCATTCTTAATGTCATGCAAAAAGTCTGCCAAGTCAAAACCTTCGTGATATCAGGCCTATTCACTGAAGTATGACGTCACCAAATCTAGGCCCAGAATTTTTTTAGATTCTTAATGAGTAGCGGCTGCCTACATTGAAGTGTTTTCAAATAGTCAACGACTTTTTCTTTTATATATTCAATTAATTAATTTTATTTTATAAACAAAAATGCCTTTTAAGAGTGTTGTGCCTTTTTGTAATGGAAATTATAAAAATGGGCCGAAAGTTAGTGTTTTTTTCTTTCCCTAACGATAAAAAGTTGTGCGAAAAATGGATACATTTTATTAAAAGAGAAATTTTCTCTCGACCAGAAATAGTAAAGTAAGTTATTTCTTTTGTATTAAAACTAAGTAAATTTGATTGAAACTTCAATAATTAAATTATTTTGAAGTCTTTGTAATTCACAAAATCAAGTTTAATACATTAAACAGCGCGTTTAATTATTAAATTGATTTTGTCTTAACTTAACAAATTTTTCATATAAGACAGCGCGTTTTTACTAAAAACTCACATTTTAAAAATAAACTATAAAGAAATTCTCAATATAAATTCATAAAGGAATTTTTTATAAAC
This sequence comes from Doryteuthis pealeii, assembly GCA_023376005.1. Lineage (NCBI taxonomy): Eukaryota > Metazoa > Mollusca > Cephalopoda > Myopsida > Loliginidae > Doryteuthis > Doryteuthis pealeii. The sequence continues at coordinate 66,451,229 of CM042147.1, read as the reverse complement.
TTAAAAAAATAATTCTGATAATCCTAACAATATTTTTTAATAGTTTTATTCATAAATAAATGAGTCTTTAAAATTAAATTTATGTCATGGTCATGTCTTAAAAGGCAAGAAAGTAATATTTGTCTAATAATCACGCATTTCTTTCTTTTCTTCTTTTTTTTTCTTTTTTTCAATTTAAATTCATTCAAATAAGAAAGGGATATTATTATTATTGTTATCATTATTATCATTATTGTTTTTATCGTTATCGTTATTTTTGTTATGTATTTGTTGTTTGTAGGCTGCTAGTGAACACAGCACAGGAAACCAAAGTATGTCCCAAAGATCAGACAGTCAGAATTCTCTAAATGATCCAAAAAAGATTTTCCTAAAAGATTTGTGTCATGAAGATAAGTTAAGAATTGCAAGTCTCATTCAGGAATTGGCAAAGTAAGTTATTTTATAATTCATCACTTATTTCATTTGTGAAGAGAGATCCAGTTGTTTTCAGTATCAGCTTGATGTTTTTATTTCCACAACATTTCTTCATAATAAATGTAATACTTATAATCTAAGCTTATGTGAAAGCTTTTATAGTTCTATTTAATAAAAAATATTATTTGGTGATAATACCTTTTTGGTGTCAGAGGCAAATTGTATCGTGGTGATCGTTTTAGAAAATGGACTCCACAATCCTGGACAAGGCCATTAGTGTTTCATATTCATGCTAATGCCATTGAGAAAGGTATGAATCCCTCTTCTCCCCTTTTTTATGGGTAAATAGGTACACTAGGTTTTTTAGCCTTGGTAAGGCAACCAGTCTAGGAGAGGAAAAACTCAAAGCAGAGTGCTCACAACTCCACCCCATTAAAATCTATTTGCTATGAAATTGCAGCAGCATCCTGAACGTGGTGTGGCTGTGATCCATTGCCCTTAAGCGCCTGGGACATTCAAATTTTTCATTACCTCTGGTATTTGTGTGCATGTCTGCTTATATATTAGATATGATGAAAAAACTGTATCTATTATAATATCAGATTTATGTGTCTGTTTGTAACTGAATTATTAGAAAAACTGAACATTTTCTATGATAAAGTAGCCTTGATAATGCCCAGTAATGAAAGTGAAATTGATGCAGATTTATTGGTACTTTTTGGGTATTCCAAATTGGAAAATTCTCAAATCTTGCATAAGCCACCACAATTATCTCCCTTGTCTTTCACTCTTTTTGAAATTTTAATCAAGACTGAAAATATATCTGCATGGGAAAATATATTTCTTATAAGTCTTCAGAGAATTTAAATCTTAAAAGATTTTGAAAAGTGATAACCCCTTTTTGCAGAAAATCTTGCCTGAATTGTTAAATGGAAATGGCTTCTGGAAAGACCCCTCTACCCTCATGGAAAGACCCCACCACCACCACCACCTATTTTCAACTGTAAATTGAGTATATTCCCATACCTGATCATAAAGTAATGACCAGACTATTGTCAATACCAATTCTCAATAGTTTTTGATCAGAAACACAAGATTATGCAAGTGCAACAACCTCCATATTCACCAGACACCTTAGCTCTATGCAACGTTTTTTTTTCAACTTTCTGCAACTAAAAATTCATCTCCACAATAAGATTTAAGGACATGAAAATATAATTTTCAGAGGTGCTTTGACCAATGGAAAACTGACTGGAATAAGTGTGTTGAATGTCAAGGTAACTGTTTTGAAGAAAAGCAGCCCCCCCCCCCCCCAGAAGAGCAGTTGTACAGCCACTTGTCTTCTATCACACAAATCATCTGGGTAAGATGAACAAGGCCTGCTGGACAAGCAATAGCTCATAAGTGACATTATCCTATGGGCACCTACACATGGACACATCAGTGTGGGTTAACCAGTAAAAATCTACATTGATCAGCTCTGCACAGATACTGGATGCTGTGCTGAGGACCTACCAAAAGTGACAGCCTAGAGAGATAGGTGGTTAGGAAGGGTCAAGGAGATGCATGCTTTTAACACAACTTGATGAAAGGGTTCTGACAAAATCTTTGATATTTAACTCTTAACATCCTGTTCAGAATTTTCTAAGTCCAGAACCTTATTCCTATAAGGATTTGTCTAAAAATGGCCTTTTCATTTAAAGTTACCTGAGATATTTCCCTTAAATCAAAGACTTCTAAATATGTTTAATATTACATTTAAACAAAGGCTATCGTTTGGGGCAGATTAAGAAAATGTGACTTTGGCCTGGTGGAATGAGGCGGTATAGGAGGTTAAGAGTTAAAGCTTCTTAATTCTTTCTGATCAGTATTAAATGAGCATTATATGGGTGTCAATGTATCTATCTTTTTGTCATTTCAGAGCTGGAGAGGAACGTGAAGAAGCCATGTTGAAATTAAACAAGGAACGAGAAGATTATGAGAAAAAAGTGAAAGTGTTAACCAATCAAGTTGAATTGTTGTCTGATGAACATAAACGTAAGTGATAAGGATTTATTTAATTATTTTATTGCTTGTTTTATTTTATTTATTTTTTTCTTTCTTTTTAAAAGGGGTTTATTTTTTTCTCTTTGTTCTCATTAAATTTTTGGGTTCTACTCCAGATACACAATCTTTTCTTCCAAACAAACCACCTTTTTCAGAGTTTCCAAGTTTTTCAGATTTTAGAATAGTTGTACAGTTATTGTGTATATATATATATATATATATATATATTATATATATATAAAAAATACAATAAACAATGGAGTTGATTGTTACTATTCAACTCTTACATACCGGAAATTGTTCAGACAAATCTTTTAGTATTTGACAAATCAGTTCTTGTTTGGTGTAATAATCTGATTGAAGAAAAAAAGAGAAGCATCTTTCTTCAAGAAAAAAATTCTGTTATTGACTTAAATCCATATTAATTATAAACATGTTGATAACTTTTGGAAGAATCATTAGAATACATGAAATTGTTTAGCAAATTGAACCGGTAATCTGAACATTAGCTACATAAATATGAGTAACCCCTCCCCTTGTTTGTTTTACTTATTGGTGCTTGTGCATTATTGGAAATGAACTTAATTGTTATTAAGAACACATTTTATGATATTTTCGTGTTAAAACATGCAGTTGTATTGCTTCAAACAAATTCGTATTTTCAGAGTAGATTTACGGTGAAATGAAAACAAACGCTTCCTGAAAGTGAAACAAACAAGGGGCGGTTACTCTCATTTATGTAGCTAATGTTCAGATTACCATTGAACCTTTGTATTTTTGATATTAACATATTTTGGCTAATCTATTTTTCGGTATTTATCAGGGGGTATTATGTTTTTTTTGGGGGGGGGTATATCACATGTCATAGAATATGAAAACTTTTTTCTCTTCATATTCAATTATATTTGGAGACACTCTTAGCATAACAGTTAACATTGTAGAAAATGAAAGCGGCAACTAGAGTTCAAATCCTGAACAAGTCCATTTGCATTTCAATTTGTGCTAAGGCATGAATCCATGTCTTCTCCCTCTCTTCCAACTATCGGTAAATAGTAGGGCAGACTGGGTTCTCTTTGGTAAAGCAACCAGTCTAGAAGAACAACCATGAATTCAAACCTGCATGACTCTGCTTAAAAGAAATTGAGCTTGTATAAAATCCTGCTCCTGGATGTGGGATGGGGGGGGCGGTAAATTCATATTCAGTTCTACAAGGGCCAAAGAATGGATCAGCAGAAACAATGTCAACTTTGTAGATAAAATTTTCAACTTTCCAAACAATATTTGATATATTAACAACTCTTCTAAAAGTTATAAACAATGCAATACTTCTAGAATTTTAAACTGCAATAAAATATGTTCAAAATCCATCACAGACCATCATGATGGTTGCTCAGAAGGAACAGCATGTGCAGAAGTGGTTTTAGGTTGTGTATCCATGTCACCACCACCACCACCACCACCACCGTGTGATCCAGAACATTTGGTAATAAATGGCCAGACAAAGCTCTGATGCAAGGAATGCCATCAACACTCAAAGGTTCATTTTGCTCTTGAAACTTCCCTCTAACAATAATCAGCAAATATATAAATGTAATAATTTTTTTCTCCTTCTTTTCCTCTTTCAGAAACTCTTTGCAAGATGACCGATTGCCATCATCTCTTAAATCTTTACCAACACATTCTCATTGAACAGCAACAAAAGAAAAGACGTCATAGCATGCCCGTAGTAACCAATGCCTCCAGGCATAACAAGGTAAAGTTTAAAATCAAACGCCTAACAGAATATTGTCCAAATTTCTTAGATAAAGCATTATGTTCTTATTAATCTCAGAATAATTTCTGGTAATTATGAACTTTAGTTGGCCAAATTCCTAGCATAAAATTGTGCGTGCGCATTATCTCCCTTAACAAATTTGCTTGTATAGTTTTTCTTATGAGATTTTCTTAAACAATTGAATGAATAAAAATACATTTCATTCTTATCAACACGTATGAACTTTAGTTGGCCAAATTCCTAGCATAAAATTGTGTGTGTGCATTATCTGAAATGAACTTAATTGTTATTAAGAACACATTTTATGATATTATTGTTGTGCACTCTTATAAACACATTTTTGTTTGTTTGAGAAATAAAAATTTTATTTCTCAAACAAACAAAAATGTGTCGATAAGAATAAAATGTATTTTTATTCATTCAGTTGTTTTCTGTGGTTATAATAATTGATTGTCTAAATTTTTGAGATGAGGCTTGATATGTATTTAGATTTTTCTGAATGTTGTCCTCATCATTATATATAAAAACACAACGGCTGAAACATGTTTTTATATATCACGATAGAGATGAGGACAACAGTCAAAAAAAATAAAGATAATAAATTGTTCTTTAATATGATGTTAATAGAAAAATTAATCAATTTCATTTTTTTTTATTTTTTTTTATGAATTTAGTTTTTAATATAATTTTATTTTTCATCTTTCAGTTAAAAAATAAATAGTTAAATAGTACCACTACTGTTCTTCTACAAGAATGGCTTTGGCATTAGATAACCAATGATGGTTGATTATGTCATTAAACAAAACAAACCATCTTTCAGTTATTGTATAGCTAACAGGATGGCAAAAAATGTGAGAGTATTAAATATACTGGGTGTTTTATATGCTACAACTTACCTAAGCAATCTAGATGAGAAAAATAAGTTGCTTGTGATGAAATTTGAACTTGTATCTTATTGTTCAGAAAATAATATCCTGTGGGTTTCTGAGGATATTCAAATCTTATAAAAAGCTCTTCTTCTTTTCTATATCCATGCTGCTTATTTAATAATCACAAAATGTGAAAACAATTTGAGTATTGTGGTTTAAATTTTTTTTTAAATGCTACAAAAATAATATGAAAGATAAACTAATAATAATAATAATAATGGAAGGAGTCCTTTGCCAGGTGATTATGAACTTTTGTTTAGTAAATTAGGGTGTCCAAGAAAAAACAGAACCCACAAATTTTGTAATAAAACTTAATTTTAACTAGGGGGTTTAGGGTTAGGTTAGTTTAATGGGAAAATAAATAATTTGGGTTCTGTTTTTTCTGGTCACCCTGTACAAGATGACCAGAAAAAACAGAACCCAAACCTTAACCCCAACCCTAAATCCCCCTAGTTAAAATTAAGGTTTGGGTTCTGTTTTTTTCTGGGTCATCTTGTACAGGGTGACCCAGAAAAAAACAGAACCCAAATTATTTATTTTCCCATTAAACTAACCCTAACCCTAAACCCCCCTAGTTAAAATTATTTTTTATTACAAAATTTGTGGGTTCTGTTTTTTCTGGGACACCCTAATTTACTAAACAAAAGTTCATAATTACTCTTTGCCAATTAAAACTTAGCTTCTTTGAAACCAGGTAACCCATTGTACCTGAGATTTACTCGAATTGCATATTTTTAGCCTTTATCTAATTAGATTGTTCCAATTTGTATATTTATTGATTTTTGTTTCTCCCCAAAGAAAATTTGGACCATTATGACCTTTAGGCACCCCTTTTGCTTTGCTGATTCATAAGTACATTTTTTTCATTTACACCGTCAACATCCGGTTGTTTGTTAGGGGTTAGTTTTATACTTTTTTTAAAAAACCTCTAAAAATCGTCTGTTAACAAACAACCGGATGTTGATGGTTTAAATGAAAAAATGTACTTATTTATCGGCAAAGCAAAAGGGGTACCTAAAGGTCATATGGTTCAAAAATTTAAAAATTCTTGGAAGGTAATAGTTTTGACTAATTGGAAGAGAGTTCCTTTGGTTTGAATTCAGTTTTTTTCTCCTAGACTGGTTACCATATCAAGGTTAAAGAACTCAGTCTGCCCTACTATTTACTCATAACTAAAGGGAGCATAGTTGGGTTTGTACTCATCTTGCCATGTCCATTTCTACAACTGTAACTATTACATGATGCACCTACAACAAATAAACTATTTTGGCTATTTATTTATTATTGCAGTCCTAACATAGGATGTGTGGTCTGTCATTTAGAACTAGTTACTTGCTTTGTTTGTATCACATTAAATAAAATGATTTTAAAGGTTTTACAATGAAAATTAATTCCAAGCAGTATTTATTTTATTTTACTTGAACTTAAACCCACCAAATCAGAAACCCAGTTGAGATTAATTTTCACCTTTAGTTGGCTAAATTCCTACCATAAAATTGTGCGTGTGCATTATCTGAAATGAACTTAATTGTTATTAAGAACACATCTTATGATATTTTTGTGTTAAAGCATGCAGTTGTATTGTTTTCGAAAAAGTTTCTAAGATTTTATTTCGCACAGAGACTTTCAAAATAGCTACCAGCTTGTTTCAAAGTGAAAGTCAAGGGAGGTTACTCTAATTACCTTATTTGCTTGGAATTTAGCCAACTTACCAAACTTAGCAAAATTACCCAGTTGAGTATAAAATGAAAAATAAAGCTAAATTGCGCATTTTTCTATAAGACCACAATATAAATTAGTACTTTTTTTTTCTTTTCTTTTTTTTTTTATAGTTAGTAATATCAATTTATTTATATGCATTTCTTAGGAGAATGCTGGGTGTGGCCCAAAGACTCAAAACAATTCTTTGCAACCACCACCAAGATCATCAAGGGCTCGACCATTGGGTAACAGTGCTCATCTTGGAGACAACCTACAACCAGGAAAGCATGTCCGTCGCAGTCTCTCACCTTCCTTTTCTCATCAAGACAGTTTGCAACCTGCATACTCACATCCAGAGTCCCGTCATCGTCAAAGCCTCTCACCATGCAGTCCTCAACCAGACAACCTACTTCCTGCAAGTTGTACCCACCGTCGTCGTCATCATCATAATCACCGACAGCGGCGCAGTCTGTCACCTTCCACTTTTCTGCCAGACAGATTAAACACTCCACATCCAAAGCTTAATTCCTGTTACCTGTTACCTAACGAAGGTGGCAGGCAAATATCTCCAAGAACTTCACCTCGCCTCTCAGAACGCCAACCAGCTAACAAGTCACCTCAGCCTCTTATACCAGAAACTCAAAGACCAAACTTAAAACCAGCCACTGCAATTTACAAAACAAGTCATTCGGCACCAGGTTTTTATGGAAAATAGACTCTTGCATTGGAGACCATTCTGATATGGATGGCTTTTCAGAATTTCCTAACCATTTCCAAGAATCTCCAAGATCTGTCTGTTCCAATAATTCAGGAAACCAAAATAATAATTGTGCTACTACAAATGCAAGAATACGTACTCCAGAACCCAGAACGTTACCCTCACATGACCATGAGAAAACTTCATCACCAAACATTGGCCTCCCCAAAGGAAATGCCACTTTTACAAACAAATCCAAAACTCGTCTTTCTCTTGGGCCTCTTCAGGATCCAATCATGTCCAGTACGCAGAGAAGTTCCGAACTCCGCTTTAATGGTTCCTTTGTTTCTCAGAACACCGCTAGTAATCAGTCTTGCCTTCTTCGGAGTCCATCTGGTTCCGTGAGGAGTTTACCTACATATTTTCAGTCAAACAAAAATTCTAGTACAAATCCTTGTGTTCCGTTAAAATTTGAAACCGCCCAAAGTGACAGTGATTACAGTTATGTTAGAAAATTGAGTTTTTCTTCCTCTGTACAGAGTTTGCCAACAGCCTTGACACATCTTGACAAAGCACCCCATCCTGGGACCGGCACTGCTGCTGCCATGCAAGAAGCAGATGGTGTTGCTGTTAGTAAGGTGTCATTTGCAGATATGGGTAAGGTGTTGCCAAACTCTAGGTCACCAATTCGAATTGCTGATGATGGTAAGGAAATCAAAGTCCCTGGCACTCCAAACACAGATTGCTTTCGTTCAATGAGCAACGAAGAACGGCGCCAGTTTCTTTTGCAACAGAGAGCTCTTTTGGAAGAGGAGCGAAATCGTCTTGTAGCCATTCTAGAGAGGCCAGATTTGGCTCCTCCTATTGGGGCAACGTCATCAATGGGTAAGTTCTGGACAAGTTTGTTTTATTTACTAGCATCTACCATATTTGACGGCATATAGGACTCACATTTTTTTCTCATGCTCACAGATAATTTGCATTTTATAAAGAAGTTCGCTCTAATGACGGATACTTTCAGATCAGCGATGATGAATAACTGTTTGAACTGTGTCTGCAGTTCTAGGTCTAAGTAGAGGGTTCTTTCGCCATAGGTCGATATCATCAATTCATTCGCAATGTTGGGATCACATAGGGGACATGAGAGATAATTACCTCCTGCTAACAGTTGGTACTTGGTGGTGTACCGAAAAGAAATATAAAGGTGAAAGCCAGATTCAAACCCTCTTAGCCCCCCCCCCCAGCCTTCACAGAAGTAACACGCACCAATTGCTTCTCCTATCTACAGAACAAGTGGCTTCATGCTTTCAACATTTCGTGTCACATGACAGAATATAAAAGATGAAAATAAAGTCTTTTTTGATGAGTGAATGTTAAAGTACTTGCATGTGTATACATACCGTATTTGACGGCATATAGGACGCACCTTTTTTCCCAAAATTTGGGCTTAAAAAATTGCCCTGCATTTTATACATCATAGGTGAAGTTTGAGACCTCCCGTAGGCCTAGGCTTCTCTATGATGCTCTCTAACCCAGCTTACGCTCAGTACTTTTACCTACCCTAAACTCCATGCATCCATATTTTATTGCTGGTATTATTGTATTATTACCGGTGCTTTAAAAATGAATTCGTAAAAATGAAAGCAATCCAATCTGAAATGCTGTGACTTGCATTTATAAACATCAGTTGATCGGCGCTCTAACTTACCTGTAATACCATCTGTTGGCGAGGAATAAAACTATGGTGTGATCATTGCTAGTACTGCCAGGTGTATGACCCAACTATGTTTCTGCTTGTCTAATGCACAGCTAGACTGTTTTCAACAATATATGCTTAAATACACTAAAATATTTTTCTCGTGAATCTGACCTGCTGAAATGGGGGTGCGTCTTATATGCCGTCAAATACGGTAATTGTTCTCGTTTCCTGGCACTAAATTCCATCAAGTGCCAAGATGACAGTTCTGGAGAGTTTGAAGTCATTCCTTTGTTACCATTATTCCCAGGATCACCCTGAACTGGATTGGTAGAATATGTTTGTTTAGCTTAGTTTAACACAAAGCCAAAAGTGTGGGGGCAACTAGAAAGAATCGAACTAACTCGCCAGCTTGTTTACTGTAATAAACAAGCCTAGAATAAACTTTTTGATGCCAGTTTTAATAAACAAACTGGCTAAAGTAAGAAAAGAACACAAAGCCAAAAAGAGGCAACAAATATATAGAGATAGTAAGAACAATTCTAAGGGAGGTAATAATTATGACTTCTAAATCAAGGGAAGTAATACATATGACCATAATCCACTAGGCTAAACAAAAGTGTCCATCGGCCTGTGAGAGGCAGAGATCAAGACTTGGAGTGAAGCTGGTTATTTTACAACCATTGTTCTGTGAAAAATTTTAGTTGTCTGAGAAATATTAATTTTAAGTGGTACATTTAATTTGTTTTAAGTGTTTATCTCCTATCAGAAATAATGCTCTCTCTCTCTCTCTCATATACATGTGTGTGTGTGTGTGTGTGTTATATATATATATATATATATATATATATATATATATATATTTCACATCTCTTCAGTGTAGCTAAACACAGCAACTACCTCTGACCAGGAGTGAAATTCGACTGACTTTTCATCAGCCTGATTCGTTAACCTCTCGGCCATTTGACATATATATATTTACTATCCCCCTGCAGAGGGTCAAGATCCACACCCTCCAAAAAAAGGTATACCAAGTATGATACTAATCTGCATGTAGAGTACCCTTTCCTTAGCATTACTCCCAGATCCACTCTGGTATCCCATTAATCAATCTCTCTCTCTCTCTCTCTCTCTCTCTCTCTCTCTCTCTCTCTCTCTCTGTGTGTGAAGAGAGAAAAACCCAGCAAATTATCATTCATAACACTTGACCTTTTTATTTCTAGGTTTCCCTAAAGTCGGTTTTGAAGGAGGTACAGATTATCCATTGGTAGAATCCAGACCCAACATTGTCCAAGGATTAGGAGGAGCTTCACTAGTTACAAACAGTTTACCTTTAAATTGTTTTGAGAAATCAAAAACTGAACCAACCCTTAAATCAAATAAACCTGACTCGCCACCACCACCACAAAAGTAAGAAAGTGTTAAATTTTGCTTTGACCTTCATGTTTGAACAGTTCGCATGAGACTATGAATTTTCTTTTCTTTTTTTTTTTTTTTTTTTTTTTTTTTTCTTCCTTCCTTCTCTGAATTACACACTATTCTATCTAATGTTATTTGATTTTAACCCTTTCAATGTCAATGCAACTATAGTTAAATTCATAGTACTTTAGTGCCATATAAAAATAGTCAAATTTTATACTACATTTGGTTTGTATTTTTCACATGCAATTTTGCAGGGAGTTTTCTTGTTATTCTGACCCCAAATTCAACTATTTTGGCCTTATCTTTTCATTCAGATTGTTGCTATGAAAACTTGTAAACGTAAATGATCATACTTCACTTCATACTGAAAGAAATTATGCATAATTTACACTTTGAAATGAACGAAAATAATGATTGCAAAATCGGCTTTTATGACAAATGTTTGTGTGTGTGTGTATATATATATATATATATATATATATAATATATATATATATAAAAATGGGTGAAGCAGGAAATGTACTTATTATATTCAGAAAATTGTTCTTTTTATTCTTATATTTACAATATAATATCAGATTTTATGGTGATTTAAATGTTTTAAAGTAATTTTTTTTTTACTTTTAAGCCAAACCAAAAGTACAGCTGAATAGTATTGATATATATTATGAATAGAAGAATAGACACATAAATGTTGTTAAACATTTTTCTATATAAATTTATCAATCTCAACTGCTTTCAACCATCATCAGATATTTTTCATGCCTGTTTACTTTTCAAAACTGAAAGGTTTATGAATGTAACTTTAACTTAATTACTTTATCATCCAATTTTGCAAATAATTACAAATGTGAAAGTAAGAGTTTTTCTTTGTTTTTGTTTTTATTGTTTTTTTTTTTGGGGGGGGGTAAGATGTCATTAATTAGGAAAATCAGTGTATAAAAGGTAATTAATTTTTTAACATTTTAATATTTTCAGTTTAGAAGTTAATGAATTAGACTGCAATTTTTTTTTTTTTTTTTTTTAATTTGTTATTGTGTCTATTTGAGGTAACGTTTTCAAGACTTAATATTTAATTGTTGGTTTTCAAGAACTAGTGTTAATATGATATTTGTAGTCTTACATAGTCTTTTAGATGTGTATATGAAATAAGCTTTGGGTAAAGGTCTAAAAAAACAAATACACATCTTAATACAAGTTTGTTTTATGTTAAAAAAACGTGTAATACATATAACTCTTTGATATATGAATATATTTATTTATTTACCAACCCCTCCGCACAAGCAGGGTGTGAAGACAATATCAGTTTCTTAAACGTAGTTCAACAGATTTGAATTCAGTTTTCCTTCTACTAGACCAGTTGCTTAACCAAGGTTAAAGAGCCCAGTCTGCCCTACTATTTACCCATAGCTAGAGGGAGTAGGATTCATACCTTTCCCAAGGGTATTAGCACTAAGTGAAATGCAATTACCACGTCCAGGATTTGAACCTGGGCGATGAGTCCATTTCCTATGACTTTAACTATTACACCATGCACTTCCATTGAATTCCATGAATATAATGATGTAAGATATTAGTAATTCTTCTGTGACACTTTTTAATGGATTACTTCCTGGAAATTCTCATTAAGAAATTTTTTTTTATTTTTTTTTTTTTTGTTTTTTTAGTTCCAATAAAGTTGGTCAAGACTTTCTACCTGTATCTGACGATTGTTGTAGTGTACAATCTAACTGCAGTTTTTCTTCCAAGTAAGTCCTTTAAAAAAATTTTTTTTTTTTTTTTTTTTTGTGCTTACTACCTTGGGAAAAAAATCAAATTACAAAGAGGAATACTTTGAAAATTTAATTAAATGATGTTAATTTGTATTTTTTAAATTCAAGCTTTTATATATATATATATATATATATAATATATATAACATGAGAAATAAGGAATTTAAAAAAATCTTAATTATTGGGTCCTTGTATAGCCCACCCTTGAAAATTTATATTACTACGGTGAGTCAAAAGTTTTACAATATTTTGGTAATGTTTGGCACAATTCTTCAGATTCTTTCATTAAGGTTATGAAGGCAACAAATCACACTTAACTGTGAGATGGTGAGCTCACCTGATACTCTCCACATGCTACTCGCTGGATTTGCCCCTACATTTTTAGTCATAACTGACTTTGCCTGATCATCAAGGTTCTTGCAGCTTCCTGCCAAATTTCTTGAACCATCTACTTTGATCAACTACGCCTTCACCTTTTGCACAACAAATTTTTAGCTGTTTTCCCAACATTGACACAATTCAAACTCATAAAGTTCCTGAACTCGACTATGTTGCTCATTCATCCATGTAGCTTTTAAATCACACATAGCAAGAAACTATAGTCTGTAATTTTAAACCATTCGATTTTAAATGCATATATATATATACACACACACACACACACACTGGCATTGTTTTCAAATTGAACTGTTATAACTGGTGTAATTTTTTTTATATTAAAACCTATCTAAATGGTTTATTAGTCTCATCATTCGACTCCTTACTTTTCAATTCAAATGCACAACTACCACCAACCACAGTGGGTACCTACCATGGCTTGAAATGTTTCAGTCATAAATATTTTTTTAAAAAAGAGAATCTAGGAGAATTGCATTGTTGAAGCCTCTTTAAATTAGTCAAAAAACCAAGAGGGATATTGTTAACAACAGCCGACTTATTGCCCATGATTGGATGAGATAAAACCAAGATTTCTCCTCGGTGAACAGGAGTTAATTTTAGAGTGATTGCCATGAAGAAATTAGACCAAATTCAAAGAGGATTCTATTTAACATACATAACATGTTTAATTATTTGATAAGATTGTATTTGTATGTCACATTCTATACTTCTTTTAGTTTATTGCTATTTTTTAAATCTTTTTTTAATTTCTATTTTTATTTTTTTTTTTTTAGGCAATCTTCAATGTCTCTCATTGATTTGATTGATTCAATTGATTTGAAACCATCAGAAAATGATGTTGACCAAAGTCCAGAATGTTACACACCTCAGAATCCATTAAGGATGAATAAATTTTCAAGGCAGATTGTAAATGCCTCTTATCCACAGAAACAAGAATTAAATTTTGAGAACCAAGTTTTGCAGGACATTTTCTTTTTAAACTAACACTTTTTTTAAATCATTTATTTCCTCAAAAAAGAAAGAAAAAAAATGAAACATTTCGTGAAATGTTGACCCTTTTTGTTTATACCTCGTTTTTTGGTTGCTGTTTTTTTTTTTTTTTTTTTTTTTTTTTTCTTCCTTTCCCTTTTTTTCTCCCCCCCTTCTTCTGTTTCCCCTTTTCTTTTTCTTCCCCCCTTCCTCCTTTTTCTTAAACTTCCTTTTTTTTTTTTTCAACAGAGGGTTCCTCTTTTTCATTGACTGATTTCCACCCACTTCCCTTTTTAATTATTTATTTTGGTGGGTATAACATTTAATTTTAAACATTTTTAATTGATTTTTCTAAAAAGGTCTTTTTTTTTTTTCTTTTTTTTTTTTTTTTTTTTTTTTTTTTTCTTTCATTTGTAGATGTTAGGTGCTAAATGTTTTAAAGGTTTTTTTTTTCTTTTTTTGGTGGGGGTTCTAGAAAAATATTAGGTTAGGTAAAGAATTGAATTGATATATTTCTTTTAAAAAAAAAAAAACCTTTTGAATTGAAAATTCATTATCATTTCGGTTTTTAATTTTCTTTTTATATTACTCCAGCCTAATGAATGGAAAAAAAAATTCTTACTTCAGGCACCCTACAAATGATTTTGAAAGTATTCTTTATTTATTTATATATATATATATAAGAGAGTGAAACAAGGGAGTAAAAAAAAAAAAATCTGTTTTTAACCATTTTAGTTTTGAGCTGTAATATCTAGTAAAGACTCATTTTTAAAATGTAAATGTTTTTTTTTATTCTCTTAAATAGAATTTAATAATACATCTCTATTTGTATCTGGCCAATTATTTTAATGATTTAAGCCAACTTTTGTAACTTTGATAAAATTTCTATACCTCTTCTGATGTTTAAACTGCAAAAATATATTAATAAAATTTGAAAAAAAAAAGAATAAAAAGTTACATACCAAGTATACAACTAATTGAAATTAAGATAACTCACTAGTTGTCAACTGGGTAGTGCTGTCAAATGGTGAATGTTACCACCAAGTCGATGCCTGCTGATTGCAAATTGTTTGTAATTGGTGTTGCCATATTTTAACTTAAATGGTGTAAATATTTTCAACTGAATTTTGATGACCCTTATTTCCACCCCACCCCATGCCACACACACACACACTTTTTCAAATCATCTCTGATTAATTTTTATGTTAATAGGGGAGGGGGTTCTTTTTGTTCTCAATTAAAAATCACTTGTTTCTTTCTCAAATCCTATTTCAGGATATTACGACTCAAATCTTTTTGCATTCACTCCTAAATATGGATCCTGTAATTTATTGTAAAATTGTTATATTGCTGATATTTTTTTTTGTAATCTCTGGACCAATTAGACTGTTTTGCAAAATGTTGTAAATAAAATTTTTTACTAAATTTTCAAACTATTTCATTTATTCTTTTTTTTTTTTTTTTTTTTTTTTTTTTTTTTTTTTTATTTTTTTTTTTTTTTTCATTTTTTAAAAAAATAATATTAGTAAATGTATGAATGATGATATTACCCAAATAAGTTATATCTATATTATAGTGAATTAATCTGTATGCTGATCTCGCAAGTTTGTTCTTCTCTAAACACTTGTTGGATGCAGCCTTTTACCAAATCCAGGCTTTTTTCTAACAAATATCAGCATAATGAATAAATATTTAATGTCTTTCTCTTGAAGACTGTCCTTGCTGCGTAATGTAAAATCACACCCTATTTATAATATTTATATTATAATTAGTTGGACCCTGTTACCATTAATGGGGAATTTCCAAGGATAATATCAAACTGTACTTGGTATATCTAAAAAACTTTCAATGGAAAAATTGATGCATTGGGTATACGTGTACAACAACCGTGCACACCTTTGATGAATCATAACTGGTAGAGATCAGCAAAGACCAAAGTTCAATAAAATTCACATCTTATTTTTGTCCAAAAGGAAGTTTAAAAAAATGTACCCCTCATTTTACATAAAAAAGCTAAATAAAAATATATAAGAGGATAAATCAATGATATATCAAACAATTGATTTAAAAAATTGATTAAAAAATAAAACAAATTAATAAAGGATAAAACATGATAAAAATCAAATAAAAGAAAAAATACAAGAACAATAATAAAAGTAAACAACTTAAAGATAAGAATATATAAAAGATAATAAAACAGATATATAGAAATTTTATTTATCTATATATACAGGTAAGGTTTATTTTTTAAATCCCAGGCAATGTCTGGTAGCTCAGTGAGTAATGACAAAAATACTTTGCATATAACAATCAACCTGAAGACTAGTCTGAATAGATCTGTATATCTCAAAGTATCAATACTCCTGTGAAATGAAAAAAAAAAGAAATTTTAAATAATACATTTTTTTTTCCTTGAAATATAAATGGTATATAAGTGGAGATGCTCAAGGTGTAATGGTTATCGTCTTAGGAAATTGATACTGCAACCCAAATTCAAATCCTGTACATGGCTGTTTATATTTCACATTGTGCTAATATCATTGGGAAAGGTATGCATTCAAGTATTTTCCTTCTAGCTATGGCTAAATAGTAGGGCAGATTGAGTTCTTTAACTTTGGTATGGTAACCAGTCTAAGAGAAGGAAAACACTGTTTAGAAATTGACTGTGTTGCATTCTGCTTATGGAAGTAAATACATATATAAGGGAAGTTACTGAAAAATTGATATGCATATATATGCATCCTCCAAGTGCAAATGTTTTAAGTTTTAATTTAAGATTATATATATAATATATGAATTATACATAATATTGCTTTTAATACATTTGAAAATTAAAGAAATATTAGAAATCACTAAGACCAAATAATTATTTACTAAACCCGTTTTTCTTAAAACTAGTATGCAAATTATCCACACCATATACTATGTAAACCTTTATTTCTTGTGGATATATAACACATTGCAGGATCTTAAATGCATTAATAACATGGGTTTTTTTAGGGCAAATTTAACTCTTTAATAGAGACATATTAATAAATAAGATGCTAATTAAGACTAAATAAGGATTATTTAATAATCATTGAAAATATAACTAAGAGAATTGTGGCATCAATTAGTTTCTGTTACAAACACATAAGCTCCATTATAATAAGATAAAACTTTTTTTTATTACCGTATTTGACGGCATATAAGATGCACAGGCATATAAGATGCAGGTCAGATTCAGGAAAAAAAGTTTTTAGTGTATTTAAGCATATATTGTTAAAAACGGTCTAGCTGTGCATTACACAAGCAGAAACATAGCCTTATAAAAGCAATTTGGCAGTACAGGTAAGCAATAAGCATACACAAGACATCTCAATAGCAGGAAATAATGATAAAAAAATTAATAATAATAAAACTTCAAACCTCACCTACGATGTATAAGACGCAGTACAATTTTTGAGACAAAATTTTGGAAAAAAAGTGTCCTATATGCCATCAAATACAGTAATTGAGTTTTAAATTTTTTTTAAAAAATAAGATAAAAAATATGTACTTATAATTTAAAGAAAAGTTTTAAAATTTTAGATTCATGGATTATGAAAATATTCAATTTTTTTTCTTCAGTATTCTAATTATATTCATATTGAATACATTGATTTTTTTTTCTTTTAATTATTCCATAATGTATTGCACCAGCATGTTAATCACATTCAGTGATATTATACGTATTTATCGAAGTATTTTCAACTTTTGTTTAATAATAACTTTAATCTGAAGTAGTCCCCGAGATAAGATTATCGAAATCTAAACCGACGTAAAAAGTTACGGCTGTTTCATACAGTGCTAAAACCATGTAAATACGTAAAATTTAAAAAAAGGGGGGGGGGTATAAAATAAATAAAAAAAATTGTACAAAATGGTATATAGATAAAATCTAAAATAAAATTTGAAAAAAAAAATAAAACAAATCATTAAAATCATTCCTCTCCTATCATTATTAAAGAAGGGTTGACTTATCATCTAAACCTCGTAATCCGTATGAAGAAAAGTGTTTCTGGGTACGTATCCCATTTAAATATGGGGTACCACACATCTGATTGGTTGTTACTAACAACCAATCAGATGCGCGGTACTTTGTATCTTAAATGGGTTAGAGTTCTACAACCGTCCAAAAAAAAATGTCTTCATTGTCAAAAGTCTCTTAGCGGCTATTGTTGGTGGTTGTACCAGAGCTTGATCACCTCTGATAGGGTCAGCAGGGTGAGGGAAGTCTGATGTTGGAAGACCCGAAACTTCCCAATGAACCCTGCGGATTACATCACTAACAACAATCACCAGCGCCCCAAATGTAGTAGCGTATATTTAAAGTACCAAGACTTCAATTTTTTATAAAATATATTTAAACAAAAAAAACAAAAAAACTTTTCCCTATTTTTAAGGCAGATGCTTATGCATGTAATCTTCTGTAATAAAAATAGTTTTAATACCTCCAACAAAAAATTACCTTGAAATTTGTTAGTAGTGTAGCCCTCCTAATAATTGAGCCATGTCTACTTCTCAAAAAAGGTTGCTTATGGTTGATTTAGACCCTCTGGACCATATGACCTTTAGGCACCCTTTTTTGATCTCGATTCAGAAGGACAGGTTTTTTATTTATATTGTCAATATCCGGTTGTTTGTTAACAGACATTTTTAGTTTTTTTTTTAATTTTAAACTAACCCCTAACAAACAATGGATATTGACAGTGTAAATGAAAAACATGTCCTTCTAAATCGAGATCAAAAAGGGGTGCCTAAAGGTCATATGGTCTGACCCTCTCTGTAAAAACTGTTAAATAAGAAATGACTGAAAATTTCTCTTATTTGGTTAGTGAATTACATTTGTACAATGTACATTATTGTATACAATATAGATCTTTTCAGCGGACCATTCTGGAAACATACCTAATTTTATGACAAATATATTCATTTAAATCCCCTAATGATTTATTCATATACTAGCAGCAGCTACCCAGCATCACCTGGGTAGAGGGGGATTTTTTAAAGTTAATCCTACGGATCCATTATTACTGAATCATGAGTTGAATCATCGTGGGATAACTCATTTAAATTCCTATTTAAAAAAAAAATAATAGACCTTGCATTGATCCAGCAACTCTGAAAAAAATGTTAATGTCTACTATCTAAAATATTAAATACAAAAAAAAAACTCTATGCTGTTATCATTTAAATTTTATTTTTTAATTATCTTCACGAATATAAATCAAATCTCTATTATTTTTGCTCAAAAACCAAGCCCTGGTGATATTTAATGTGTATATATATTTACTTTGTCGTTAATTGTTTTATTTTCAAAGTTTCCTCCGGACATACAGATTCACACAACTTACCCTTTATATATGTACTAGAAGCAGCTAACCAGCATCGCCACAGAACGGGGACTTATTTTTAAAGTTAGTCCCGCAGATCCATTATTACTCAATCGTGAGTTTGATCCTCATTGGATGCCCATTAAAATCCCCATGTAAAAAAAGACCTCGCATTGATCCAGCCACTCTGAAAATAAACGTTAATGTCTACTATTCAAAATATTAAATGCAAAAAAATATTCCATTCTGTTATCATTTAAATTTTATTTTTTAATCCTTTTCACAAATATAAATCAAATCTTCATTATTTTTGCTAAAAAAAACAAGCCCTGGTGATATTTAATGTGTATATATATTTACTTTGTCGTTAATTGTTTTATTTTCAAAGTTTCCTCCAGACATACACATAACTGCCCTTTATATATGTATAAATAGATAAATATCTTTTTTACCTAGTATCAAAATAAATCATTAATTCAAGTAACCAGAGAACGGATGGTAAATCATAACCACAGTCAAAAAATAAACTAACAAAACTTAACCTGATACCCTTAATACATACCCTAAAAGTATAAATATATCCTATCTATATATTAATATGCTTGTTCCTTAATCTTCCAACCGTTATCATCTTGCGACACCCCCTGGTTAAAAATGAGACTGTCCAAATCATCCAAGATGAAATGCAAAAATGTAAATTCTGATTATCTGGTGTTGCTTATCCACCAAATTCTTATTTCTTATGAGTGTCGTCACCTCAGCTAAATGATGTACCATTTCGTATTTATTATAAATGAAGAAAGGGAAGAAAAAGGACATACTACACAGAAAAAATATAAGAAAGAGAGTAGGAGTAGTGGGTGAGTACATGGTAGCGATAACACTAATATGTTTCAATGAAACGATGAAAAGAAGGAAAGAAAGAATTAAAACGAGATTATTATACTTTTTACAACTTGAACTATTTTGCAATAGCTCTTAAGTAAACATATCAAATGTAATAATTAAATTATCATACTGTGGTATATCCACAGATCCTGCTAGTTGTTATTATTATTACTAGCAAATATATGCACCCTCCGGGTGCAAGTATTCAAGTTTTAATGAAATAAAATATTATGTTAATTTAGAAAGGGTAATGGAACTAAATAAGAATGCAGATAAAACGATTTGAAACAGAGGGGGAACAACTAAAACTTGCCTTTTCTTCCCTCCCGTCTTTCATTGCTAAGTTTTCATAATTTAACTATTTAGTTAAATTAGGAAGTAAAGAATAGAATTACTGTTAATATTGTTAATGGATTTATTGGAGAGATTTTTGCTCATATTCATTAATATAAAACCAAACAATTAGAAATCAATAATACTGAGCACATATATATTAAAATCAAATTTTTAATATCAATATGCAAATTAGCCTTCCCATTTACACTGCAAACCACTATATTTTGTATATATAAATACAATCGCATGTTAATAATATGTAGATATGGTCAACAGTATAAATAATGTAAAACAATTTTATTAATAATTGAGGTTTAAATAAAAATACAATCATGGAAAATGTGATGTCAATAACTAAGGCAATAGTGATATGAGTAGAAATATAGTTTCGGTTACAGACAGAAAAACACACAATCTCCATTATAATAAGATTTGCAGGGATACCCAATTTTTTGTCTGCTAAAAATTTTAAAAATCATCCGATAATATGTAAGCTTAGTTGATGTACCCAAGATATATATTTCTTCAACATTCAATTTTTAAAGAATCTGCACGGGTAGTAAATAAGTACCAAAAATCGGAAAATAAAATAAAAATAAAAAAGATTTTTTTTTACTCATTTCGATAATTATTTAATTGGCTATTATTCTATGATAATAAAAAAAAAATACATTTGTTCCGTTTAAAGAGGGGGTGCTAAATTTCCAAAACAGTTTCCGACCAAAAAAAATAAAAGTAAAGTAAACTACTAAAGTTAAGTAGTTATTAAAAAAATATTTTTTTAGAATCTAATAATATGACATTTTTAACTTAAAATTTTGCTGCTCATATTTTAAATGAATTTTATATATTAATTTATCATAGCAGAAATATCCAATTAAAGTTTTGAAATAAAATAACTGATGCATTATAAAATTCATTAATTGATAAATCAATACTGAAAATTTCATTAAAATCGGATAATTCCCTGATTTTTGGTATTTATCTTATTTTTATATATATGTTTTTTTTTTTTTTTTTTTTTTACAATCGTGAATGTTACATTTATTCTGTAAAAACTGTTTTCAACAGCGTTTCAGGCCGAACACGATCGAAATTGACTGAAAAAAATCGTTTTAAATGTAATAAAAATAAATTACATGTGTAATATTATTTTCCTTTTTTTTATTGATGCTCATTATGTTACTACAACTTACATAAAAATTTGACCTTAAATAATCGATTTAATTCATTTTTTAAATTCGTAGCAGCCGATTTTTTGGGTACACCTAAAATAAACGAATGTATTTTTTAAGGGAGGTAACTGAGTTTTGACTATTTTCACTTAGCAGGATTAGTGCATGTGTACTCTTAATAATATTGATAAAGTTTTATTTCAGTATTAACTTTAAAAAAAAAAAAGTATAAATATTGTATATAAATAAATTTATTAAATATGTATGAATTATTGAAATAAGATAAAACCTAAAATAACTTTTTCAACTGCTAATTATAAATCAAATGCGGGATTGAAATTGCGTCCTTAGTAACCGGAAAACTATACATTTAGTAAACAAACAAAAAATATTCGTTTGCGAATATTGGTGTTTTAAGTTGTTCTGTTTTGATAAAAAAAAAACAAAAGCTAAAGAACCTGAATTAGAATCACAATGCCACCGAAAAAGAAGAAAAGTGCCAAGAAGAAAGATGGTATGTTTATGTTTCAATAACATCAATTTAATTACTCTACATTTCTATTCTATAGTGTCAGTGTTAGTGTTGCCTAATCCATTATTAGCCCGAAAAATACCCAGTACCCCCACCCCGTTCATTGCAGCTAAAGGGGATATCAGGAAGGTACTTGTGTGTAATGGTTATTGCCGTAGGAAATGGACACGCTGACCCGAGTTCAAATCCTGAACTAGGGTGTTTGCATCACATAGCGACGCTATGATATCGCTGTTACTAGGAATCTACAAATGCGCGCACCTGCTAAAGCATAGTTTGTTTTTTGGTTTGCTTGTTTGTTTTGTTTTGTTTTTGTTTTGTTTTTTTTGGGGGTGGGGGTCCACAATATCGGCAATCGGATTTTAATTATTTTTTTTTATTTTTAATTCGGTACTTAAAGTAATAAAAGATAAAGTTTCTTTTTAAAAGACATTTTTCTCAAAATTCTAAAAACAACTTCTTTTTTTTTAATTAAAAAAAAAAAATCACGTCTTTCGAATTATTTTGTTGTCATGCGCCAACATCCTCAACCCACTCAAAATCATTTTGTTAATTTGACTCCCTTAATTAAGATACATGTGAATAATTTTTACATGTTTTAAAGATAATCCCATAGAAATAGGTATGTGCAAAACACGCTCTTTTTATACGCGCGAAAATTGTTAAAAAATATTTTAAAACGTCAATAAAAAATTGAATATTAACTTTTTAATGTTTCTTTTACATTTAATATAAAGAACAATTCCAAGTTTATGTGTTTATAAAAAAGAAAAAACAAATGTAGCAATATATAAAAGATGAGGACAATATTCCGAAAAATCCAAATCATCAAGCCTCATCTCAAAAATTCATAGAAATTAATAATAAATGTGGTTATTTCCTATAACTCCAATCTAAAAAAAGGGGAACCACTCTGAATGAATTTTATCTGTTAATTAATCTACCCATTATTTTCCCATTAAACTAACCTTAACCCTAACCCTGTCTTCTTTTTTCCTAGTAGATCAATAAATAAATAAATAATTTATAAAATTCATTCAGAGTGGTTCCCATTTTTTTAGGTTGGAGTTATAGGAAATAACCATAAATGTTGTCTGATGTTTTTGTCTGTTGTAAGAAATTGTGATTTGTGAAGACCAAAATTCATGTTTATTTTTACATTGATATTGAAATTGTATTTATAAGATTGATATTTTATTGAAATCATTTTCTATTTTCAAGATAAAGAGCTCCAAACAGAAGAGAAATATTACCAGGCGATGGGAGAGGTTAAAGCCATGAAAGATTGTTTGGGTAAGTAGACAAAGGCTCAACACCACAAAGTCACATTCCCGTTAATTACAAACAGGTAATGTAAAATGGAAGTCATCGAGAAATAAAGTATATGCACGCATAAAGATGTTGTCTCGTTGTTATTTATCATCCTTACAAAGAAGAGCTTTTGGACCATATGACCTTTAGGCACCCCTTTTTAACTTCAATTCAGAAGGAAATGTTTTTCATTTACAGCATCAATATCATAAAATGTGTTCTTAATAACAATCAAGTTCATTTCAAATAATGTGCAAGCACAATTAAGAACACATTTTATGATATTTCCGTGTTAAAACATGCAGTTGTATTGATTCGAACAAATTCGTATTTTCAGTGTAGATTTACAGTGAAATGAAAATGGCTGACTAAATCATATGGCTTCCTCAAAGTGAAATAAACAAGGGGAGGTTACTCTCATTTATGTAGCTAATGTTCAGATTACACAGTTTAAAAACTTCATGCATGAATAAACATTATTGCATTTTATATGCATTTCTTAAAATTGGAATAATTTTTTTTTTAACAAAATATGTATATAACAATAAAAACGTATGTGTAAATTTTGTTGATGTCCTTTGGCTGTCAAACATCTGAGCTTTATCATTTGCAACTTTTACATTAAGTAAGTTTTGACCACCACTGGTTTATTGTATTTAATTTTTGTTTATTTCAGCCCTTCGTCATTCAATGCTGATTCAGGCAAAAACAAACAGTGAAGTATGTCACCAACACCTGGAAGAAGTCCAGAAGGAACTGCAAACTCAAAAGTCGGACTACAAAGCTGTTAGTGCAGGTGAGGTATTTTTTTATTTTATATTAATTAAAACCAGAGATGAAATAGTTGGAGGCATAAAATTAAAATAGAAAAAAAGCTGAATTATTTTCCTTTGTTCTACCTTATATTGTGTTTTTAATGAATTCAATAATAATAAGGATAATGATAATAATAATAATGATGATGATAGTAGTAGTAGTAGTAGTAGATGATGATGATGATGATCTGATCCTGGCCAGAAAACCAGTCGTAGTGTTACTCTCATTTATGTAGCTAATGTTCAGATTACCCAGTTTAAAAACTACATGCATGAATAAACAATTGGAGGCATAAAATTAAAATAGAAAAAAAGCTGAATTATTTTCCTTTGTTCTACCTTATTTTGTGTTTGTAATGAATTCAATGATAATAATGATAATGATAATAATGACAATGATGATGATAGTAGTAGTAGTAGTAGTAGTGGTAGTAGTAGTAGTAGTAGTATAAAGAAACTAGACACGAAACGACAGTACTCCAAGTTGCTAATATGGAGTTAACCACGAGTGTGGCAGACAGGTTGAGAATTAAAGAAATAACCAAACAACTAGAAATAGGAATAAAAGACGTCTATTACAGAATAACAAGAAGGATTGCAAACTTTAGTTCGTCTGCACAAATGTATATAATTTGTAATAACTTATCTGAGTCCTGAGATAGGGTATTATTGGAGCCCTTGCTACGGCCTTCTGTTAGTTCGGATATGATAGACGTTCTGTTTGATGTCCGACTCCGATGCTGGTTGTTGAGGAAGAGGAGCGACCCTTATTTAGGTCTGTTCCCTTTGGAAGCTGGATCAGAAGAGGGCGAGTTTGCTTATTCGTCTTTGCCGCCAAAGTATGCTGGCTTGTGATTGGTTGGTTCGAAACAGTGGCTCATAGACAAGACGATAACCCCTATACCCTAGAATTCTCAATAGTAGATGATGATGATGATGATATGACCCTGGCCAGAAAATCAGACCTAGTGTTACTCTCATTTATGTAGCTAATGTTCAGTTTACCCAGTTTAAAAACTGCATGCATGAATAAACAGTTGGAGGCATAAAATTAAAATAGAAAAAAAGCTGAATTATTTTCTTTTGTTCTACCTTATATTGTGTTTGTAATGAATTCAATAATAATAATAATAATGATGATAATAGTAGTAGTAGCAGTAGTAGTAGATGATGATGATGATGATGATCTGAGCCTGGCCAGAAGACCAGACCTAGTGTTAATTAACAAGAAAAAAGAACTTGTCATCTAATGTCATATAGTGGATTATGCTGTTCCAACAGATCATAGATTGAAAATGAAAATGAATAAAAGCAAAAAGATATACAAATACTTAGATCTTGCCATAGAACTAAAAAAAAACCAAAAAAACTGAGGAATATGAAGGTGACATGGATACCAATTTTACTTGGTGCCCATGGAAAGGTCCACAAAGTTTTGGAAAAAAGACTGGAGAAATTGGAAATCAGAGGAAGAATCAAGACCATCCAGACAACATCATTGTTAAGATCAGCTAGAATACTCAGAAGTTTTCATTGTTTCGTTTTTTTTTAAATCTCCACACACCCAATCCCAGACAGAAGGTCAGACCTTGTGCTAATTAATAGAAAGAAAAGAACAAGTCAGTTAACAGTTTTTGCCATCCCAGTTGACCATAGTGTGAAAATGAAAGAAAGCTAAAAGATAGACAAATACTTGGATCTTGCCAGAGAGCTGAAAAAGCTGAGCAACTTGAAAGTAATAGTGATACTAAAACAATTTCCAGTCCAATTTTTAAATAAATGATAATTTTTTAGAATCTACATTCATGTTGAACATCATTTTTAAATCCTCCAAATTCTTGATATAATCGAGATAATTATGAAATGCTAATTAGAATCATTCACTCCTTCCTAAACATAAGCATCAGCATCATCATGGACTACTTTGCAATGTTACAATGGGAACCCAATAGGTTTTGATGTAATGAATATGATTGGCTGGTGTCAGCCATAAATACTGAGCCATGTAGTGGTACAATGCCTAATACCACGCCTACTACTACTACTACAACTATGATGTCGCACCAGCACTATTACTTACCTGCTCGATTGTACCACACTGTTACCATGGCCCTACCACTCTGCTACTTCTACTAATATATCCCTTCCCGAGACATATTAGGTTTACAGATCATTTAGTAAAATGAATAAAAAATATTTCTTGTTTATCCATTTTGGCAGACATGACTCGGCAGTACAAGACAATGCAATCGGAGATGAGCGCTCGTATTCATTTGCTTGAAACAGAACTTGCCCACTTTAAACTCAGTCTCAGTGAGTATCTTTATACGGTTTTCTTTTGTTTTGTTTTGTTTTTGCTTTTTTAATTACACTCATGTTTTTTTGGTGTTTTTTGGTGTTGTTTTTTTTTTTTTTTTGGGGGGGGGTATGTATAATTATTATATACTTGTGTTGCGGTTATATAAACAATAGTGTTCTTCACATGATAGAGAGAGAGAGTGGACCAACATAGAGAGAGACAGACAGATAGATAGACAGCCGTTGGATCTTATTTGTTCTTCATTCTATCTTTGTTGAGTCGCCATGCTGGATCTTTACCTCTATTGGCCAGTCGCCGTGTCTGGTCTTCTAACTTGTTGCTGCTTCATTTTCTAACTAAGAGATTCTTTTGTCGGAAATTCCATGTGAATTATCTTCCCCTGCCACTAGGGGGATAAATTGCCAATGGGATATTGGCGCGAGAATCAAAACCCCAGCACTAGTCTGTGGGCCCTCGTCCGGGACGGACGTACTTATCAGGGAACCGTTTACAACGAGAGATGTAAAAACAAATGCTCTCACTCACTTAGCCCCAAAACAGGGTCCATTTATCACAAGAACCTTACAACCAGATTCCATCTAAGGCATCGCACCAGCATACTTCAGAAAGGCCGGTACGAACGCACACTGACCAAAGGAAAACAACTACCGAGACGAAGCGTCTTAACAACATTTCCCACCGACGAGAAAAAAACTGTGTTATCTCCAGTACTACAAGAAATCCCTCCACAGATGAGTCTTGTAGCAAATACCATTAAATTTGCAACAATTTATGTAATTTTATGTCAATACAGTGTCTGCATTTACTTTTGTGTTGTTCCTTCTTTGTCCGACAATTTGCCTTCAACCACAGAGAAATAAGGGCTCCTTCGAATCCGTAAATACTCTTACTTTTCAAATCATGCATAATTAATTAACAAGACTTGTTACTACTTTGATCAAAAGTTTTATTTCTACATTGCCCGTTTCACCGCGCGGGGAGTCACAGCCTCGTAGTCACACGTCTGTACTGCGTCACATTTTGGCTGGAACTGACTTAATTAACAAAGTCTCACCTAACCGTCCAGTAGTTTTCCATCCCCTGATCTGAAAACACTGGCCACTCCAAATTCTCGCTACAGGGTGTTGTCAAAACCCTACGCCACCATACAATTATGCAACATAATGTGGCAATCTTTCACCATATCCTGTACAGTTTTACCAGCTAAACAACTCAAGCCCACGTTGTATAGATTCTTTTAGAACAAGATTAGTCAGTCGCAGGTTTTGGTTGCAAACTCTGCAACCAAAAATAAAGTTGCATAAAAATATATGATATGTACTTCTTGTATATCCAACTAGGAACCACAAGGTTCCAGGTTCAATACCGGCTTTCTCCAACTCAGCTCATGAGTAGCACAACATGGATCAGTATGCTAAAGTGGAGAACTGATCTTAGGTGTGGCGTTCTACCTCAAACCAACAACAATGTCCCTGGTCAGGTGCTAGTGAACATGAGTTAGACTCTCTCGCTGTTTAGCTGATACTGACAATAGGTCACTCCGCCGACTTTACATATTCATATTTTTGGTTTACATAGTTTCAATGCTCCAGAAAATATGCTGTACACATATATTATGTAAACATACAATTTTTTTTTTTTTTAATTTTAAAACTTTATTTCAGAGGAAACTGAAACGCAGTTAACAAAGGAAAAGGAAGAAAAAAGAATTTTGCTCCGAGATAAAAATAATGAGATTGGAACACTCCAACAGAGAATCAACAGTTTAGAAGGTTCCTATGAAGGCATTTTACACGTAAGTAGGCCGAGATTGGTTAGTATAATATAATGTTTAGTTAGCAAGGATAAGAAATTATTGTTACTATGTTACCCGCTAGTTTACATATGTACTGAGTTTATGTTCATTTTTCTAATTTACTTATGATACAATCTTATGGGCCATCCTTTAAGCAAGAGCGCTTGTCCAGTGGAATTGGATCCTTGGTAATCCTCTGATAAAGAAATAATTTGGTTCTTCTGGTTAAGAGTCCTGAGTATTGTAAGTCCCTCCTCAATGAATGCTAGTAGAACTATGGCTAGTATCAGTGTTTAAGTAGTGTATCAGCCACGCAGTATGGATAGTGATTGGCGACGGAATAAACCACGTGACTACAGCTAGTCTATAAATCCAGGTGGGGAGTTGGAGCACACCTTATATACAAAAATAATGGAAGCGCGTGGTGTAATGGTTAAAAGTCATGGGAAATGGACTTGTCGCTCCGAGTTTAAATCCCGGATGTGGTAATTGCATTTCACTTAGCGCTAATATCCTTGGAAAAAGTATGAATCCTACTCTCCCTCTAGCTATGGATAAATAGTAGGGCAGACTGAACTCATTAACCTTGGTTAGGCAACCGGTCTAGGAGAAGGAAAACTCTGAATTGAACTCCGCTTAAGAAATTGACCTTGTGTCACGTCCTGCTCGTGCAGAGGGGTTGGTAAATATATACATACAAAAATAATTCCAACAACTTATATTCCGTTTGCTTGTGTTCTTGTTGTCTATGTGTCTCTCTGTTGCTTCTGTGTCTGCCATTTTATTGTCTTGTTCGTTCGTCATTTCTGTCATTGACATCATAATCCCAAACACATTTTTATATGTACATACTTTATTTCTTGGCGACAAATTTCTTGGCGGATCTAACTGACTGGACTGGTCGGGAATGAGTGATGAGAGGATAACTAGAAACAATCTGCTCTTATTGGTGATTTTTAATTAACTAAAGTTATCTTATTTCTAAACTTCTGGAGTTATCTGAATCCCGTGACTTTCATCTGATGATTTTCATGGGATGAAAGTGACGTTCTTGAACGACTTCTGGGTTACCAAGTTATATTTTTTCTAAACTTCTCAAATCATCCAATCCCGTGGCTTCCATCCAATGAAAGCCATGGTCTCAAATGACCTGTCAAGTTCTCTTATTTCTAAGCTACTGGGATCATTTGATCACGCAACTTTCATCCAATGAAAGCCATGGTCTCAAATGACCTGTCAAGTTCTCTTATTTCTAAACTACTAGGATCATTTGATCACGCAACTTTCATCCAATGAAAGCCATGGTCTCAAATGACCTGTCAAGTTCTCTTATTTCTAAGCTACTTGGATCCTTTGATCACGCAACTTTCATCCAATGAAAGCCATGGTCCCAAACGATCTCAGGGTCCTCATCTATCAATCAAACTAAATGACCCAATGTTTTTTTTAGACACTGCCTTTAAACTATGCTATACTACCTACCAAACAATAGATTACATCAATCTATCATTTGATAATTCTTTTTGATTCTTACTGAGTGCTCCCTACTTCTGGCTTCATGCCAAATTAATAAATGAATACATGCAAATATGCCAACTTATCCAAATGGAATATTTGGGAAAATTGGATCACTTTTTTTTATTTCATGTGTTGCAGTCCAGTTTTATTTTGTTTTTTGGGTGGGGGGTGTTACAATCTTATGGGCCATCCTGTAGGCTTTAAGCAAGAGCGCTTGTCCAGTGGAGTTGGATCCTTGGTAATTCTCAGGTAAAGAATCCTGAGTATTGTAAGTCCTTCCTCAACGACTACAAGTAAACTGTGGCAAGTATCAGTGTTTAAGTAGTGTATCAGTCACACATTATGGCTGGTGATTGGCAAAGGAATAAACCTCGTAACCTCAGCTAGTCTATAAATCCAGGTGAGGAATTGTAGCACACCTTATATACACAAAATATTCCAACAGGGGATGAGCTTGTCACTGATGGCTATTTACTTGTTTATTTTTTTTATTAACTCCTAGTTTTTGGGATGTTATTTTTTTATTTTTATTTTACTATGATTAACATTAAAAAGTTCTTTGAATTTGGTTAGCAAAACTGTCTTCTAAGCACTCAATCCAGCTTTGACTCCAGCTGAAACACATTTTTTTCTTCCTGACTACAACACTGTTATCACTGTTGTTATTGTACCGACAACACTGGATTCTTTTGACTCTCTCTCTCTCTCTCTCTCTCTCTCTCTCTCTCTCTCTCTCACCATCTATCCATATTGGCCATTGCTCTTTGAATGGCATCCAGTGTCCATACAGAGTTGGTGAATGTAGATTTTTGCTGGTCGACCAACACTCGTGTGTCCATGTGTAGGAATTCACGGGAGAATGCTGCTTATAAGTTCATGATTACCTCCTCACCAGCAGTGCTTAGTATGTCTTACTTGAAAAGTTTGTGTGATGGGAGGTAAGTAGTCATACAACTGCTGTTTTCAGATGCTACTTCCAGGATTTGTTCAAAACAGCACACAGTATCTTTGTGTAGTTCCTATTTACCTCTTTTCCCCAAGTATTCTAGGTCCAGGTGGTGCAGCCATACATTGGTACTGATATGGCTACAGCTTTTCTATTCGTGTATTAACATGAATAGGAAAGGCATGGTCGACCATAAACTGATTATCAGTCATATGGATATCTGATCTCACTGACAAGTTAAAGCGACAATTCTTCCAGGCTGTAGTTATATCAGTATTGCTGTATGGCTGCACCACTTGAACCCTGACAAGGTGCCTTGAGAATAAGCTAGATGAGACCTGCACAAGAACGCTGCGTGCGGTCTTGAACAAGTTGTGGAAACAGCACCCCACAAGGAAGCAGCTGTACGGCCACCTGTTCCCTATCTCACAAACCATCTGAGTGAGACGGACAAGGCATGCTGGACACTGCTGGAGGAGCAAGGATGAACTCATAAGCAACGTCCTCCTGTGGAAGCCAATACATGGACATGCTAATTTGGACCACCCACCAAGGACATACATTGACCAACTATGCGAGGATGCTGGATGCTGCACAGAGGATCTCTCTAGGACAATGAATGATAGAGAAGGTTGGCGAGAGATTATCATGGATATCCGTGCTGATTGTGTGACATGAGAATGATGATGGCTACAGCTTAGAAGTATTCTCGAAATATTTTATCTTTGAAAAAACATGTAGCACATATGATAAAAGTGAAAACTGTTTTATCTGTCAGTGAATCAATAGTCTATCAATTAGTATATGTTAAGAAGTAACTTCATCAAATATTGCATTAAAAAACTTCATCTATATATATAAAAGAATGTTTCTGGTATGTACGTGTCAATTTATAACTCTGAAAAGAGATGTCATTCTGATTTGAAATCTTGCAGAGACATTAATGTGTTTTTAATTAAGAAATGCACAAAATTTGGTTTTTGATTTTTACTAATTAAGTGATATAATTTAATAATTGAATAAAAATCAACCAATTTCTAGAACTCTTCACAGTAAGGAAAAATAAAGTAAGGAAAATTTGGGTCAAAAAGGAAATGAATTAGACTAATACATTTCACTTTAACTCAACCGGCTAGGTACTCTCTCTTTCACTCAGTCTGTTCGTCTCTCTCTCTCTCTCTCTCTCTCTCTCTCTCTCTCTCTCTCAAATAAAATTGTTTTAAAAACAAGTTTAGGATTACATTTTTTTAAAATGATATTTTAAGTGTAAACAAAAATAGCATTTACTAAAAAAACAAAAAACATTGTAATATACGAATTTTCAATGATTTTGTTTAATTTAATAAAATATTTTCCTCTTATTCCCTCTTACTCCTGTTTTCTCTCTTTCTCACTGGTGTTCCCCAAAAAAATTTAGTCCAGTCATGGACCGGGTACTTTTGCTAGTTTCTTATATAAGAAAAGATAAATATTTGTTCATTGTCATCTTGGAGTAAACTGGCAAGATACTGATTGCTCTCAGACAGATTTCTTTTCATACCAACTGCGGTTAAATGGAGACACTGGTGGTGTAATGATTGTCATCATAGGAAATGGATTTGGTGACCCAAGTTTAAATCCTGGACAAAGCTGTTTGCATTTTCACATAGCACAAATACCATTTTGCATCTAACTATTCTCCCTCCAGCTATGAGTAAACTGGGCTATTTAACCTTGGTTAGACAACGAGTTTAGGAAAAGGAAAACTATGAATTCAAACCTGTTAAACTCTGCTTAAGAAATTGACCTAGTCACATCCTGCTCATGCAGAGGGGTTAGTAAATATATATTGTGGTTAAAATGCCCTGTGTCCTGGGCCCTCATACAACCTCCTTTATCTACCAGATTGGTTCAAGGACTGCTAGCCTTTATTTAGTTGTGGCACAAGGCCAGATGTATGGGGTACCCACAGAGCTGATTGATGTAGGTTTTCACTGGTCAACTTACTGGTTTGTCCATGTATAGGTGCCCACAGTAGAATGTCACTTATGAGTTTGGGACCATATGACCTTTAGGCACCCCTTTTTGATCTCAATTCAGAAGAACATGTTTTTCACTTACACCCTCAATATCCGGTTGTTTGTTAGGGTTTAGGGTTAAGGGTTAGAGTTAGGGTTAGGGGTTAGTTTTACAATTTAAAAAGAACACTCTTAAATCGTCTGTTAACAAACAACCGGATATTGACGGTGTAAATGGAAAACATGTCCTTCTGAATTGAGATCAAAAAGAGGTGCCTTAGGGTCACATTTCCATGAAAATGAGTTTGCCCTTGATTCTCTAATAGTGTGCAGCATATCAAGTTCATCTTACTTGGTTTATGTGATAGAGGGTAAGTGATGATATAGCTGATTTTTTTTTTGGTGTGTGTGGGGGGGCCTCCAGGGTTGGACATGACTGCCCCCAACCTTATTCTTTTACAAATTGTGTCATTGTTTTTTTTGTTTTTTTTGCAGTATCCTTTCTTATATAATTTTTTTTATACTTATCTACTGATTGTAAAATACTGTTTCAGGAATTTATTAATTTCTGATAATAATTCACACACCTACATCCACACACCCACACCACACCCACCCACCCACACACACACACACACACACGCACGCACACACAATCCCATGCTGTGGTTTCATGATCTGATTGTGTTTGAGTGGCCCAAACATCTGTGTAAATTTGGTCGTGCTTAGCTTGTTAAAAAACAAAGTTTACCTTAGCTTTGCACAGCTGTTTTTAAAAAAAAAGAAAAAAAAAAAGAAAAGACATAACTTCGATTAAATATTGATCACTGTTTGTTATCACAAAAAACCATGTTCATTCTTTTTAGCTACAAAACAAAAAGGTCAATAAGACCAATCAATTAACCCTTTCATACAAAAGGGGAGATAACTCTTGCTAATTGGGTTATTAATTCTTAGGACCACATGACCTTAAGGCACCCCTTTTACGATTTTGAATTGTGGGGACATTTTTTCCATTTACACCGTCAAAATCCGGTTAATTGTTTACAGACGATTTTTAGAGTTTTTTTAAAATTATATAACTAACTCCTAACCCTAACCCTAACCCTAACCCTAACCAAATACAGGATATTGACAGTGTAAATGAAAAACATGTCCTTTCTTAATCGAGATCAAAAAGGAGTACCTAAAGGGGACCGTATGACCTCTAGGCACCCCTTTTACGATATCGATTTGTGGGAACATTTTTTCCATTTACGACGTCAAAATCTGGTTAATTGTTAACAGACGACTTTTAGAGTTTTTTTTTAATTATAAAACTAACTCCTAACCCTAACCCTAACCCCTAACAAACAACCGGATTTTGACGGTGTAAATGGAAAAAGTGTCCCCACGAATCAACATCACAAAAGGGGTGCCTAATGGTCACTTATTTTCAATAATTATGTTGATATTGTTAACAACATTGTGTGTTTGAGTGTTGTCAATCATCAATGTTAAATAAGCCTCCCCCCCCACACACACACACCCACGGCCGGCCTCTTTTGAACTCTGACAGAAAAATGTTTACCCTTTTTCCAACTTGTGGATTGGTTTCTTTTCATTTCTATATGACATCTATCTGGCTGAACATATTTCCTACATATGTAACAAACAGTATTAAGTTCATTATTACATAGCGGGCTGTAGTGTCAATCGGTGCAGATTTGTCAACATAAAGAAGTTGAAAATCTAAATGTCTGATTATGAGAAGAACATCAAAGAAGGTCATGATATATACAGTATAATATAAATAAGTATAAATAAGTATGAATATAAAAATTATTAAATAATTCAAATTTTAATATAAAATATATATAGCATAAATCAATACATCAATGTTTAATATATAACATAAAATATATATAGATATAGATATAATAAGTATAAATAAGTATTAATATAAAAATTATTAAATAATTCAAATTTTAATATAAAATATATATAGCATAAATCAATACATCAATGTTTAATATATAACATAAAATATATATAGATATAGATATAATAAGTATAAATAAGTATTAATATAAAAAATTATTAAATAATTCAAATTTTAATATAAAATATATATAACATAAATCAATACATCAATGTTTAATATATAACATAAAATATATATAGATATAGATATAATAAGTATAAATAAGTATGAATACAAAAATTATCAAATAATTCAAATTTTAATATAAAATATATATAACATAAATCAATACATCAATGTTTAATATATAACATAAAATATATATAGATATAGATATAATAAGTATAAATAAGTATGAATATAAAAATTATCAAATAATTCAAATTTTAATATAAAATATATATAACATAAATCAATACATCAATATTTAATATATAACATAAAATATATATAGATATAGATATAATAAGTATAAATAAGTATGAATATAAAAATTATCAAATAATTCAAATTTTAATATAAAATATATATAACATAAATCAATACATCAATGTTTAATATATAACATAAAATATATATAGATATGAATTTTAATATAAAAATCATGAAAATAAGTATAAATAAGTATAATCTATAAATAAGTGGAAAACTATGCCCGTCATCATCTGTGAGAGACGCCTGCATTGGCTTGGTCATGTCAGGAGGATGGACAAAGGTCACATTCCCAAAGACCTACTGTATGGTGAATTAGTAGAGGGCACCCGACCAATAGGGAGACCACACTTGCGCTTTAAAGATGTCTGCAAGAGAAACATGAAAACATACCACATTAACACCAACATATGGGAGGCTTGTGCAGAAGACTGTGCGACCTGGCGCCTCCTCGTCAAACAAGGAACAGTGAAAAAGAGAGGAAAGAAGAAAAGAGAGCCAAAAGGAAGGAGAGATAACAACAACTCCAGCAAGCATCACTGTTTGTTTGCAGTCACTGCGCCAGAGATTGCTATTCAAAAATTGGTCTGTTCAACCACTCACGCAGTTGCAGATGAAAAAAGAAAAAAATTGGACACTACGCCATTGTCTTTAGTTGATGGACGGATATCAACAACAACAATCTATAAATAAGTACTTTCTTAACAAACTTTTTTAAAAAGTTAATTTTTTAATTATTCAAAGATTCCAGGATATTATCATTTCTTGTAAAATCACTCCTGGAAGGTCCTCTGCACAACATCCAGGATCCATATGGAGCTGATTGATGTAGGTTTTTGCTGGTTCACCAACACCGGTGTGTCCAACAGGAGAACAACACAATGAGGTCATCCTTGCTTCTCCAGCAGTTTCCAGCATGTCTTATGTGTCTTTCCCAGATGTTTTGTGTGATAAGAGGCAACTGGCCATACAGCTGCTCTTTTAGGGTGCTGCAAACAAGATTTTTTTCGAGACAACACACAGCATTCTTGTACAGTTCCAAATTTAGTCTTTTCCGCAAGCATTTTGCAAAGCATTTGAATATTTGGACCATATTACATTTAGGCACCCCTTTTTGATATCGATTAAGAAAGGACATGTTTTTTATTTACACCGTCAATATCCGGTTGTTTGTTATGGGTTAGAGTTAGGGGTTAGGGTTAGCCTAACTAGGGTTAGGGGTTAGTTTTATAATTTGTAAAAAAATCTAAAAATCGTTGGTTAAAACAACCGGATATTGACGGTGTAAATGAAAAACATGTCCTTTCTTAATCGAGATCAAAAAGGGGTGCCTAAAGGTCATATGGTCCGAGTATTTTAATTAAAACTTTAAACAATATTCTTTCTTCTATTCAAAGCCAATGTAGGTTGGCAATGATGACCCTAATTGACTACCATTTCAAAACTAATCACTTTTTTTAATTGTTAATTTCCAATTTCAAAGCCAAAGAAAAGTGAATCATAATATGAATAATTTACTGACAATAAGTGAACCAGCTGCTCAGTTTTATTGTTGGAAAATAAGTTCTTGAAACTACAAACATCCTAGATTAATCCATGATGTCTGTGTGTTTGTTTGTATATACCACCATAACTTTTTCAGCTGAACAGGTACAAAGTTCAAACTTGATTTACAGATACATCTCCATAAGATGCCCAAAGTAATAGAGGTGGGAACATTGGCAATGATCAGGGAGTATTCCAAGAAGAGCATGCCCAGTTCTATAGGCTAAACAACAGAACTAACTCCGATAAATTTGCAAGTTCAATAAATTTCCATATTGAGCATTCTGTTCATTGGGACCACTTGCATTAAAGATAACACTGTTGATATTACATCTCACTCCCTTTCAAAATTATTGTATTATTGTTAAATGAGGCTAACATGCACAAATTTTCATTGTAATCTTTTCATAACAAGCACATTTGTCCGAGAATGCAATAAAAAACAAAGCCCTTCATTTTTTTAATTGCACTTTTTTATTTGCCTATTATAATCCTTTGTTTGCACACAGTTATATGATATCAAGTATACCTATCTCAATAAAACAAATTGCATTCATTTATATGGTTCCAAGTATTCCTATCTAATATTAATAATCTATACACAATTACATGGTTTAAAGTAACTATTAATTAAACATTTGTTTGCAAGCGATTATACAATTCACAATAATTAATAATAATAATCCTTAGAAAACAATTATAGCTTTATTATTACAAATAATTCATACATGAGTTTTATATCAAGTTTCTGATTTAATACAAATAATTTTTAAACATGTATTTGACCCATTCATGGTACCCTAACAGGTTCTACCACTCCAGGTCAGAGTGGATCTAAGAGTAATGGCAATGATGGGGTACTCCACACCTATGAGATCTCCAGAAATGGAGTCTGTCACTAGATATAGTCTAGTGTCATACCCAATATACCTCTTTAGAGGATGTGATCAGTGTATGCTAAGCCCTGCCAACAGAGAGAATAATTTAAATTACTAGAATATGTTAAGAGTTAACATGTCTCCGATGTCAAATGATAACTGATTACAAAGCCTAGATACTAGCTGAAAATCCTATGTCCATCAATCATGTTCATAAAAATAAATTCTCATGAATCTTAAATGCTAATAAGAACACAGAATTCATAGGGAATCAATAATGTATACAGCAACATTGTAATTAAAACTTTAAACACAATTTTTTCTTCTATTCAAAACCAATGTAGGTTGGAAATGATGACCCTAATTGACTCCAATTTCAAAACTAATAACTTTAACTAATTCTACTCCAAGTGAATGTACATTGAAAACCCTGGCTCAAATGGACTTGCAGTTTTTACATTTTAATTCTTTTTTTTTTTTTCAAGGAATTTTGGCTATGTTGATAAACATTTTGAAGAATTGTACAATTTTTTTAATAAGATTTAAACAAGATTAAGGCAATTTTCTTAATGTTTATAGAGAAATATATAATACTTTTTATAGAGTTCATAGTAGCATATATTATGCAAACATTTGAATACTTTGATTAAAACTTTAGACATTATTCTCCCCCCTTTTCCAAACAAATGTAGATTAACAGTGCTGACCAAAAATGACTTGCGATTCCTACATTTCATGGTATTTATAGAGATGCATATAATATAAACATTTGGATATTGCAATTAAAAATTTAAACATTATTCTTTCTCCAACTGAAAGCCATTGTAGGTTGGCAATGCAAGCCCCAATTGATTCAGCTTAAGGTCAGGTCAAGGTGAAAGTACTGGTTCTCACTAGATCACCAAAGTTAAGCAGCAATGAGCCTATTCAATATTTATATGGGTGACCATTTAACCAACAGCAGGTACTGTAAGCAACCTGATATCTAAATGACCCAAAAATTGTTGATAGGCCATAAAACAAAACAAAACAAACAACTTAATTGACTTGATTTTAATTTCCATTTAATTTAAGAAAAAGAAAAATGAATTAAAATAAGCACCAGTTTGTTTAGTATGCTAAATATAAGAAGCCTTGGACCATATGACCTTTAGGCACCCCTTTTTAATCTCGATTAAGAAAGGACATGTTTTTCATTTACACCGTCAATATCCAGTTGTTTTAACAGACGATTTTTAGATTTTTTTTTAATAAAACTAATCCCTAACCCTAACCTCTAACCCTAACCCCATCAAACAATTTTAAATTATAAAACTAATCCCTAACCCTAACCCCTAACCCTAACCCTAACCCTAACCCCTAAAAAACAATCGGATATTGATGGTGTAAATGAAAAACATGACCTTTTTTAATCGAGATCAAAAAGGGGTGCCTAAAGGTAATATGGTCCGAAACCTTGAACCCAGCTATGACTTAAAGGCTGATCTATTGCTTACCCCAGAAATTGCAAATAGTCTATGGCCTTGTGCCAGACTCTGCTCAGTTTACTATATCAAATGGTAATGAAAACAATCCATAATTTTACAGTGTTGCCTGTATTCAGAATGTTCCAAAAGTTTGGATTTTTTATACTTAAAACTTGCTAATGTTTGAACATTCTAAATTTCAATTGATTGTAAAGCCTGTGAGCATTATTGCTGAAACTTCTATATCTGTTATTATCCATAATGATTGACCTTTGACATCAGCTTTCCCCAAAAACTTTTTTTGAATGAGAGAGAAAAAGTGTGTATGAATCAACTTGTGGGAATTAAAATGAGACAAATAAAATTATAATAAATGTTATTTTCCTTGTGAAATTAATCAGGCCATTCAGAAAGCACTACAGGCCAAATATGGCCACAGTTTTCCCCATGATTGGTTTAAACAATATTCTTTCTTCTATTCAAACCCAATGGAGCTTGACAGTTCTGACACTAATTTCTAATATTACAAAACCAATCATTATTTTTTAATTTGCTAATTTCTAATCTATTCAAGGCAAAATAGAAATAAGTGAATTACAATAGTCTAATCTTCCGATAATAATCAAGTGAACCAGCTGCTCAGTTTCATTATTGGAAAATAAGTTCCTAAAACTAAAGACATCTCAGATTAATTTATAATAGTGAAAAATTAACATTATCAACATACAATTCCAAAATTATCAAGATATATCCAATAATAATTTTTGTGCAACAGAAAAACGAAGCATGCAGGATGTAACAGTTATTGTTCTACAAAATGGACTCACTAAGCCAAGTTCAGATCCTAGATGAGTCAGTTTGCATTTTCACATAGCACAAATACCATTGCATCTAACTATTCTTCCTCCAGCTATGAGTAAACTGGGCTCTTTAACCTTGGTTAGGCAACGAGTTTAGGAAAAGGAAAACTCTGAATTCAAACCTGTTAAACTCTGTTTAAGAAATTGACCTAGTCACATCCTGCTCATGCAGAGGTGTTGGTAAATATATATTGTGGTTAAAATGCCCTGTGTCCTGGGCCCTCATACAACCTCCTTTATCTACCAGATTGGTTTGAGAACTGCTAGCCTTTATTTAGTTGTGGCACAAGGCCAAATGTATGGGGTACCCACAGAGCTGATTGATGTAGGTTTTCACTGGTTAGCTTACTGGTTTGTCCATGTATAGGTGCCCACAGTAGAATGTCACTTATGAGTTTATCCTTAAGAGAAGTAAGAATCCATTTCTTCTACCCCCCCCCCCCCCAGCAATGGTTAAGTAGTAGGGTAGACTGGGTACTTTATTCTTGGTAAGGCAGCCAGAAGGAAAACTCAGAATTCAAACCAGCAGCACTATGCTTTAAAAAGAATTGACTTTGTGTCACATCCTGCTTGTGGCAGAGGAGGTTGGGTAAATATGAGGGTCTGCTGTAAAGTTCATAGGCTGACCAAGATACTCTCATGGAATGTGACCTATTGAGGTTTATTTTTTTAACATAGTCCCCCTTGCAGTCCACACACTTATTTCATTGGTGTTGGAGTGTTTGAATCCCCATTGGTCAAAAAAGTTATATGACATTATCATATGAATATTTTGACCCTTGAACTTTTCAGTCAACCCTCATACTTAGTTTATATACAGAAGTAGTGCAAATATCAAGGAAGAGAATCAAAAACTAAGCCTTTTTTTTGTGTGTGTGATTTCTTATTGTAAATCTGGTGAAAGAATTTTTGAGTGTCAAGACATTGCACTTTGAACTTACATTTTTATGATTGAATTTCATTTTGTCTTTTTGTTAATTTCAGGAGGCATTGGACAACCTGATGAATATAATCAACCTTTCAAATGAAAAATGGCAGGAACAATCAAGGATGATTCAAGACAAAAACATGAAGACTTTGTCTCAGTTTGGTTTAAATCCTTTAGATTTATAATTATTGGTACAAAGTGAAATGCACAATCCTTTTTATTTTTGGTGTATGTATAACTTGATCTTTATCTCTAGTGCCAAAGAATGATTCAGTTTAAACATTTAATATGATCCTTATTAACCAATTAATCCAGGTTAAAAGCACAGTAAGGTTAACATCAAGTTTTTTAGACCTTATTTTTCCAATGCAGATATCATTAGGCAATGAGAAATGTTTTGGTAAACAGGCCAGGCTTTAGTCCTATCATGTTAGTCTCACAGTTATACTAAGGCTAACAACAACAAATAAATGAATTAAAACTTAATTTAATTCTAAATGTTTATTATATAACAAAACAATGACTAAGAATATGAATCACCTTCCTATATATAGAATCAAGTTTGAGAGACCTACCAATCTGATGAAGAGGGAATCAAGGATATCTGGTATCTTCTATTTTAGTCTT
The DNA here is from genome assembly GCA_023376005.1 of Doryteuthis pealeii. Taxonomy (NCBI): domain Eukaryota; kingdom Metazoa; phylum Mollusca; class Cephalopoda; order Myopsida; family Loliginidae; genus Doryteuthis; species Doryteuthis pealeii. Next base: position 66,409,724 of record CM042147.1, on the reverse strand, counting down.
CTTTCAACCTTGTGATAAAGCTAGTCCATAGGTGCCTATTGAATATGAGTGCCAAAATTGCTGGGCATGACACGTGATTGCTATGTCCAATCTCAAAAAGGTCCTCTCTCTTAACTCCATATATAGAAGCAGACATATTTTACTGACCCAACAACCTGTTTACCAAAACTCATTTCTCAATGATATCTGTATCAGAAAAATAAGGTCTAAAACACTTTGGCTTTAGGTCACCCTTATTGCACTTTTAATCTGAACTAAATATGATGTCTTCTATAAACAGTGGAATGAAACTGCTAATGATATTTCATCTATGAAAACTTTACATTTCTCAGTGCCAACAAAATCATTTGCTGTGGTTTCTTTTATTTACCATTATGAATTTTTTTTGTTGATTTATAATTCAATAAATTTTAATGATCCAAATTTATGAGAAAATGTTTTGTTTGTTGACAAAAGTTACTCTCAAGCTCGGACAATGAAATAACAATTTTCTGGAATTCTGGAGATACTAAAACTTACTCAGTGGTGCCTGCAATACATTGGTTGGTAAGTCTAAAAAGCTGAGGGGTTTTGTGGGTTGAGTAATTGTTATCATGGTAGAAAATAGACTTGGTAATTCAAGTTCAAATTCTGGATGTGCCTGTTTGTGATTTACTAATGCCATTGAGAAAGGCATGAATTTATTTCTATTTAGGTAAAATAGTCGGGCAGACTGAGCATGGTTTTTTGATATAATGTTTGTTTTCAAAAAGATTTGTTCATTTTAAGTTATATATATATATATATATATATATATATATATAGGTAAATTTTTTTCCAGATGAAACAAGGAAATCACAGTGCTCAACTACAAGTTGTAGGAGCTTTATTTATTTATTTAATTATCAAACAGATATATTTGATAATTAAAATATATATATATATATATATATATATATATATAAATAAAATTAAGGTAGTTCAAAAACCAAGCACTTTGAAAAATTGCATAGACAAGAAACTGACCATTACCAATATATATATATATATATATTCGTAAGTGGTTTACCAGGTAATTTGATATTAGGATGATTCTAAGCTGGTTCTTTCTTCCAACAGAAAAATGTTAGCGAGTTCAGGTCCAATTAGAGAGCTCGTTGTTTAATTTTTTATAAACAGAGCAATATAATTAGTAAAGAAAAAAACCTGATCATGAGAACTGATTAATTATAAAACCTAAAGTTATGGATACTGTATTTCTGTTACTTAAGTTTCATGTGTATAACACAATCCTCAAATGGGAGATTAGCAAAATGTTGTTAATCAAATGTTTGTATAGTATGATGTGTGTTAAATAATGAATGAGTAGCCTATTTATTATATAAGGTAAATGTCAAATTCAAAAGTTAACTGGTAATTTGTTAGAAAAGTCATGGAAAATAACCAGTAATATGATAGACAAAACTTAACCCCTATCTGACCTGTTCTCTGACTGGTTGGTTTGGTCATGTAACCACCTGATCATGAGAACTGTTTAATTAGAGATTCTGAGTTAACTGTATGATTGAAGGAGTGAGACATTAATAGAATCTCTACTGTGAGTTTCTTGTCCATACGTGCGGTTATGAACTTGGGAAATAAAGATGTTGAAATTAAGTCATTTCTTGTTCATTAAAATACGAACCAATAAGATGGACGCAGAGATGAAGACAAAAATGAAGATCAACCCAAGAAGAAGGAGATCAGAAAATCTAGCCAGATAGCAGCATAGAAGAAGATAAGTAATAGTAGAAAAATAAGAAATATTCAACATGTATTCATATGGTTAGAACTGTTTACTACAAAACATATAACATGCTAATGTATTATTGTATGTGACATTCAGATGTGAGGGAAACATTTTTTTTCTTTTTTAAGCAAAAGTATTTTCTTTTAAATTTAAAAGAATAAAAATAAATTATATATATATATATATATATATATATATATATATATATATATATATATATCAATAGTTTTTTTTTTTTACATTTTCCTCTTTTTTTCTCTCTTGTATCAAAAATAGAGGAGGTGGAAAATATGGGATTAATTAGGGTCAGGTGGTAGATGACACAAGAGAAATTTGTTGATATGTCTACACTTAGAAACTAATTTATTTCATTTGTTCAGCAAATTTTTATCAGCATTTTATATATATTTATATATATGGGGATCATTCAATAATTATGGTGCATTTTGCAACATAACAACTCACAATTTTTACTTAATTTTACAATACAATTTCCATTCTTTAAAAAAACATTTTTCCCATAAAAAAACAATTAGTGTCCTACCCAGTACCAGAACCACAATAAAACATTGTTTACTATAAACAGAGACAGCTGTCTTCTCTTCTTAAAGGATAGGTTTGTTTTTTGATAAAGAAAATACAACAACATGTCTTCCAAGAAAGAAGATTAGGAAAATCAATATAAACTGCTGGGAAAAAGAATTGGCAAGACCTTCAAAGATAATAAGATTTTAATCTGATTACAGTATGTATATTCACAGGAGTAGATATCTGTCTGTAACAAAAACTACATCATAGCTCTACGTCACAGCTTACGTCACAATATTCTTATGCTATATACACCCAAAATTTGAGTAAGCAATTTTTAAAATTGTATTTTACTCCCGTCCTTTTTTTTTTTCTTTTTTATTTTTTACAGTAACAAGAAGTTAACTAAAAAGTTTACAAATAAATAAATAAATATCTACGATTTTGTGGAAAATTGATGTGGAAAATATTCAAAATAATTGTTTGATTATTACATGCACGCAACATTTTATTTGAAAGGGATGGGGTTCAGTTTACATTTCAAATTGGTTTTTTTGGGGTTTTTTTTACTCCTTTAATAAATATGAGGATTTTGCTTATTTATGATACAAACCCTCTGACATTGAATTTTTAACTCCCACCCCCCTCAGGCAATATCTTTTTTAAAATAATTTTTACGATGCCCGGAGGGTGTTTTCTGTTGCTAGTTCTTATAATATTTTCAGTCTTCAGCAATCTTGTGACATATTAACACTAATAACAGTGTACAGGGCCAGTTCAAGATGATTTGGCACCCTCAGCAAACATTTAGATGTGCACCTCGTTGAAAGATTTTATAAGCTAATATAGGTACAGTAAGCCATTACTAGATTGTTTCTTACTCTTAAAACACCATTAATAACAATTCTCATCTTGTGACTTTTATTATTTCATAGCATTGTTTATTGTAACATGTTTTGGTGATTTAAAAAAAAGTTTTAAAGTAAGATTTTTAAAACAGTTGTTTTTTTTTGGGGGGGGGAGACTGGAAAATGTGGCGCTGGGAATTACTGAAAATTGGTAAATGTGGCAGTGAAAGGGTTAAAAACAAAGAAAAATGACATATAGACAAGAAATTGAAAGATAAGGATACCATAATTATCCATGCAAGTAACCAATTACAGACCATATTACCTTTAGGCACCCATTTTTGATCTCGATTAAGAAAGGACATGTTTTTCATTTACACCGTCAATATCTGGTTGTTTGTTAGGGGTTAGGATTAGGGGTTAGGGTTAGGGTTAGTTTTATAATTTTTTTTTAAATATAAAAATCGTCTGTTAAAACAACCGGATATTGACGGTGTAAATGAAAAACATGTCCTTTCTTAATCGAGATCAAAAAGGGGTGCCTAAAGGTCATATGGTCCAAAAATTTAAACATTATTCTTTCTCCAACTGAAAGCCATTGTAGGTTGGCAATGCAAGCCCCAATTGATAAGGTCAAGTCAAGGTGAAAGTACTGGTTCTCGCTAGATCACCAAAGTTAAGCAGCAATGAGCCTATTCAATACTTATATGGGTGACCATTTAACCAACAGCAGGATATTGACGGTGTAAATGAAAAACATGTCCTTTCTTCATTGAGATCAAAAAGGGGTGCCTAAAGGTCATATGGTCCCCAGTTACTTGTATTACATTAAGCCAATAAATCCTTAATCTTTAAGAAATACACATAAGCATTTAGCTCATTCTAGCCTCCTGCAAGTTATGATATACTATTATTATATCATTATTATATATATGTAGTGAAAAAAAAAAGATACTGCTAAGTTGTGGCCAATCATTGGTCTGACAATATATTAAATTGACATCTTAAATATACTATTATTATATCATTATTACTTTGCAAAATACATCTAGCTGGGTTAGCTCAGTCGGTAGAGCGTTTGGCTAGAAACCACAAGGTTCCTAGTTTGATTCCGGTCCTCGCCAACTGAGCAAATGAGTAGCACAGGGATCTGTGCGGTAAAGTAAGGAGCTGATGGTAGGTGTGGCGCATCACCTCAGACGCCAAAACAATCTCCTTGGTCTAGCACTATTGAAAAGGGGATAGACTCCCTCGCTGACTGGCTGATACCGACTTTAGGCCGTCCCGACGACTATTACTTTGCAAAATACATCTATTACGTGATTAAGGGGGGAGTTGTCAGCGATGTTGTATCCCTGAGATCAATGGAAATTTCTGGTCTTTCAACATTGGATTTCTTTCCCCAGGAGACTCAATCGGGGCTGATCAAACCCCCGACTTTCTCCCCTGAGCAACAGACTTTCACTAACTTCATCTCCTTATTATATATATGTAGTGAAAAAAGATACTTCTAAGTTGTAACCAATCATTGGTCTGACAATATATTAAATTGACATCTTAAGTATAAATAGAAAAAAGTTAAATGAAGAGATGTAACAGTTATTAATATAAATAATTGTATCTCTGACCAAACCACATTAAAAATATCATTTAATAATGTTATTGACTTAAAAAGGTAAAATCATACGATACGTAGAAAAATAAAAATTACTACTTTGTTTTTAACTATCAAAACATAGGATACTTCTGAGTTGTGACCAGACATTGGTCGGACAATATATTTAATTGACATCTTAAGTATAAATAGAAAAAGTTAAATGAAGAGATGTAACAGTTATTAATATAAATAATTGTATCTCTGACCAAGCCATATTAAAATCATATTTACATAAAGAAATTATACAATTACCTTTTGACTTAAAGAGAGTAACATCATCTAATATGTAGAAAAATCAGTTTGATGATATATACCACACGATTGACCTACTATTATTACATTATTATTATATCCATGTAGTGCAAAATAAGATACTTCTGAGTTGTGACCACTCATTGGTCTGACAATATATTAAATTGAGTATAAATGAAAAAAGTTAAATGAAGAGATGTAACAGTTATTAATAAAAATAATTGAAACTCTGACCAAGCCATATTAAAAAAAAGAAAGTATTTACACTAAATATTTAATACAATCAACTATAATTATTTTATTGACTTAAAGAAGTAACATCATATATGTAGAAAAAGGAGTAGTCTAATGGTTAGAGTCTTAGGAAATGGACTCATAGACCAGAGTTCAATTCCTGGACAAAGCTGTTTGCATTTCACATGGCGCTAATACCCTTGGGAAAGGTATGAATCCAACCCCCCCCCCCAGCTATGGGTAAATAGCAGGGAAAACTGGGCTCTTTAACTATGGCTAGGTAACCAGTCTAAGAGAAGGAAAACTCTGAATTCAGAGCTGTTTAACTCTGCTTAAGAAATTGACCTTGTGTCACATCCTACTTGTGCAGAGGGGTTGGTAAATATATATACGTAGAAAAATAAAAAATTAGATTTTAGATGTTGGTGCCCTAGGCAATTGCCTAATTCACCTAAAAGGTAACACTGGCCCTGACAATGCACCATATCTTGTGTATCAGAGAGTACGGGCCAATGTTACCACCTCAGGAGGATCTACAGTGTATTAATATGTATTTACCCAACTCCTCTGTGATGAGAATTATGTGACACAAGGTCAATTTTTAAGTCAGAGAAAACTGGTTTGAATTCTGTTTTCCTTTTTTTACACTAGTTGACTAACCAAAACTAAACAACTCAGTCTGAATGAACTGGCACATAGGATTTTGGAAAATATACATCATATGGTGGACTCTCCTATCGTGAACGATAGATGAGGGTCAGCAGTGAGTGATTTGATTCCTCCCATCTTGTGCATGCTATCAAGAAGACATTTTGTGTTTCCTTGAGTGTGATAGCAGCCCAGCCTTGCTGTGAGCTATGAAGCCACACTGACAAATGAAATGTTCTAAGGTGGGAGTTAAATGTTTTTGTTTTAAAGTTAGGCGGAGCTGATCTCGATGCTTCAGTCTATTTTCTTCAAAGCTCTTTAGTCTAGCGAAACATGTCTTACGCCATTTTTTCCGATTTGATGCTAGATTTTCCCAAGCACTCAGGTTAATATTGAGGCGTTTCAAATTGTCCTTCAATTTGTCTTTGTAGCGTAAGAGAGGATGTCCAATAGAACGCTTAGCATTTGGTAATTGTCCGTATAAAATCTTCTTTGGAAGCCTGTTCTCATTCATTCTGACAACGTGACCAGCCCACCTAAGCTAAACATTGGCTAGTAAGGTTTTGATGCCAGCAATGTTACATTTTTTAATATTGTGTTATTTTTTACTCTATCATCCCATTTTATACCGCGAATGACACAAAGACAATGCATGTGAAAGGTGCTTGTGGTTTATGTGCTTGTGGTAAAGTGTCCAAGTTTCAGCATCATATACCACTGGTATATCAATAAGCAGTCCTCTTTTCATCCCAAATTTTTATTTCATTTTAGTTATTTTTATTTTTTTATTATTTTTTTTACATAGGTCTTTTTAAATACAAATTTTTAAACAGATATATTTGACCTATTGATGGGTCCTTAACAGGTATTACCACTCCAGATCAGAGTGAACCTGGGAGCAATGCCAATAAAGGGATACTCCAAATTCTCCAGATCTCTCGAACTGGAGCATTATCATCAGATGCACTTTGTTATACCCAGGACACCCCTTTTAGAGGACGGGTATTACCCTCTCTGCAGGGGACACATTCAATGTATTCTAAGCCCTACTGACAGAACTGAGATGATAGATGATACATATAATATACATTAGGGTAATACTTTTTTGGTACGATCAACTGCCACTTGCTTGAGTTCAGCCTATGACATCAGCTTTAGACACGCCCACAAATTTTTATGAAAACAAAATTCTCTTCAGGTACAGCCATCGCCCTCTAAGATAACTTAGAGGGCGCTGGTTACAGCCATGAAACGTAATATTTATTAGCTTAGAAAATTGAAAGTTTTAAATAAGAAAAAATGTTTGTAGAAACCTAAATTTACATGATTCAAAATTGTTTTTTTTATTTAAAACTTTCAATTTTCTAAGCTAAAAATATTACGTTTTAAAAGTAAAATATTTGTTTGGTCCTGGCAGTACTTGTGTGAGCGAAGAGAATTTTGTTTTCATCAAGATTTGGGGGCGTGTCTAAAGCTGATGTCATAGGCCGAACTCGAACGAGTGGCAGTTGGTCGTACCAAAAAAGTATTACCATATACATTATAAAAAAAAAAAAACAACAAAAAAAACAACAAAAAAAAACAACAAAAAAAAACAAGAACAAGGCAAGAATTTTATTCAGAAAATTATCTCTTTATTGTTCTAACATCATTTCATCACATTGTTTATTGTAACATGTTTTCGTGATTTAAAAAAAGTTTTAAAGTAAGATTTTTAAAACAGTTGTTTTTTTTTTGGGGGGGGGGCTGGAAAATGTGGCACTGGGAATTACTGAAAATTGGTAAATGTGGCAGTGAAAGGGTTAAAAATAAAGAAAAATGACATATAGACAAGAAATATAAGGATACCATAATTAATCATGTATACCCCCCCCCACGTTTTTGAACCTAAAAGATAGGTATGCATATTATACACAAGAACTAAATATCAACTTTTTATCCGGCTACATGCATCACCATATTCAGGATGGTATGACTGAATGTAAGTTATATTTATGATTCAAACCAATTTCTTTGATAATTTGCTTGAAGCATTGTTAAGTAAAGTATATTATTATTTATATTTTGAAGGCAATTACAATGCTTATAAAATAAAATAGTGTCCAATGTCTAATCAATTTCGAAGTATCTTCATCTTCAGAGACTGTTTTTGAAATGGACGCGGTCTTGTGTGTTTATATATATTTTTTGTTTTGGCTGTTATAATCAGCGTCAAGTGGGTTGTTAGAACCGAGATGTGATTTCCGTTGTTCAATCAATTTCAATTTCATTCTTTTTTTTATATATATGTATTTATGGAAAGTGTATGTTAATTAATTATATATTTGGTGTTTAATTCTAACCTACTGTTTATGCAAGAGTGTAACTTAGCTATTAATAAACCTTCTCTAATTCTGAGATTACCAACATTTCATATTATTGTCTCTTTTAATGGAAACAAATTTCTGTTTTATGCCACTACAGAGACATAGCCATTGTAATGTGTGTTTGTTTATAATTTTGTTTCTCCTAATGAGAGCTTATTTTTGCTACAAGCTTGTTGCATTTTTGTGTGAACATGTCCATATGTTTGCTCTAAATATAGCATAAATATTTTGTGTCAAAATATAAGTAAACTGCACAAATCTTTTATTTTTAGTCTATAGGTACTGGATAAAAAGTTGTACAAATATTAAATTTTGCTGCTACAAATTCTAAAAAGTCAGTGCGTATTATATACAATATACTTTTTTTTTCTTCCTCCAGAATTTAGTAACCTAAATTTAGGGGTGCATGTTATACAAGTGAGTTTTATACACAAATAATTACAGTAATAACAGCTGCACCATAAGGATCTGTTTTTTCAGAAAATACAATCAAAATAACGAAATTTAGGAAAAAAAGATCTTGTGCAGTTGAAATTAATAAACCTTATTCTAACTATAAGCTAACCTTACCTAAATACTGTTATATATAGGTATAGCGCTCCACCTCAGATGCTAAAACAATCTCCTTGGTCTAGCGCTATTGAAAAGGGGATAGACTCCCTTGCTGACTGGCTAATACTGACTTTAGGCCGCCCCGTCTTTTTTTTATATATATTTACCAACCCTTCCACACAAGCAGGATGTGAAACAAGGTCCATTTCTTAAGCGGAGTTCAACAGGTTTGAATTCAGAGTTTTCCTTCTCCTAGACTGGTTGCCTAACCAAGGTTAAAGAGCCCGGTCTGCCCTACTATTTATCTATAGCTGGAGGTAGAATAGGATTCATACCTTTCCCAAGGGTATTAGCGCTAAGTGAAATGCAATTACCACGTCATATGTACCTAAATACTGTCATATAGTACCTAAATAATGAGAATAGAATTGTCTTTTTCCTATAAATAATGTCAGATGAAACCTCGGAAGAGAGAAACGAGATTTCACAGGATTAGTTAATTCAACCTAGCAATTGCTAATTACTGTTCACCTTATATCTTTGCTTAGTAAATGTTTTTCCCTATCCCTTTCGTTGTGTTTCTTCATATTATTTCTCTGTTGACTTTGATACGAGAGTTACAACAAATACCTTGAATAAAATTTAAAATATACACACATTATATTTGAGATTTCACTGTGAATATCTTAAATGATTTTTTAATTTTTTGATAAATTTTTAAAACTGTTGACCTTTATGTATTTGTCATGATAAGAAATAAAAAATAAAAACATATACCACTTATGCTCATATATTATTCAACTTTCTGAGACCTAAATTTTAGCCTAATATTAGGGGGTCACAAGATACAAACTAGGCCTAGCCTAGGCCAACTATTTATACACAAAGTTTGTATCTTGCATATGGTGCCACCCCCTAACATTAGGCTGAAATTTAAGTCTCAGAAAGTCGAATGATATGCCAGTATATATCGTACTCAAAAGTCATCCTTAAGCAAGGTCTTGTTGACCCCTAGAGACAAAAGGTTATAAAATGACAAGAGAAAAGATGTTTAAAAAAAGAAAAAAAAAAAAGAGAATTACAAAAAGGACAACAAAATAGAATTATCCTAGATAAAACATTGGGGTGCCATGTAAATTAATTTCTCAGAATACTTTCCCTTATTCATTTGAAATTAAAATATAAATTCTATATATAAGATGTGACTAGACATTGAGATTAAAAGCTGCTGAAGGTGTCCTTTAAGTGAGATATAATTTTTTCTACATTTGTGTACATAACTGAATTGAGTGTATTAGCAATTGAATACATCATTAAGATTTGGTTGTTCCATACTTTAATTTGAAGACCCATTAATAAATCACTGTATCTATTGTTAATATCTATTAATAATGGAGATTGTCTGTATTTCTGTCTGTAACAAAAACTACGTCATAGCTCTACATCACAGCTTACGTCACAATATTCTTATGCTATATACACCCAAAATTTGAGTAAGCAATTTTTAAAATTGTTTTTTACTCTCGTCCTTTTTTTTTTTACAGTAACAAGAAGTTAAATTAAAAGTTTACAAATAAATAAATACCTACGATTTTGTGGAAAATTGATGTGGAAAATATTCAAAATAATTGTTTGATTATTACATGCATGCAGCATTTTATTTGAGAGGAACGGGGCTCAAGTTTTCATTTCAAATTTTTTTTATTTTTTTTTACTCCTTTAATGAATATGAGGATTTTGCTTACTTATGATACAAACCCTCTGACATTGAATTTTTAACTCCCACCCTCTCAGGCAATGTCTTTCAAAAATTAATTTTTACGACGCCCGAGGGGTGTTTTCTGTTGCTAGTCTGTACAATTTTACATTGGTTAATATCAAAGTCATGAAAATTAATAACCACTAAACTTGTAGTTTTATTTTAGGCAAAGGTGAAGAGTTTTCAATTGTCCACATTGACTCATTGTATTAGGACATCTTTTTTTCTTTTTCTTCCTTTTTTTTTTTTTTGAAGCATACTCAGTTTATATCATATTATGGAAGCCCATACACCCAATATTTACTCTTTGGCTTCAAAATTCAAAAAGGAGCTGAAAATCTTTGGTATTCAAATTTCTTTTACTAAAAATGCTGAAAAAAAAAATGAATCTGTAGAAGAGAAGATGATTTACCCCATGTGGAAAATTCAGCACGTACATGCCTAGCATGTAAAATGAGAGAAGGGCTTGAAACGAAAAAAAGAAAATATGGCCGCCCTAATACCTTAATTTAAGAAAACATGATCTCAAAGCCAGGGGAATTGGCAAGAGTGGCTAGGGAGTATGCAAATTTTCTCAAAATCAGCTATGCCCAAAACACCAGATACTTTTGAACATCATACTGTGTATACGTTGAAGAACTACTGTAATATTCTTGCAAACAGAGAAATTTCATCATCAGACCTTCGAAGCTGGGAAAGCGATTACTCAGTTTCAGAATAAATCAATAAATCAGTAAATTATATAAATAAGTATATTGAATTATAATAATAGATATGAATAAATTATAATAATTAAATATAATAAGGAAATTACTTTCTGAAGTCAAATAAACAGTGTGTGTGCTTCCATAACTTATTAATTTATTCTGAAAGTCATTCTAGTGCAAGAAGGAATGCATTTTAACGAAACGAGCCAATTTGAATGATTGAAAACTCTTAGTATTAGTAGTAAAAAGAAAAAAAAAATTTTGTTTCAGTTGCTCCATTTTTATAAAGACAGATAAACAATGATTGACAGGGAAGATCTCAAATATTGATGTGTAGAAAAAGAAAGAAAAAAAAAGTTATCTTTGTCACACGACAGTGGGTTTTGTTCTGTTGAGATGAAACTGATGGAGATAATCTCTCTGTATCTGGAAAAGGCTGGCATGGGAACGTTTTGATATGATTTGGGCCCAGGCATCAGCATCATCTATATTGTAAGTCTGTAGGAAAAAATAAATAAAATCATATATAAAAATCTAGACATATAAAAGAAAGATTCTATATGTATATATGTTGTTGTTTTTTATATAACGACTGTGCGCATATCCTATTATTGTTACATAATCTATGCGGTTGCATAAGATTATTGTCAATCCCCTGTATTTCTAAAGGGATGGCCCTTTTCATATCACGGGCAGGACTTTCCATGGAATAGTACAGAAAGCCCGCGAAACACATGAAGTCACGTGGGACCTGGTTGGATCCTCAGTTTTCAGTTGGACGTCGGGCAGTGAAGATGTCCTGCCTTAACAGTAACTCACTCTGCATACATGCGCTATGTTAGTCAGATATTTAGTTACATGAAATGTATAGTTAAGTAAATAAAAGCTTAAGAAAATAACACAGTTTTGTAGTTGGTAAATGTCTTGGTAACAAGACTGATATAGAAGAAGAAATGAGTTAAGTGCGACCGACCACCAAGATGTTAGGAGAGACCTAGAAGAACTTAAGATATCAGGTAGAACAGAAGAGGAATAGAAGAAGTTAGAAAGAAAGTAAAGAGGTATGCAACATTATAAAAGAAAATTGGTGGAGACTACCAAATACTGAAGTTCAATGAAATCCACACCCTATTTGTGTTCAAGAGGGAATTAAACAACTTTTTACCCCTCATTTTCATAAGAAAAGTTAAATAAAAAATATAATAATGGTATAAATCAATGATAAATTAAAAAACTAATTTAAAATATGAATAAAAAAATAAAACATTAATAAAGGATAAAACATAAAAGACAAAAAGAAAAAAAATACAAATAATGGAAATAAACAACTTTAAAAAACTAGAATATATAAAGAATAAAAGATAAAACTAATATATAGAAAACTGATAAACTAATATATAGAAAAATAATTTTTATTAATTTATAGATTATAAATAGATAAAAGATTTATTTTTAACTTTTTAAATCCTGGGCAATGCCGGGTAGTTCTGCTAGTATATATTTTAATGGTTAAAAATATTCACCCCATTATTTAGTGAATGTATGTGAAATACTAATTCTAGAGAGAGATGGTGCTATATTATGTCTAGAGGTGAGACCATTGTGTATATTTATATTTATATTGTATGTTTATATTTATGTTTTCTGTGTACTTTCTTCAGAGTTTTTTTTTTTTTTTGCACAGGGTCACATGATATCAAGTATTCCTATCTAATACAAATAATTTGCACACAGTTGTATCGTTTGAAGTATTATCTAATGCCAATAATTTATGCACAATTATATGATGCAATATGATTTATTTCTATTTAATAATAATCATTTGTTTGCACACAGTTATATGGTTTCAAGTATCTAATAATAGTAATAATAACAATCTTTAGTAAACAATTATAGCTTCAACTAACTATTCTTAATACACATAATTTACACACAGTTATATAGTATCAAGTATTCCCATCTAAGATTAATAATTATATTTGATAATAATCAAATACAAATAATTTTAAAACAGATATATTTGAATTATAGATGGGACTCTAAGAGGTACTACCACTACAGGAGTGGAACTGGGAATAATGGCAATGAAGTGGACTGAAGCATTACCAGATGCAGTTTAGTGTCATACCCAAGACACCTCTTACCCCTCTGCAGGTGAATACAGTTAGCGTATTTTAAACCCTACTGACAGGGCAAAAATGTCTGAGAGTAATACCAAATAAAGCAAGATACATGAATATTACACACATCCCAGACATCATCAGAAGTATTACACTCATCCCAGACATCATCATTACAGAAGTATTACACTCATCGGACATTATCATTACAGAAGTATTACACTCATCCCATACATCATTACAGAAGTATTACACTCATCCCAGACATCATCATTACAGAAGTATTACACTCATCCCATACATCATCATTACAGAAGTATTACACTCATCCCAAACATTATCATTACAGAAGTATTACACTCATCATCATCATTACAGAAGTATTACACTCATCTGAGACATCATCATTAGTATTACACTCATCCCATACATCATTATTACAGAAGTATTACACCTATCAGACATCATCATTACAGAAGTATCAGAAGTATTACACTCATCCCAGACATCATCATTAAAGAAGTATTACACCTATCCCAGACATCATCATTACATAAGTATTACACCTATCCCAGACATCATCATTACATAAGTATTACACTCATCCCATACATCATCATTACAGAAGTATTACACTCATCCCAGACATCATCATTACATAAGTATTACACTCATCCCAGACATCATCATTACATAAGTATTACACCTATCCCAGACATCATCATTACATAAGTATTACACTCATCCCAGACATCATTACATAAGTATTACACTCATCCCAGACATCATTACATAAGTATTACACTCATCCCAGACATCATCATTACAAATGGACAAACAAAAAGAAAATATATATGTTCATTATATAGACAAATTACTTTCTGGTTATCATAAAAAAAAGATAATTTTTTTTTTTTAAAAAAAGCAGCATGCCTCATTACTTTCAATAGTTCAGTAATTCTAACAATTCTAGTTAAACTTGTTGGTAACCAAACCATCTGCTACAAAAAAGAACAATAACAATGAATCTATACAATCTGCTAATTATATCTGTGTAAGTACCAGATGCCTTCTATGTAGGATATGCTTACATAAATTGGAAGAATGAATGAATGTTTTGTGGAAATCGTTTTGAAAAGAAACTTTCAAGAGGAAGCACTATTATAAAACCATAAAACGATTTTAAGAATTCTAATTTAAAATTAATGACAACATTAATTAAACCCATAGAAATTCCACTTTAATTAGATGGTTGGTTGAACCATGATGATGAATTGTTATGTTTAAAGAATTGTAATCGTAGAAAAGTTCAGTGTGCCAGAAAGCAGTTGATGAATAAATTTAAGTACCAGGGCTTAGATTTAGACGAGACGTCTCATTTAAAAACTGTTCATTTTCTAGACATTACATAAGATTTAAACAATGTTATGTGACAGTCATATAGAAAACCAAACAACACACCAGTATATATTGATATGAACATCAAATCGGACCAACCCCACCTAAAATCACAAAACACACCCACAAGTCAAAAGTAGACAGGCTGGCTAGCAACTAATCCCAACAACACAAATATATTTGATAAAGATTTTTGTTTGTTCTTATAGCATTAGAAGCATTAATCTTAAACGTAATAATACATTTTTTGAAAGCGAAGTAATACAAAATATATGTTGAGAAAACATATTTATTAAATTCTTTGGTGTTAAATACTTAATATTTTCAGCGCAAACGGCCATCTTCAGAGTATCGAAAGTTTTGAAAGTTTATATCCTTGTTTGTTGAAATTGACCGTGGTGTTATAATCCGGTGAATGTGATTTTCACTGGATTATGTTGAGAAAACACATATATTTTGTATTACTTCACTTTCAAAAAATTTATCATTATATTTGATAAAGTCAAAATGGAATATGAAGCTGTAAAAGAAATAGAAATAAAAATAAAGAAATAAATATAACCACTATAGAATTCACACCTGTATTCACACCTACTATGCTGCGACACCACCTCAAGAGTAAACACAACCATGCCTCTCTTGATCTTGATGGTGTGAAATACCTGTTTCTTAAACGTGGTGGGTACTTCCTTCTGCACCAGCTAGCTGTTTTTTCCAATTTTGCTTAAAAAATGGTGCTACCCCAGAACAGTGGAAAACTGCTAGTGTAATTCCACTGTTCAAAAAGGGCGACCGCACATTACCTGTTAACTATCGTCCAGTCAGTCTTACAAGTTTCATTGCTAAACTAATGGGGTCCTGCATCAGAAAAGGAACTCTCACAGTCTTATCCAACCATCCCAGTTTGGATTTATCCCAAACTCTAGCTGTTGTGATCAACTTGTGGAGTTCCTAGAAGACATCACCCAGATCACTGATGGTGGCTCATGGGTAGACATTGTCTACCTTGACTTTGCTAAGGCCTTCAATTCTGTGCCGCACGAAAGACTTTTGGCAAAACTCTCTGCAATGGGTGTGAAGGATGATCTTCTTAACTGGTTAAAGTCTTTCATTCTCAACCCAAGAGAGGTGGTTACAGTTCTTGGGCAACACTCCTCACCATATGAGATGTCATCTGGGGTACCACAGGGATTTGTTTGTGGCCCCCTTTTGTTTGTTGCGTATATCAATGATATAGATGCTGTTGCGTATATCAATGATATAGATGCTGATTTGAGGAATACCACAGTACTGAAGTATGCCGATGACATCAAGCTGTACCTTGAGATAAAAAAGACAGATCCTGAACACTGCAGATCTTTATTGCAGTCAGACCTGGACACAGTGCAGCAATGGATCACTGACTGGCAAACTGAAGATGGCTGTGGACAAATTTACCACCATGCATTTTGGGAGGAAAAACCCATCATACATATATTCCCTCCACAACACTAATATCAAGAAATATTCTTGTGAACGTGATCTGGGTATTACTGTCAGCAGTAATTTATGCTGGACAAAACACATCTCTAAAATTGTCAAAAAGGCTGAGGGTTTTTTAGTGTCGCTCAGCAAACGTTTGTCAGCCACTCCCCGGCTATCTATTTAAAGCTGTACAAAGCTATGGTGCGGCCACACTTGGAATTTGCATCACCAGTCTGGAACCCCTATCTCGTTCAGAACATTAACCTCCTAGAAACTTTACAGAGATGTGCAACCAAACGAATACCCTCCATCATGCCATATTCTGAACGTCTTGCTGCCCTGGGAATGGATTCGTTGAAACTCCGGCGTCTGGCAACTGACCTGGTAAACGCTCATAAGGTCATTAATCATCTTAACAACAGCAACCTTGAGCACCTTTTTGATCTCCATGTTTCTAACACATGTGGGCATGCCTACAAAGTCAGAAAACAGCATTGCTCACATGACTTTCTGAAACATTTTTTCATGCTCAGAATTGCCGAGGCATGGAATAAGCTGCCTGTGTCCGTTGTGGGCGGCCGAAACACTGCATCTTTCTTGTGACACAAGGTCACAAGTATGGGGCATCCAGCAAGATTCAACTCACTATTCAGTAGTAATGGATCTGTGAGACTAGTTTGCTAATTATTATACCACAATGGGATGCCTAGAGTAGGTATTTACTCAACCTATTCACCACAGGTAGGATGTGACACAAGGTCGCAAGTAAGGGTTATCCAGTGAGGATCAAACTCAATATTTAGTAATAATGGATCTGCAAGATTAGCATGCTAACCATGACATCATGATGGGATGCCCTCTTCTTTCATTGAGTTAGCCAACAATCTTCAGGTAAAAAGTAAGTTAAAGTAAATCTGGTGGAATGGCTTATTGTCGGTATGAGCTGGGCAGCAAAAGAGAGTTTATCCCTCTTTTCACTAGTGCTAGACCAGGGAGATTGTTTTTGCACCTGAGGTGGAGCCCCATTCCTAGCACCAGCTCCCCACTCGACTGCACAGACTCAACCTGTGCTACTCATGTGCTGAATTGGCGAGAGCCAGTATCGAACCCAGAACCTTGTAGTTACTAAAACAGATTCTCTACCAACTGAGCTCATGTAAAAGTAAGTAAAGTAAAGTTGTCGGAGTGGCCTATTGTCGGTATCAGCTGGCAGCGAGGGAGTCTATCCTCTTTTCGCTAGTGCTAGAAAGATTTTTTTTGCTGAGGTGGAGCACCACACCAACTGTCAGCTCCCCCCTTTACCGCACAGATCAGATTACCCAATCTGTGCTACTCATACACTGAGTTGGTGGGACTGGTATCGAACTCGGAACCTTGTGATTCCTAGTCAGGTGCTCTACCAACTGAGCTTATGTAAAAGAAGTAAATATTTACATTTGCGCATAACTTTCATCAAAAACATCATGGAAAAACCCAAAGAGCATATATGCTTCTTTTTGTGCAAAATATCCAACTGTTAAAAGTTTTATTGTGTGACACTTTAAATAGCAAACAATACTGTTCTTTTGTTACTTCATGAAATGTTTAGTTAAAAGAGAGAGCTGCATGGTCCTGTTTAAATCTTGATTTAACTCTCTCTCACTCTTTTTTTCTTTCTATTCATTATTTCATTATGTTCAATTGAAATAGATTATCATTATCACTTCTGTGTGCTCACCCCCTCCTCTCTCTCTCTCTCTCTCTCTGTCTTTCCTCTATTCTCTTTCTTTCTAAGCGACACCAGATTTATATTTTATATTATTTATATTTATATTAAATCAGGATTTATATTTTTGCATTTCATCCTGGACGGTCTCATTTTTAACCAGAGGGTGTTGCAATATGATAACAGTCAGAAGATCAATGAAACAAGAGTATTAATATATAGATGTTCAGTTAAAAAAAAATAAGAAAATTTTTTTTTTTTTTAAAAAAGGGGTAAGTTTATTTATTTTAAATGAAATTTTCATTTAAGATTGTAGCTTAATTATTGTGGTTTACTGGGAATTTGGGGAAATTTGAGGAAGAGAAGAAAAAGAAATAATAACAAGGGTTAAAGTTTAGAAGGGTAAACACTCAACAAAGTGCCAGTAAGTGACTGCATGGTCCTGTTTAAATCATTAACATACCTTCATCAAGTAACAAGCCACCAGAGTGGCACTTCTGGTTCGTCCAGCTTTACAATGGACATACACACTGTGACCCTGTTTTCTATGGTTTTCAATGAATTCTAAAGCTTCGTCCAGCTGGGTTGGTGAAGGGGTCCCCATGAAATCAAGTACAGCAAATCGTAAATAGTCAACACCAAGCTGTTTCCATTCCTGGCAACAAAAAATTCGAAAAAAAGTGTCAAAGAAAACAAACAGAAATAAATAACTAAAAAGAACCTCAATTATTCTATATAGAATACTTTGAAATGTCATTTGTGTTGGGAAGGGGTTAACGTCCTGATGTTACATAATCTATTGTTACATAATTATTGGATCCTAAGACTTTTATAAGGTAGTGTAGAAATCATAATGGCGATTAGTGCAGCTGATGGCCTTGAGAGTGAGTGACGGCGCTTGACCTCCCTCTCACCTTGCCTTGCGGGGATGGATCGTGAGAACCGGAAGGCATGGAACACCCTGTCTTCCGGTTTAAGGATATAGTAAGTTTAAGTCAGTTAGCAGGTAGGAGCTCGAAGGTGTAAGTCGCATTTCTATGTGCATCCTGTCATCTGCGCAGATTGTCTGGGTTGGGGATTTGGAAATAAAGTAACATCAACGTAAATCGAAGTCTTGTGTTTATTACCTAAAAACTAACAATGACACAGGGCTTCTGATAACGAGAAATCCCAAGAGAAAACCAGACCCGGAATCCCCAAGACAACACCAGACGCTAGACCAGACCAAGATGATAGACGATCAGAATAGCAAAGCCGGCCAGAAGAAAATACGACCAGAATAAGAAGTAAGAAAAGGGTATACAACATTATACTGATTTGGTAACGTGAAGTATGCAACACTACGCGGTTGCATAAGATTATTGTCAATCCCCTGTATTTCTAAAGGGATGGCCCTTTTCATATCACGGGCGGGACTTTCCATGGAAGATTACAGAAAGCCCGCAAAATACGTGAAGTCACGTGGGACCTGGTTGGGTCTTCAGTTTCAGTTAGATGTCAGGCAGAGAAGATGTACTGCCTTAACTGGAACTCACCTGCATACGCGCGAAATGTTTAGTTAAGTAAATAAAAGCTTAAGAAAATAACATGGTTTTGTGGTTGGTGAATGTCTTGGTAACAAGACTGATCTAGAAGAAGAAATGAGTTAAGTGCGACCAACCACTAAGACGAAGTCCAGACGCTAGAAGAGACGCTAGAAGAAGAATAGAAGTAAGAAGTAAGGAAAGAGGTATGCAACACTGATAGGTATTGATGTAATGAATATGTAAATACCTAGGTACACCCTCACTATAATCTGATTGGATAGTGTCCTCTATAAATATTTGACACTGTGGTGGTACAAGCGCCTACTAGCCTACTAGCAAGACTACCATGATGACTGCTCAGAAGACATACTGCTTTTACTGCTACTCGACGCACCAGCTACTACTGCGATAATATACCCTACTACAACTTCATAATATATCCCTTAACTCGGATATATCAGTTATGAACAAAAATGTGCACCCATTTTTAAATCGTCGCAAAAAATTGGTTATCAGATTTAAAAAGAACTAGCAGAACCTGTGGATATACCACAGTATGATGGTTTAATTATTACAATGTTGATATGTTTACTTAAGAGCTATTGTGAAATACTTCAATATATAAAATATATGATAATCTTGATTTAAGTCTCTCTCTCACTCTTTTTTTCTTCTTTTCATCATTTCATTATGTTCGATTGAAACAGATTATCATTATCACTTCTGTGCGCTCACTCCCTCTTTTAATTAGAGTAACCTCCCTTGAGTTTCACCTTGAAACAAGCCGGTAGCCATTTTGAAAGTCTCCGTGTGAAATACACAAATCTTAGAAACTTTTCGAAAACAATACAACTGCATGCTTTAACACAAAAATATCATAAAATGTGTTCTTAATAACAATTAAGTTCATTTCAGATAATGCGCACGCACAATTTTATGTTAGGAATTTAGCCAAATAAAGGTGAAAATTACCGAGTATTAATATATAGATGTTCAGTTAAAAAAAAAAAGAAAACAAACAAAAGGGGGCTGTGTATCTATCTATACATATATAAAGGGCAGTTGTGTGTATGTATGTCTGTGTATCTATCTATACATATTAAAGGGCAGTTGTGTGTGTATGTATGTCTGTGTATCTATCTATACATATATAAAGGGCAGTTGTGTGTATGTATGTCTGTGTATCTATCTATACATATATAAAGGGCAGTTGTGTGTATGTATGTCCATGTATCTATCTATACATATATAAAGGGCAGTTGTGTGTATGTATGTCTGTGTATCTATCTATACATATATAAAGGGCAGTTGTGTGTATGTATGTCTGTGTATCTATCTATACATATATAAAGGGCAGTTGTGTGTATGTATGTATGTCCATGTATCTATCTATACATATATAAAGGGCAGTTGTGTGTATGTATGTCTGACTAATCTTTCTTTTTTATCATCTATATATCTATCTATACATATATAAAGGGCAGTTGTGTGTATGTATGTCTGTGTATCTATCTCTACATATATAAAGGGCAGTTGTGTGTATGCATGTCTGTGTATCTATCTATACATATATAAAGGGCAGTTGTGTGTATGTATGTCTGACTAATCTTTCTTTTTTATCATCTATATATCTATCTATACATATATAAGGGCAGTTGTGTGTATGTATGTCTGTGTATCTATCTATACATATATAAAGGGCAGTTGTGTGTATGTATGTCTGTTATTTATCTATACATATATAAAGGGCAGTTGTGTGTATGTATGTCTGTGTATCTATCTATACATATATAAAGGGCAGTTGTGTATGTATGTCTGACTAATCTTTCTTTTTTATCATCTATATATCTATCTATACATATATAAAGGGCAGTTGTGTGTATGTATGTCTGTGTATCTATCTATACATATATAAAGTCAGTTGTGTGAATCTGTATGTCCAGAGGAAACTTCGAAAATAAAACAATTAACGACAAAGTAAATATATATACACATTAAATATAACCAGGGCTTGGTTTTTGAGCAAAAATAATGAAGATTTAATTTAAATTCATGAAGATATCTAAAAAATAAAATTTAAATGATAACAACATGGAATTTTTTTCATTTAATATTGTAGACATAAATTTCTATTTTCAGAGTGACTGGATCAACACAAGGTCTTTTTTTACGTAGGGATTTTAATGGGGCATCCAGCGAGGGATCCATCTCACAATTCAGTAATAATGGATCTGCGAAACTAACTTTAAAAAAAATCCCCCCTCTACCCAGGTGACGCCAGGTAGACACTTCTAGTAATTAAATAAACAAAACTTACTTCTTCAGTTGGAGTAAAATGTTCCAGTTCAAATTTGTGGTTTGTGGAGACAACTGCTTGCACATTTTCATTTTCTACAAGCTGTGAAAGAAAAAAAAAGATTATTTAATTGAAATCAATATAATACACAAAACTAAATAAAGATTGTTATATCTTGATAGATGATAGCACCAAAATTACAACTCAAACATCTTGATTAATAATTAATTCTTCTATTTTATGAGCTCTCAAGTGATTCGGACAATATGACCTTTAGACACCCCTTTTTGATCTCAATTAAGAAAGGACATGTTTTTTATTTACACCGTCAATATCCGCTTGTTTGTTAGGGGTTAGGGTTAGGGGTTAGGGTTAGGGGTTAGTTTTATAATTTTTTTTTAAATCTAAAAATCATCTGTTAAAACAACCGGATATTGACGGTGTAAATGAAAAACATGTCTTTTTTAAATCGAGATCAAAAAGGGGTGCCTAAAGGTCATATGGTCCAGTGATTCTAATGCCTAGCTATGGACTTAAATATGGCAAACTTGGTTTGAATTTTGTACACGGTTAATGAGATCTGTAGAATATCATTTTTATGAATTTCCATGTGCCTTTTTAATGCAGGATCTGATTCATACACAGCAAACAACATGTATTACCATGAGTACAAAGTGGCAAAAAAAGTCTATAAGACTCTTGAATTTTTAAGTTACAATGGAATATGACATGTTAAACATATCCAGCTTTTGATAACAGATAATGATGGCAAAATTCACACACACACACACACACACACACACACACACACACACACACACACACACACACACACACACACACACTTCTTGTATTCATCAGGTGAATCATTAGTAAGATTAAAATTTGCGTAATTATGAATTTTTGTTTAGTAAATTAGGGTGTCCCAGAAAAAAAAGAACCCACAAATTTTGTAATAAAACTTAATTTTCCCATTAAATAAATAAATTAGGGTTTAGGATTAGGGTTAGGGTTAAGGTTTAGGGGTTAGGGTTACTTTAATGGGAAAATAAATAAATAATTTGGGTTCTGTTTTTTCTGGGTCACCCTGTATAGGCTGACCCAGAAAAAACAGAACCCAAATTATTTATCTACTTTCCCATTAAACTAACCCTAAACCCCAACCGTAAACCCTAATTTATTTGTTTAATGGGAAAATTAACAGTTTTATTACAAAATTTGTGGGTTCTGTTTTTTCTGGGACACCCTAATTTACTAAACAAAAGTTCATAATTACCAAAATTTTTCTCAATATTATTTCCACAAGTAAACATTACCAAAGTTACAAAAGTTGTGCAAATTAGCAAATTAGCATAAGTTTGTAAGAAAATGTAGTTTAATATTGTAGCAAAGGAATCTTCTGGGGGAATGTGATAAAAGATTAATACTTAAATGAATTATAAATAAAACAAGCAAACATGAAAACAAATAACAGGTGGTTGAGTTGAACAGACATTATCTTTTTATGTATTATTTTGGCAATAAGCAATAATTTATAAAATATGTTTTTGTGCGTGTATTAATTTTTGTACATGTACACTGTACGTAAATGTTTTTAGTATTTTTTTTTTAATTTCTTACTTGTATATCAGTCCTAATATCTTTAAGGATAAAAGTTGGAGAATCTAAGGTCTGTGTCTGTTCTCTTTGACTGCTGGACTGCTACTTTTGTTAAAATCCAAGTAGTGCAACCATACAGTAGTATTGACATGGCTACAGCTTGAAAGAATTCTCACTTTATTTCATCAGAGAGATCAGATTTCCATATGATCAATAATCAGTCTATAGCAGTTCATGTCTTTCCTATGTTTATATTGACATCGCTTTCTGTAGATGAGATACTACTACCTAGGTATGTGAATTGGTCTGATAGTTTAAATAATGAAATTTTTATTGTGTACAGTGCTCAGGTGCACCACAACTCATCAAAGTCTCATGTCTAGTACACAGAATAATGTATTAGTGTCAGGAACATGAACAGTTTACAGTAATAATATACATGTATGTGTGTGCGTGTGTGCATATGTGTTAAGAGGCTTACCATGATGGAGATATCTCCACTATGGAAGAACTTTAAAATTAGTTGTAATATCAATGTTAGAAGAACTAATGCATTAATTTAATACAAAAAACATTTTCTATTCGACCGATAGATGGGACTAACAGGTACTACTACACCAGGTCAGAGTGGACTTAAGACTAATGCTAACGAAGGGGTGACTCGATATTCCCCAACACCCCTTACTACTGGATGGCTTCATACCCAGGACACCCAAGGAACATTGCAGCAACAATGGAAGTTCTAAGTAAAGAAGTAAATTTGTTTTTGAGAAAAGTTTGGTTTCTTTTAGTATATTGTATAACTATAAATGAATTGGTTTGGTTTGTTTTGTTTTATGGCATATCAACCTCAGTGGGTCATTTAATGCCGATAAAGTTTTGAAATAAATCAATTATTAATGGATAATACAATTTTTTTATAAATACATTTTTCTATTTAACCCATAGATGGGACCCTAACAGGTACTACCACTCCGGGTCAGAGTGGACCAGGGAGCAATGGTGATGAAGGGGTGCTCCACATTCCCCAAACCTCCAAAA
The DNA here is from genome assembly GCA_023376005.1 of Doryteuthis pealeii. Classification (NCBI taxonomy): domain Eukaryota; kingdom Metazoa; phylum Mollusca; class Cephalopoda; order Myopsida; family Loliginidae; genus Doryteuthis; species Doryteuthis pealeii. Next base: position 66,385,256 of record CM042147.1, on the reverse strand, counting down.
CTGGAACCTCACCATCAGATAGAGTTTAACATCATTCCCAGGACATGTAGACCCGCAGCCACCACCTTCTAGCACCCATATGTTAAAAAGGGATTGGGGCTTGCCATAAGGGCAATAGGGTTGGGAAAATCACTATAAATGAATTACTTACTTCTTTCACTATATGTCGCAAGGGTAAGGCACCAAACAAGACTGTGTCATCAATGCGGTGATACCAGGGTCGTTTTGAGACAAGATATATAACATAATTATATAATAAGGTAGGATAAAATGCAATCCGTGCAAATACATAAGTGGCTGTGTTTGACATTCCTGATCACACGAGAATATCGCTGGTTTGATTTACAAATGACCACAGGATCTGTAAAAAAAAGAGATTTAAAAAAAAAATAAATAAATAAATAAGAATAATAATAATAGCAAAAAAAGAGGACTTGTCAACTGGTAGATTTTGCAGTTCCAGCAGATCACAGGGTGAAGATGAAAGAAAATGAAAAGATAGACAAATACCTAGACCTTGCTAGAGAATTGAAAAAACTGTGGAATACATAATTTTTTTTTTTTCCTTGTACAGTTTCATAGTGTCTATTAAATAAACTTAATGACATCAGTAAAGAATCATCATGCCATCGCTTTCTTTGAGACCAGTAGGCAGTAAAAATGACATTTTTTAATATTTCTCCTCGAACTAGAAATTTACTCTCAAGGTAGATTTCAAAAATTATGTCTATTAATCAATTGGATTTTTTTGCTTTAAAATGGGAGAATTCTATGAATTAAAATCTGTATCTGTCAAAATGGCACATTTTGACGGATTTTTTTTTCTTAAAGATGTTGAAATAAGTGACAAATTTAAATTTTTCTTAAATGTTTAAAGGAGAAGGTGATTTCGTACCAAATTGTTGACTATCTGAAAGTGACTCCCATAGAAATATAACTAATTAATAATAACAGGTTATAGAATTGATCTAACACTCTCCATTGGTAATATAACTATGATGATTTATTTATATAATCATTGTATGAAAAAAAAAATTATCTTGTGATCTGATACAAGACAATAACATTTTATATATATATAAAAAATTAAATCACACAAACAAAAAACAAAATTTACCAAATTTTAAAAAAAACAAAAAACAGAACAATAAAATTAAAACAATAGATAAAACAAAGGAAGAAAAAATGTGGAATTGTAAAAATTAAAAAAGCAAAGATAGACACACCCATAGTGAACTTCATAATTCAAATTAACATAAAACCAGAAAAGGAGTAGTCCCTATGATGTAGTGGCTAACGTACTGGAGTGAAAATCATCATAAGAGAGTTCAAACTCCAGTCGCGCTATTACGTTCATTTTTGGACTAATACCCTTGGGAAAGGTACAAACTGGATTATCCCTCAGCAATGGGTTAAATAGTACCACTACTATTCTTCTACAAGGATGGATTTGGCATTAAATAAAACCCACAAAGGTTGATATTTCATTAAACAAAGTAACCAAACCTAAATCAGAAACCAAAAAAAATGAAGAAACAAAAGAAAAAAAAAAAAAAAGCACCATCATACAAACCAAGGAGAAAAAACAACCTCATGTGTGGGAGTGAGGGGAATTAATATAAAACAAAACTCACACATAATAAATGTAAGTAAGTAAAGTAGTCGGGTGGCCTAAAGTCGGTACCAGCCAATCAACGAGGGAGTCTATCCCCTTTTCACTAGCGCTAGACCAAGGAGATTATTGTTGCGTCTGAGGTGGAGCACCACACCTTCCATCAGCTCCTTACTTTACCGCACAGATCCCTGTGCTACTCATACGCTGAGTTGGCAAGGGCCGGTATCGAACTAGGAAACTTGTGGTTTCTAGCCAAACGCTCTACCGACCGAGCTAACCCGCCAAACACCCAAAATAAAATAAAATAAAAAAAAAAAAAAAAAAATGATATTTTCTCCATTAAAACAACTAATTAAAAAAAAAAAAAATTTCTGTTAATATGTGTGAAAAAGTGATTAAAAAATTATTCAAACCTTTATCATTTTTTATCTTAAAGGACATGAAAAATAGTCTCAGTTTGAAAATCTACAGGAGATCTGGAATAATTTAACAAATTTTCAATGATTCCTTTTTTGCTCTTTTCCCTAAAATTGAATTCAGTCATTTGTTTTACTTTACTAAGTTGTGGTACACTGTGTGTAACAGCTGTGCAATAATTTTGTGGAGTTTTCTTCCTCTTTCAGAATTGCCAACTACCATAATTGTCTCACAACACCTTTTTCTTTTTTTTATTGTTGACAAATCAAATTATTATTATTACAAAAGAAGTTCATTTATCACATGCTGCTATGAATTCCTCATTAACTTATTTTATGTTTCTTAATGACATTAAGGAACATAAAATAAAAATATAAAGAATTAATAAAAATGTCAGTGGGCAAAATGCCCAAGTTTTTTGGTAATTTTCACCTTTAGTTGTCAAAATTCCTAGCATAAAATTGTGCGTGCACATTATCTGAAATGAACTTAATTGTTATTAAGAACACATTTTATGATATTTTTTGTGTTAAGGCATGCAGTTGTATTGTTTTTGAAAAAGTTTCTATGATTTGTTTATTTCGTGCGGAGACTTTCAAAATGGCTACCGGCTTGTTTCAAAGTGAAAGTCAGTTGGCTAAATTCCTAGTATAAAATTATCTGAAATCAACTTAATTGTTATTAAGAAGACATTTTATGATATTTTTGTGTTAAAGCATGCAGTTGTATTGTTTTCGAAAAAGTTTCTAAAATTTGTTTATTTTGCACAGAGACTTTCAAAATGGCTACCGGCTTAGTTCAAAGTGAAAGTCAAGGGTGGTTACTCTAATTGCCTTATTTGCTAGGAATTTTGACAACTAAAGGTGAAAATTACCAGTTTTTTTGTTTTTTTAACTTTCAGAAAAGGTGGAAAGGATACATTCCCTGTAAGGGTGGAGCAGCAAAAGAAGACCAGGTAGGGTCTGGGGTAAAAATGGTCAACATCAAAAATGGCTTTACAACTATGATGCTGCATGTCAAACTGAGTAGTCTCCGAGGACCACATGGATTACATATGTTTGTCATGAGGGCTACACATGACAACTAAGTCTCTAAATCCTTCTTCTACATTAACAAAACAAAGTGATGATTGCTATCATTAATTTCTTTATTATCAACTAAAAACCAATGAATACATATCTTAAAAAAAAAAAAAGAAAAAAAAATAAGAAAGGAAACAGGCATGTCAAACACGCGATCCCCAGGCCACATGTTTGACATGTCTGTTGTATGTCAAGTTGCTTTCGACAGTTCTTAACGTATCAGATGAAATTGGATAGACAATTGTTTTAAATGAATTACTTGATTGTTTTTAGGATAAAAAAGAACATTGAAATAATCTAATTAAGAAACAGTTTTCAAAAATATTCCCTTGGGTGTGGCGGGAAATCCTTCAATATAACTTGTGTAGTACATAGCTTAGCTTAGTTTTGGTACAAGGCCAGAAGTATAGAGGACCCAGTGTAGTACAGGAATAACAGAAATGATGGTAAGCCAGAGACCATTAAGTATGGTTCGACAGCACCTCCCCCTTTCTGTGAACTTTTATGAAAAAAATCCAAATTGTAAATTATCACTTTTTTCCCTTAAGAACAGAGCCTAAAACATCTTTAAAAAAATTCTATGAATTTCTTAATTATAATAATGAGCTAAATCACGTTTAAAAGAGCACATCTTCAAAGGAAAAAAAAAAACAGCAAAAATGCTCCATTCTCCCATTTTAAAGGCTATAAAACAATTTTTATATGTTATTCATTTATTTTTTAAATTTTTATTTTTTTACCCTTCCTCTTCATAACACAGCAAAAATTATGTTAAGTTTCATTCATTTTTTCGAATTTTGTTTAATTTTAATTCGGAGGGAGGGGGGAGAGTAACACATGAAATTTTGGCCATCCCCAACCATTTACTGTCACCCCACTATGCCATTTGGACACAAGGACCATTAACATGAGGAGGGGGCTAAGCACAAACCGAAACTCATGCGTGGCCAATGAAAAAATTGCGTGGATCCCTTCAGTATTTCTCTTTTAAGGCGCCTCAGGCAGCGGGCAATAAATCCAACCCTGTCCCTTTAAATCTAGGGGGCAGGTGTTGCCCTGGGAGATGGACTTCTGGGATTACGCTGTTATCAATCACTAGCCGGTCCAATGGCCGAAGCCACTCTGGTTTCCGGATTTTCGGAACCCTGTACCTAACCATTGTACTTATGTAGTAGGCATGAACCACAATACCATCTAATTCCATTTTCATTTTATTTTTTTTAAATTTTTTTAATCAATTTCAAATTTTAAAAAATTCCCCTGTTAGAAGTTCTGAATTTAAAACCAAGTAGGTTTTCCACTTTTACCCAAACTGTTCGCCACAGGTTGGATGCCGAGACATGGAATAAGCTGCCTGCGTCCGTTGTGGGCTGCCGAAACACTGCATCTATCAAAGCCTCCATGCTTCCTGTAGTCTGCCAACAACACTATACTCCCATCGACACACATATGCACGCACGCACACACATACATGTATATTGTTACTAAATCATAGACGATTTTTTTTTTAAGGAGCGGGACCATGTGAGCTCCCTCGTGCCAAAAGTCGTAACTTTAATGGAATGCAGATCACATTTCAAAGAGAATGGAATTTGGGTTGCAACTAGAATAATCAAAAAGTGGGCCCCCGACATACGTCATGCGTGTAACAGCACCCCCACCACAAAACAACACCAGAAATAATAATGATATACCGAGTTTTTTAAACAATTATTTTTATTTTTATTATTTCTGGTGTAATTTTCTAAGTAAACTTAACTACAGTGTTTCAATCAGTAAAAATGCAGTTACCAATTTCATTTTTCCGCGTGAAATCTCTCTATTTCATTTACATGTTAAAATTATTTACTTTTCTAAACCTAATAAAAATGGTAATGAAGGACTATTTGCTCGTAAATTCCTACCATAAAATAAACTGAACTCCCATTTTATGTCCGTGTTTTTGCAATAAATGTTTTATTTTTCTTGAACCCGTTATGTTACAATACTTATTTCCTTTATTCATTTTAATATTCATTTCAATGTGTATATTCTAAAATCTTTTATTTTGTGAGAATGCTTAGTTTTAAATTGGGGGTTCGTTTTTACACTTCAACTTTTTACTCGTAAATTCTTACCATAAAATGCCCAAGCCTAATTTTATGGCAGAAATATTTTATAATATATTTTAATAATTTTATGGCAGTTGAATATTACTTTTTGTTGTTGTTATTTCTTTACTTTTTGGCTTTGGTACTCTAAAATAAAAACGTCAGATACAAAAAACAAAATTACGGTCATAAAAGGAGGATCCAATTTAGGCCTAAATTGTAAAACTAAACATTCTCATAATAAAAACTTTTAAAATGCACATTGAAATGAATATTAAAATAAATAAAGAAAATATATTTTGTTTTGTAACATAACGGGTACAAGAAAAATAAAACATTTAATACACAAACACGGACATAAAATGGGGATTCAGTTTATTTTATGGTAGGAATTTACGAGCAAATAGTCCTTTATTACCATAAAAATAATGTCACCAATTACTTAATTTAACCATGGGGGGAGGTTTTGTACTTTTTCACTTGATCGCCCTGTCGACGGGGCTTAGATAAACGATGAATGTATCTCCTGCAGAGGGGCAAGACCCTCGCCAAAAGGGAGTGTTCTGAGTATGACTAAACAAACACTGAAACAGCATCTGATGCTGATGCGCTAGTTATAGAGCTCTCTGGTATATTCCTTCATAACCACTATTTCCAGGTTTTTTCTAACAGGGGTGGTAGTACTTGTTAGGATCCAATCCATAGACCAAAATAAATATATTTAAAAACTGTACGGCTGTACGCATTCGACAGGACCGTGTAGAAAAAAACAAAAACAAAAACAACAACAACAACAAAAAACAAACAAACCTCTTAATCAACAACTATACAAAAAATGTAAATAGGGAATGACATTGTACAAATGAACGTTATTCCCTAACCTCAAGGCATAAAATAACCACAAATGGATTGACATGCTGTTAAAATCAATCAATATTTGCACTTGAGATAGAGGTTTTGTCAAAGATGAGACTTGAAAGATCTTTGCTCATAAAATCTTAAAGGACTTTGGGCTTAGCATATGGGACCCTTTGCGTACACACGAAGAAGAAATTTGTCCATTTAAATGAGAAAAAAAAGACAAGTTTTTTGCTGTTGTTTTTTTTTTTTTACTTACATGTCACGTTTTTCTTTTATATTAAAAAAAAAAAAAAGAAACCAGGTGTATCATTGAAAATAAACCTTGATTTTTACTCCGATTGTCATTGCCATGTAACTCTTCCCGTTATCAGTTTTTACTGCACGCCAAGAAATCCTCTTGTAATAATCCGATTATTTTTAAAGTAAAAACAAACCATTGGTTTTCCAGGGACTCCACCCTTGAAATGTTGAGCCTAAAAGAAGAGAGAAACAGAGAGAGAGAGAGAGAGAGAGAGAGAGAGAGAGAGAGAGAGAGAGAGAGAGAGAGAGATTTGATTCGCAAAATTTAGAAACTTCGATTATTCAACTCGTGCCTTAACGAAAAGCTGGGTAATGTAAATAAATAAATAAACATATAAAAGTTTGGAAAATCGAATTGTACGATTATCCACAATTTAAGAAAAAAAATAGTTTTGTTTAGTTTTTAACACACACACACACACACACACACACACACACACACACACACACACACACATATTATTCGGTATAATTAATCTTAGCCTAGTTTAGTTTGGCCAGAAATATGGGTGAAACCAATGATAATTGAACTCACCAACAATTACTCCACGCGAGGCGTCCCGTTGACGGAAAGGCCTGTATGAAGGCGTTTCTCAATTTATATACGGATCGTCATGGTCCGTGTCTATCACGTGCAAAACAATTGTGGAACTGGTATCCACATGTTTTATTTTCTTTAAAGACTCTTTGAATCACATTTTTTAACTCGTACTTAAGAATGTTACTTGTGATATTTAGTGTACCGGATAGGACCGAAAGACCTGTCACCCCTACCAGAATATAACTCCTAATCAATCGACTATAATTAATTACATGAAATAAGCCGCTGGTAATTAAATAGAATATGATATCATAAATAGAATATTTGTAATGATATTATTATTATTATTATTATTATTATTATTATTATTATTATTACCAGTACAAAATAAAAAACGCACTCCGGGCGATGTAAAAATAGATTTTTGAAACATATTTCCTGAGGGGTTGGAGTAAAAAATTCAATGTCAGCGAGTTTGTAAGTAAGTAAAATCATCAAATTCATTAAAGGATTAAAAAATAAAACAATTTGAAATGTAAACTTTAAATATGTATTAAAATAAAACTAACTATATATAGATATATAATACCAGTCATGTATTTATTAAAAACAATGAGGACTGCCTAATGTTGCATGTTCAGATTTTGAGTGTATTTATTCTATGTTATGACGATTTCGGGTAATGTGACGTAAACAGTGACATAGTTGTTGTTACAGACAAAAACTGGAAGCGAATCTCCATTATTAATAGATTAAAACCAAAAATAATGAAAGTTAAAACAATATTGTTTTAACTTTCATTATTTTTTGTATATAGGTTCACAAGATTTTCGAGGTACCCTGTAAATAAAATATCACAAATGAAATAAATAAATATCACAAATAACAATGTATAATATGTCACAAGGCTAAAATGAGGAAGAAGGCTGGTCTTTCTTCTTCACTATCCTAACATTAACTAGTTCCAATTGCTAATCCAAACACACTATAATATTCTTTGCTAGCAAGCTTGATAAGCAAGCCATTACTTGTGAGTTCGAGTCTCACTGGGTGCTCCATAAATTCAGCCTTGTGCTACATCTAAGCAAAGTTTGTTGGGGGTCCAGTGAACTTCGGCCGCTGGACCGATAAAGTAATGAACAACGTTAATCCAAGGAGGATATCCCCCGCTCCCAGGCAACACCTGTTTCCTTGATTTAAAGGGGCAGGGCTGGGTTTATTGCCCAGTGCCTAAAGCGCACCTTTAAGGGGGAATGCCAACGGGATCAACATATTTTTTGAACCCGTCTCCCATGAACTTCGGTTTGTGGGTGGTCCCACATTAATAGGGCCTTGGGCCTAACCCGTACATGTGGGGTACGTAGTAAATACCCCAGTGGGGACTAAAAAACAACAAAAAGGCCAATTTGTTTCAAATCAATACAACTGCATGTTTTAACACGAAAATATCATAAAATGTGTTCTTAATTGCGCTTCTGCATTATTTGAAATGAACTTAATTGTTATTAAGAACACATTTTATGATATTTTCATGTTAAAACATGGTTGTGTTGATTCGAACAAATTCGTATTTTCAGTGTAGATTTACAGTGAAATGAAAATGGCCGACCAAAATATACGGCTTCCTCAAAGTGAAACAAACAAGGGGAGGTTACTCTCATTTATGTAACTAATGTTCAGATTACCAATCCTCTAGCTAAGTTAAACCATTTTCTTTCAATGGTAAAAGAAAAAAAATTGGGACCATATGACCTTTAGGCACTCCTTCTGCGATCTCGACTCACAAGGACACTTTTCTCATTTACACCGTCAAAATCCGGTTGTTTGGGGTTAGGGGTTAGGGTTAGTTTTATAATTAAAAAAAAAAAACTCTAAAAATCGTCTGTTAACAATTAACCGGATTTTGACTGTGTAAATGGGAAAATGTCCCCAAGAATCGAGATCACAAAAGGGGTGCCTAAAGGTCATATGGTCCAAAAATTGATTTAAAAGAATAAAGAGGTCTTACCTATTTACCTGGAATAGGTCAATGTCATTTCAGGATCATAAAATTCTTGAATTAAACTTCAATTTCCATGAAACAATTTGAGATTGACTCCTAAAATGTAAGAATGTAATCAATCAATATTATATATTGATTGATTAAACTAAAGCTTTCAAAGCTTAGCTTAGTCGTTCTACAAGCCGAGAAAAATAGTCGCTTTTTATGCATACAACTTTAAACTTGTTGTTTATATCATCAAATAATGTGTCCACCTTAAAATGCTTATTTTTGAAAAAAAAAAAAACAAAAAGAAAAAAAGTTAGTTTTACTTTCCTGTCAGAAAAAATATTATTTTTTTAAGTTTATGTCGAGTCCATTTTTTCTTTTTTTGCCTTTTCTTTTGTTTTTGTTGTTTTTTTAAAATAAGTTTATGAATGTAATCTGCCTTCAGTTCAACTACAAGTGAAAAGTCCTGCTGTTAGGAAAGACGTCAGAAAACTTGTGTATGTTTGATTCAATTCCAATAAATCATGCTTAAGTAAACAAATATAAAAGGTTGTAGCTCATCTAGTAAAGACTAAATTATTGATTGATTGGGTTTTTTAGGAGTGTGTGTGGGAGGGAGGGTAGGCTGCGTTTTGATATTTACTTTTTATACTCTACTTTTCTCATTAGCTGAAGAAAAGATCTGTCATATCAACATAAGCCAAATCTAGCCCTGTCGCGGGGTATTATTGGAATTTTATTGAGTGACTATTTTCGGTCTATACCGGTACCTGAGCCCTTAGGGACAGCGTCGGGTTTCACCGACACACATCAGCAGCAGCCTGCCTAACTTGTTTGTCACATGATGTCCTTTATAAAAGGCCCTCACAGTAGCTTCCCACTCTCTTCACATTTCATCCCCCCTGGGGACAACTGCTGGCTCACACCAGTTCCCTAGCAGATAACAAGTGCTTTTATGCAGCTCTTTTTCTATGAATTTTTGGGACCACGGACAGAATAGTAACCCTTGAAGGATTCTCGTCCATTCCCTTGGAACTTCAGACATTGAGGACTATTGTCATCAACCCTTTAAGGTCGATAATAACTACCTTCATTCTGCCCAGGATAAATTAGAGGAGCCTTCGATATTGATACAACTTCTGACAAGCTTCCCCCCTTGATACTTTCAGTCCACAAGACTGTTGCAGGATTACTCTTGCAAACCATTTAACTATACCAAATATCTAACTAAACTTTTACTACACACTAAACTACGGCTAGACATCTTATGGTGCTATATTTTTTTCATTTACACCGTCAACATCCGGTTGTTTGTTAGGGGGTTAGGGTTAGGGTTAGGGGTTAGTTTTATAATTTTTTTAAAAATCTAAAAATCGTCTGTTAACAAACAACAGGATGTTGACGGTGTAAATGAAAAAATATATTATGAATTAGCAAAGCAAAAGGGGTGCCTAAAGGTCATATGGTCTGTCAGGGTCAAGTTGCCGGAATGTTGTCAATATCTCTTGTGTTGGGCTGGTTCTTGAACCACTATTCATCAAAGGTATCTGCTATATGTCACAGTAAGATTCATCATGTAAGGCCGGGACAAAGTCGCCCCTATGATGGTGGGCAATTCCTCTGGCTGCTGGGTTGAGTCTCTGGTGTTTACATGCCGAGTGGTTGGTCTAGTCCCTGCTACCTGATTTGTATTTTTCTTTTTGGCGGTAATAATTTATGACCCTATCTATTTGTAAGCACCACTCATGACTTGCCTTTTCCAATCAAATTCTAGAGATTGCTTAATTAATTTTTTAATCTTATTTGTGCAAAATTGTAGAAGTTTTTGAATTTGGATAGGAGTCATGGTTGGTCCGTCTTTTATGTTTTTTCTTTTCTTTTTTGTTTAGTAAATTATAGGAGTTTATTCTATATGATTTAATGATATTGTTAATTGTTGCAACCAACTTGTTACAAGAGAAAAGTGAATTTAGTAAATGGTGCATGACATGTTTGTAACAAAATGGAGCTAAATATTGTAGCAGCCCTCCGCCCCAGTCGGTAGAGCGTTCGGCTAGAAACCACAAGGTTTCTAGTTCGATACTGCCCTCGCCAACTCAGTGTATGAGTAGCACAGGGATCTGTGCGGTAAAGTAAGGAACTGATGGTAGGTGGGTGCTCCACCTCAGATGTAAAAACAATCTCCTAGGACTAGCGCTAGTGAAAAGGGGATAGACTCTTTCACTGATTGGCTGATACTGACTCTAGGCACCCCGATGACTTTACGTTACTTATTGCAGCAGAGAAGTCTTCTTCCAGCTACTATGATAAAAGGTTAATGCTGAAATGAATATATATATATATATCTTATTATAATGGAGATTGTGTGCTTTTCTGTCTGTAACCAAAACTATATTACTATTCAAGTCATAATTCCCTTATGTATTTATGTCACATTCTCCATGATATTGTTTTTATTTAATCTACATCATAATAATATACAATTGTATTTATATATACAACAAAATGGCGGTTTATTGTGTGAACAGGAAGGCTAATTTGCATATTGATATTGAAAATTTGATTTTAATAAATATGTGCTTAGTATTATTGATTGGTGATTGTTTGGTTTTATTTTAATAAATATGAGCAAAAGTTTCGAGGATAAATCATAAAAGAAATCGATTAATAAGAACAAATAACTGTAATTTTATTCTTTACTTCCTATTTAAACTAAATAGTTAAATTAGGAAAATTTAGCAATGAAAGATGGGAGTGATGGAAGAGTAAGTTTCAGTTATTATATTTTTCAATTATACTCCCCTCTGTTTCAAATCTTTTTATCTTCATTCTTATTTAGTTTCATTAGCTTTTCTAATATAATATATTATATTAAAACGTAAACACTTGCACCCAGAGGGTGCATATATTTGCTAGTATCTTATAATAGACATTGTGTGATTGTCTGTCTGTAACCAAAATTACATCACCACCAATGTCACAATTTCCTTAGTTATTTACGTTATATTCTCAATGGTTATTAAATGATCATTATCTAATCTTAATTAGTATCTTATTTATTACCAATGTCAGACCATATGACCTTTAGGCACCCCTTTTTGATCTTGATTAAGAAAGGACATGTTTTTCATTTACACTGTCAATATCTGGTTGTTTTAACAGATGATTTTTAGATTTTTTTTTAAATTATAAAACTAACCCCTAACCCTAACCCCTAACAATCAACCGGATATTTACAAAATTTTAAAATAATAGGTTCATTTTCTTCTAAATCATAGATACCAGGATTTTATTATTTCTAGTGTAACATTACAATCAAAACAGATATTATTAGGTATTATTTATTGCCAGACTCTACAGCATTGAACTCTGAAACGAAAAATAAAATTGGATAGATAGGAGGTGTGTTTATTTTGAACATATATTTTTGGTTTTTGGCTATAGATTTTAGGGACCAAGTTACCTTTAAGCACCCTAGGGGCGACCTGGATTCAGAGGGACATGTTTCACTTTGCACCGTCAACATCCAATTGTTTGTTACCAGACGATTTTTAGACGCATTTTTTTTTAATTATAAAACTGCTAACCCTAACCCCTAACCCTAACCCCAACAAACAACCGGATGTTGATGATGCAAAGCGAAACATGTCTTTCTGAATCCAGGTCACCCTGGATTTTTTCTGGATGATTTGACATGGAATTGCTCCACGGTTGTATAATGGTTATCATTGTAGGAAATGGACATGGTGACCCAAGTTCAAATCCTGATTGATTTGATTGCTGGCTTCAATCCATGTTTATCTGACAAGATAAGGTGCTGCCCAGGTATGTAAATTTATCCACATCATTAATCACTGTCTCCTTTTGTAATGTTAGATGTTGCAAGATAGAGCCCAAATATAGTTAAGCCCTGTCAACTGGGGCCGACTTTAAGACCCAACTAATGGGACCACCTGTTGGCAACCCTTAATGCTTAAGGACGGAATCCTGGAGGCTGAGCAGTCCATGGCATGCAACATTCCACTTTGGCCCTTACTTAGGCTAGATGGGCAGTCAAAAAGGTCCCCTCGATCAACCAGCTGGTCACGGCAAGCCCTAGCACCTATATGATTGTCCCAACCCTATTGCCCTTATGACAAACTCCCAATCCCTTTTATCATATATGCACTAGAAGGCAGTGGCTGAGGGTTTTAGAATCCTGGGTATGATATTTAAACTGTATCTAGTGGTGAGGTTTGGGGAGTGTGGAGTACCCCTTCATTGCCATTGCTCCCAGGTCCACCCTGACGCAGAGCAGTAGTACCTGTTAGGATCCTGTCTATGGGTCGATTAGATTAAAAGAATGAGGTTTAAAAAATATATAGTGATTCCAATGGTTATTTCTTCAAGCTTTATAGAGCCTCATAAAAAGCTACTTCTTTGATTTTTCAGTTTCCTTTGACACCTATTCAATTGAGAAATATCCTGTTGGTGGGTATAAGAATTTGCCGACTGTATCCCCTGTAGAGGGGTAAGACCCCCCCCCCTCCAAAAAAAGGGTTCTCCTGAGTATGATACTAAACTGCATCTAGTGGCAAGGCTCCAGTTCTGGAGATTATGAAATCACCCCTTCTTGCTATTAAACCAGGTCCAAAAGTGGTAGTACTTGTTAGGGTCCAATCTGTGGGTCAAATAGATATGCTTCAAAATTATTTGTATCATATAACTGTATGCAAAAAACTCTGAAGACTCTATATATATATATATATGAGGTTAAGTAAACAAACGTGTTTATTTTTTAAATTTTTTTAGATGGGTTTGAGCCGACAATTTTTGGAGGATATGTGCTTAATTGAAGTCATACCTAATTTTGAAAATTAATTAGTTAATAATTAATGAATTTAGTTAATAATTAGTGAATTTAGGCAGGCATATATGTTCAAATGTTCATTTAGCCTTACATTTGAACATATATGCCCGCCTAAATTCATTAATTATTAACTAATTAATTTTCAAAATTAGGTATGACTTCAATTAAGCACATATACTCCAAATATATATATATATATATATATATATACATATATATTATATTGATTGCAACATCTTGTCAGGCAACTGCCACTCCTTCCTTCATTGTCTGTTTGTGAGCTCGTTCATGACTTTTCAATCCTGCTAAACTCTTGCATATCTAGGACATATCTAGCACACATAACGATTGGTGTTGACTGAGTTGACAGGTGTTGTATACTCATCACTGTCCTGATGTTGGGGATCATGCTGGGAATCAGAGTGTAGCATGGTAGAGACAACAATATGTAGTATATATGTGGTGGAGATGTGAGGAACAAAAGAACAAAACTCACACAAAAGTGTGTAGGATATATTTCGCTAGAGCTTTGAGCTCGGCATCGTCAGTAGTTTTTAGACCTCAAAGCTCTAGCAAAATATATCCTACACACTTTTGTCTGAGTTTTGTTCTTTTGTTCCTCACATCTCCATTGTCAGATTCATCCCAATCCTCTTTCGATATATATATATATATATATATATATATATATATATATATATATACTTTTTTTCTTTTTTTCTTTGTTGGGGTACCAAGTTTCTTGGTACAAGGTGATTCTAGGCTGGTCCTATTCTTTACGGGTAGTTTGTTGTAGAGTTCAGGTTCCGTATGAGAGATCAATGTTTAATTATTATAAACAGAGCAAATTCATTCGTGAATAAAAAGGCCTTAAATACCATGGGTATCGTGATTATGGACCATTTCCACTTGTGGGTATTGGGGCCCACCGAGCTTTGTCAGACCACGTTTCTTTTAGCTGAATAAAATAAAAACATGGTCTGATGAAGCTCGGTGGGCCCCAGATACCCACCAGTGGAAATGGTCTATAATCACGACACCCATGGTATTTAAGGCCTTTTTATTCACGAATATATATATATATATATATGAGTATGAAAAGGTGGAATGAAAACATCACACAATGCTGTTAAAGAGAAAACAATTTATAATATAATCATAGCTGATATTGATCAATATTTCGATTTTACAAAAATCATCATCAGAGCTCATTTACTCTGTGGTGTTTGGGTTGGAGATAAATGTCAAAAGAGTTCAAAAACAAAAAACCTTAATTTTGCAAAAAAGAACGAAAGTTGTTACATTATTCACCAATGTGGGCATTCGCGCCATATTTTTGTCGTTTATGCCGATGTGTATAACTTTTTTTGTCGGTCAACTCTTTCATTATAGCGGATTTTGAGATGTTGGCAACAAGACGAATTAACTTATTCGAAAGGGGATGGGTATTAAAACAATGTGACGGTTGGTATTCAAAAGATTTTTAGAAAAGGAATTTTTATGATTAATTATTTTTTATATTCTGTATTTCATAAATGATTAATTATTTATTATATTTTGTTTTTTTATATATAAAGTAAAAAAGTTATGGACGGTATTTATTATTATTTTAGATAATGTGAAGCTTTTAAATCTAATGTAAGGTTTTTATTTTCAAAACCGAATTTAAATCAAATAAAATGCAAAGTTCTTATTTATAAATCAAAACATAAACCTAAATTTTTATTTTAATGAAAAGTAAATAACGGAAAAAGTTATGTGAAGGGGATTTTATGGTTTCTGACTACAAGTGTCACTAAATAAGGGGATATATTAAAGAAAACTTGTCTTTGGGGTATGGTTTTATGGGTAAGAATAACACAAGATTCCATAATTCTACGTAGTGTATTATCATGTATGTGGGTTAATATTTTGGCACCTTTGAAATCAAAAGTATGATTGACATCAAAGATGTGTTTAGCTAATGCATTGTTTTGAAAACCTCGTTTAATATGATATTTGTGTTCCGATAGACGTTTAGTTAAGGATCTAGAAGTCTCCCCTACATATTTCCTGTTACATTTTAAACAATCAATAGTGTAGACTCCAGCTTCAGAATGTGTGTGTTTATGATTATTTTTGTTTTGTAAAATGTTTTTCACTGTTTTTGTGGAGTGAGTGACAGTTTTTATACCAATCTTACTTAAGTTTCTATTTATTTTATCAGTAATAGGATTATTAGGAAGTATGATGTACCTATCAGAGACGTTATTACTGTTATGTTGTGTGTCATTGTTTGGAGATGTGATATTGTGATGTTTTCATTCCACCTTTTCATACTCATACTGTCGGATTCATTTCCTTTCTTTTCACTTATATATATATATATATATATATATATATGCAAACACAATTCCCTAACCTCTAGGCATAAAATAACCCGACGAGTTGATATGCCATTAAAATCAATCAATCAACTGAGAATTTTATCATTAAAAGCAAAAATGAGATGAAGTAAAAAAGAAAACAGAAGAATTTAATGATAAAAATAGAAAATTGTAGAATACAAATAACATTTGCTAAAATATAAATTACTAAACTTTGTACAGGGGCAAAAAGTGTTTTCTTTTTTAAAAGCATCATCGTTTAAACGGGGTAAGTCTGTTTATCCTGCATCAGCACGGGGTTGATTGAGATGAAAATCTCTGATGAAATCTATTTGTGGTTGAAAAAGACGTGCATGGGGGCGCTTTGAAATGATGTGATTCCAGGCAATGGTGTCATCCCATTTATAAGTCTGCAAAAAATAAAATAGATAAATGAATAAATAATACAGATTCAAATCAAAGGGTCGGTTATTTCCTATAACTCTAACATAAAAACTATGTACTGGACTTGAAAAATACCAAGGAAACCAGTGAAAACTACACAAATAAGAAAATTAGTCTGAACAGAATGAAATATTTTGTATAAATATCATTTCTACTCTGGTGCATAGCATAATGGTTATTGTTGTATGTCAATATGACCCAAGTTCCAATCCTGGATGAGACTGTTTGCATTTCACATTGTGCTAATACCCTTGGGAAAGATATGCATCCAACTATTCTCCTTCCATCATTAGGTAAATAGTAGGACAGACCAGGCTCTATAAGCTTGGCTAGGCAACCAGTCTGGGAGAAGGATTTCCATCTATAGGTCAAATTGATCCATTTGAGACGAGGTTTTAAATGATTTTGATCTACATTGATACATCATAGACGCCCACTCTTATTTATAGACTGGGCGATAGTCATGTGACCATATTCTTGGCCAATCACTGGCAGTACTCTGCTGCTGATATTGTTATTTATATCAGCTGTTCTGATCTTAGCCACTCAATTGCCTTCAACCGTCGTGGACGATGGAACATAGGATTATATCACTGGACCTTTTGACACTACATAGGATTCCATTACTCAGGACATTCACTTACCAAAGGATTCCATAGTTCAGGACTTACTTACTTTAAGTCCTTTTCAACTGACCAAGGATGGCGGTCAGAAAATTAACAGTTTTTAAAACCTTGACATTACAGTTAAGTATGTGGTGCTTATCCGTTTAAAATGATTGTGAAGATACTTTATTCTACTGTATATAATTGGAAGCATATAATTGTTAGACTGACTTTGGCATAAAATAACCCAGCAAGAGTTGACATGCTGTAAAACCAACCAGCCAGTTAACCAATATCCATTAAACCAACTTGCTTTCTGATGGAATTCAAAGAAGGAATGATGAACCAGATAGAAAAAGAACATAATCTGAAGAGAAAAAGATTTGGCTGAGTCATCTGGAGGAGGGTGTATGTTGAAACATCTGAACATTCTAGGAATATCATTGAATATGTATCAAGTGATATAAGTTAATGTATGAATGAATACAGTGTTTTATATATAATATATTTACAACAAAAAAAAAGAAAGAAAGAAAAAAGACTGACTTCGGCATTAGATAATCCTACAATAGTTGACATACCGCAAAACCAACCAACAAACTAATGTCTGTATCATATGCAAATTACTATTATAATTGAAAGAAAAAAAGAAAATAAATGAATAAAATAAAAATGTCGATCAAAGGGAGACAAATCTTTACTACAGACTACCATAAATATTTTCGGGTTGTGAATCAAGGGGAAAGGAATCTTTACTACAGAAGTTAAAGAAGCCAAATGATGGTTTGTTGATTTTTCTCACATCTATGGAAATATATATATTATATATATATATATATACACATATATTATAATCAGCTCTGATTACTCCCTAACAATCTTTGTTTATAAAATTTAAATCATTTAGAATTAAGAACAGCTTAAATCAGTGAACTTATTTGGAAAAATGGAGTACTTCATAAAATTTTAATCATAAAATTATTAGAAAAAATATGCTATTTACTAAAATATGTTTTTTTTTAATATTAAGTTTAAGAGCAATAAAAATCTACAATTTATTGAAATGTTAAAACATTTTTTTACAATATAGATAAGATATACTCAAACTTTCTTTAAGAAAGAAGAAAACAACTTTATGAAAATTCTTCAGTCACAATCCTTTACAATATGTTATACTAAATTAAAAGAAATCAAAGATTTTAACTGCATAAGACAATTTCATTTATAATAAGAAAAATGTGCGCGCGCAGTCAAAATAACAGCAATTAAATTTGATAAGTGGTACATCACTGGATAAGTTGTCCAATAAACACATTCTTACAACCAATCCAGAATACAGCAGGGAGATCAAAGACAAAATAAAACCCTCCAACTAGAAGTGAGGGAAATCCATTAAAAGGAAACAAGAATCCACAAACCAATCCTCTGATATATCCAAATGTTTTACTAATAATACTGTAATAATCTTTATATTTTTGTCTGAAGGAATGGATGGAAATATTGTTTATCCTCTCGTAAAATACATCTATGAGATAATGGAGGGGGGGGGAGTCATCAGCATCGTTATATCCTTGGGAACATTGGAAATTTCTGGTCTTTCAACAACGGATTTCCTACCCCAGGGGACCAATCGGGGCTGATCAAACCTGACCCTCCCCCTTCAGCAAATGACTTTCTGACCTCACCTCCTGATAACCCTAGCTTTATTGTACTGGTCACCTGACCCCCAACCAATGGCAATGGAGCTCTTCTTATTTATATTACATTAATTTTATTACTCGAGTTTGGTCTCACTACCAGGAAGAACGGCGGTTGTAAGTTTGTCTTCTATTTTTTTTCCCCTTTCCTACCCACTTTTTTGTTAAATTTTAAATTTTAACCATTTTCTTTTTCTTATTTATTTTTATTTTTTTATTTTTCATTCCTTCTTTTTCCTATTTTCCAAATTATCTTAGAAATTTCATTGAACATTTTACTAATGAAAATGAAATAAGATATATTTCCTAACATTGTTTTAGCAAAAGGTGGAATGATATCAAATTAATTTTCAGAAAAATGTCCGTGAATTCTAGTGCAAGTTCTAATGCAATTATACAAATAACAAGGAGTAATACTGAGAAGCAAATCTTCTGTTGTTCATATCTAATATTTTATTGATATCGTCATGTTAGACACTATGCTATGGGGACACACCCAAAGATTTTGGTCTCAAGTTATATACGATACAAAACTGTATCTTTACAATCATTTTAAGCAGTTCAACACTTCCTTATCTCAACTCTCTATTTGACACATTGATGGAACCCTGTAACAGTACGATTTACTAGAAAAAAAACAAAAAGCTGCTACGATAATCTCATAAATTCACAATCTTTGATTTCTTACTTTAGATCAGGATTCTGTTATCCATACAAACACACACAAGAAGTAAAGACTATAACAGGGTGTCAAGTCCTTTGTTGTTTACGCATGTGAAGCCTGTAGGAGAACTGCCCCCGCCCCACGTCCACTCGCTTGTTTTTTAAAATGTGTCACTGCCATCTTATGCAAATAAGTCTGCAGCATAAAAATGGCAGTTTGGCGAACAGCTCTCAGAGAGTAGATTGACATGTGAGACAGCAAACGTGTTTAACTCCCGGTAAGTCAGTCACTTCTATTACAAACCCTAACATTAAAATTAGGGCCATTTAAGTGCCATTAAAATTTGAGTTTTGGTGCTTTAGCTTTTGGCAAATGTGGAAACAAGATGCTTTTGCACAGAATTTGTGGTGCACCCAAATGTTGGTGCTCTAGGCAATTGCCCAGTTAACCTAAAGGGTAATGCCTAACCATGTGTACCATGTAGGCAATTACCCAACACCTCCACCATGGACAGGATGTGGCACAAGGTCAGTTTTTAAGTGGAGTAAAGCTGATTTGAATTCAGAGTTTTCCTTCTCCAAGATTTTCATGCCTAGTCTAAAGAGCCCAGTCTGACCTACCATTTACCCATAGTTGAGGAGAGAACAGATGGATTCATGCTTTTGCTAAAGGCATTAGCATGAAGTTAAATGCAAACAGCCTCATCCAGGATTTGAACTCAGGTTGCCATATTCATTTCCTATGATGATAGCCATTACACAGCAAGCAATTCCACTATTGAATTAATACTTTAACCTTATTCCCTGACTGCGGATATCATCATCAGGTTGTGACAGCAGCACATATCTCCATGACTCTTCCATGCCACCCATCCCTATCGGCCATCGCTCCTGGAAAGTCCTCTGTGCAACATCTCATATCCACATAGAACTGATCGATGTAGGTATCTGCTAGCCGACCCACATTGAAGTGCCCATGTGTAGGTGCCCACATGAGAACATCACTTATGAACTTGTCCCTGCTTCCCCAGCATTTACCAACAGGTCTTGTTTGTCTTGAATAAATATACTGCATATACTCATGGTTAGGTCACACCCCTAATTTGGGGTCATCAAAGAGGGTATTTGCGGTTGACCTTCAGATAGGTTGCATTATAATCTGGCTAGTTACATGACCTATTCTAATATAAAACTTATCAAATATTCACCTTTTGTTTCTGATGTAATGAATATGTAAATACCTAGGTACCCCTCACTATAATCTGATTGGATAGTGTCCTCCATAAATACTCAACACTGTGGTGGTACAAGTGCCTACTAGCAAGACTACCACATTGACTGCTCGGAAGACGTACTACTACTACTGCTATTCGACACACCAGCTTCTATTTACCTACGAGAATATACCTTACTACAACTTCCTAATATATCCCATAACCCGGATTTATCAGTTTCAAGACTTTGTTTACAAATATTCGATCTAGAACACTTTGCTATAGACTGTGAGGTATAATGCAAACATATAGAAATAAGAGTTGCGTTTCTTAGTACTATAATCATAAATGAACCTGGGTGAAAAAGTGTAACAGTCAATTCAGTAATAAAAAATTCGGACCTTGACACCAATAAGCACCCCCAAGTGAGACCTAGATTCAAAAGGACATGTTTTGCTTTTTACCGGCAAAATCCAGTTGTTTGTTAACAGACGATTTTTATTTTTTTTACTTATTTCATGTTGTTGTTAGTTCAATAGCAATTCTTTTTTAATTATAAAACTTGTAACGTTAGACACGTTTTGCACAGAAATAGTTAAAGCTATAAAAAGTATGTTATAAGGTTATAATAATAATAGCTAACCCTAACCCCTAACCCTAACCCCCAACCTCTAACCCTAGCAAAATCTTTTTTTAAATAAGTAAAAGTAAAGTCGTCGGGGTGGCCTAATGTCGGTATCAGCCAATCAGCGAGGGAGTCTATCCCCTTTTCACTTGCGCTAGACCAAGGAGATTATTTTAGCGTCTGAGGTGGAGCGCCACACCTACCGTCAGCTCCTTACTTTACCGCACAGATCCCTGTGCTACTCATACGCTGAGTTGGCGAGGACTGGTATCGAACTAGGAACCTTGTGGTTTCTAGCCGAACGCTCTACCGACTGAGCTAACCCGGCCCATTAAATAAATACTTTTTAATATTAACTATCCATAGAGGCACATGGAAAATAAATAAACATGTCTTTTTTTTTAAGTTTTATGTTAAAAAAAATAACAATATTAGTTTATCTTTATTGCAAAATTAATTTTTTCACATAGGCTAACAACAGCAACATGAAATCACTAATCTTTTTTTAATTAAAATCAAAAACTATTTTAGTATAAAAATGTTACTGGTTTTTATCGGCCGTGTGATGGAGAATGAGAAAAGAAAAAGAGCAAGACATTGTCTTGCCTGCACGGGATCGAACCCGCGTCCTCCCGCATGCAAAAACAAATGCGATTTAGGCACTGGACGGACGCGAGGTTCGACTGATGTGCCCGGATGTTTGGGTAATATGCCCATAAATAACCAAAGCAAGTGGAGCGTGGGGAGAGAAGCATTCGGCTTACGTGAGACGGCAGTCAGAAAAGATTATTTTGATGACAACGACGGATTTTCAGCTGCTGGTTGAAGACGAAGACTGTGTTGACCAAAAGAAAGTTTGGCCTGCGAGAAGACGGTGAACTCGCTTATTTTTGTTCCCCCCTCAGCAGGAACTTGTTGACTCAAATATCTATTTCCACCCCTCTATTTTTTCCCCCTTCTATAGGCCGGCTGTTTTATTTACTAACAACTGGTGTAAAAGCAAAATTCAGTTCCTTTCAAAACGAATTTGGGCTGGGGTTAAAGTTAATAGTTAAAGCTATAAAAAGTATGTTATAAGGTTATAATAATAATAGCTAACCCTAACCCCTAACCCTAACCCCAACCTCTAACCCTAGCAACATCTTTTTTAAATAAATACTTTTTAATATTAACTATCCGTAGAGGCACATGGAAAATAAATAAACAGGTCTTTCGTTTTAAGTTGTTGTTTTTTTTAAATAACAATATAGTTTATCTTTAGTGCAAAATTAATTTTTTCACATAGGCTAACAGTAACATGAAATAACTAATTTTTTTTTAATTAAAATCAAAAATTATTTTAGTATAAAAATGTTACTGGTTTTTATCAGCCGGCTGTTTTGTTTACTAACAACTGGTGAAAAGCAAAATTCAGTTCCTTTCAAAACGAATTTGGGCTGGGGGTGCTTATTGGTGTCACGGTCCAGAAAATCAATAATCTATTCGACAGTTACAACAGTATATGAAAATTAAAGTCGTGCTGTTTTACATTTATGTTGAATGAATAGGTTGCACAACTGATTTTGGTGGAATTTTCGGTTAAAAACGTGTGACCTATCAGCAAGTATATATGGTAGTTTATATTATAGGGATTGGCCCCTATATATTTACGGCATGTGGAATTGACCAAATTAAAATAATTAAGTTTTCTTAAACAACTAGTTTTACAATGGTATGTCATGAGTTTAGAATTAGGTAAACAAAAGAGAATCGAATGAATATTAGTTTAGAAATATTTTAGAAACAATAGAAACAATGGTTTAAATTCATCCGATAATTTATGTCACCAGAATTCTACAGATACCAAAATCATTCGATATTGCATTATTACAAATCACCTGATATTTGAGGAATATTTTAGCTTAATGATCACAATAGACAATGACAATAAGAAAATTATAAAAAGGCCCATTTTAGCTGAAAGACCAGAGAGACAGACAGTGGGAGCTTACACTCTTCCCGACTCGACAGAGTTGGGGCTGATGCTCCCAACTCGACACAATGGGGAAAATACACTGTCCAAGAACATATAATACGACTTTTCCATAGTCTTATACATATAAATTGTAGGGACCTCATAACTCGGATCTTCAACTCCTCAACCACACACTAACCAAACAAATAGGGTCCCTACAATATATATATGGTAGTATATATATTAGTTATGTTACAACAAGGAACTCCCATTACAATGGAAATTTACTTACTTTAATTAAGTAACAGGCAACTAAGGTGGCACTTCTGGTTCGTCCTGCTTTGCAATGGACATACACACTGTGACCCTGTTTTCTATGATCTTCAATAAAGTTCAAAGCTTCATCCAGCTGGGTAGGTGAAGGGGTGCCAAGAAAATCAAGGATCTTCAATCGAAGACAATCCACGCCAAGTGATTTCCACTCCTGGACATCAGAAAATGTTGGAGAGAAAAAAATTTAATGCAAGAAAGAATGAAAGGGAAATTAAAACAAGAAAAGAATATCCAAGCAAAATTGTTTGTAAAGATTTTATGGCTAAACTTGCAAATCGGTCGGAAAATTAAAACATATTACAGGGTGACCCAGAAAAAACAGAACCCAAATTTATTTATTTATTTTCTCATTAAACTAACCCTAAACCCCAACCCCAACCCTTAACCCTAATCCTAAACCCCCCTAGTTAAAATTAACAGTTTTATTACAAAATTATTTATTTTCCCATTAAACTAACCCTAAACCCAACCCTAAACCCCTCTAGTTAACATTAACAGTTTTATTACAAAATTATTTATTTTCCCATTAAACTAACCCTAAACCCCAACCCTAAACCCCCCTAGTTAAAATTAACAGTTTTATTACAAAATTATTTATTTTCCCATTAAACTGTGAGTTAACTAGAATTAAATCTTTTTCACTAGTTTATTTTTTGTATTGTTGTTTAATATGTTACGTCTTCCAACAGGGGGGGGGGCATGATGAAACAAGTGATGATTCCCAGAATATCACTGAAGATGTATCCAGAGGATTCAGTTGATCCATAGATAATTTTACATAATCATCACACGATTACAAAGTTGTACAAAACATGTAATATATAGTGATAAATAATATGTTTATAATAATAATAATAATATCATTGTATGTTATGCAATTGACTTCTTTGACTGATTACCATGCCATGGCTAAAGAGCCCAGTCTGCTGTACTATTTACCCATGGCTAGGGGGAGAACATGTAATATATAGTGATAAATAATGTTTGGCAACCTTCCGTCTATTTTAGACGATGGCGTAGTTTTTTTCTTCTTCTTTCTCTCTCTCACTACAGCTACGTGAGTGGCTGAACAGACCGATCCTCGAATGGCAGTCTCTCGTGCAGTGGCTGCAAACAAAAGGTGATGCTTTCTGTAGGTGTTGGGGGTACTGCTGTTTCTCCTTTCTTTTAGCTCTCTTTTCTGTGGCAGCTTTTTTCCTCTCTTCTTTTTGTTCCTTGTTTGACGAGGAGGTGCCAGGTTGCACGGTCTTCTGCACAAGCCTCCCACGTGTCTATGTCGATGCGGCATGTCTTCAGGTCTCTCTTGCAGACATCTTTGATCTTTTGATCTCCCGCCGGTCGGGTGCCCTCCACTAGTTCACCATACAGTAGGTCTTTGGGGATGCGGCCTTTGTTCATCCTCCTGACATGGCCAAGCCAGCGCAGGCGTCTCTCGCAGGTGATGGCGGGCATGCTGTTTATGTTTGCTCGTTCCAGCACTTCTGTGTTAGGCACTTTGTCCTGCCAGTGGATGTGTGGAATGCGGCGTAGGCATCTGAGGTGAAAGCTGTCCAGTTTCCTCCTCTTCTTCTTCTTCTTCTTCTTCTTCAACAGTGATAAATAATATGTTTATAATAATAATAATAATATCATTGTATGTTATGCAATTGACTTCTTTGACTGATTACCATGCCATGGCTAAAGAGCCCAGTCTGCTGTACTATTTACCCATGGCTAGGGGGAGAACATTGTGTGTTATGCAATGACCTCTCACTACCAACACCCGGCAGAAGTTTCAAAATTAGTTAAAAGCCCTTTGTGGGGGCTCCAATAGAGATTTTTAAAAGATGCAAAGACTTCTCCATCTTTTTGAGGGACAGTTTCTCACTGAGATTTTTAAGATGGCAATATCAAGTTATTTCAAGAAAAATAAAAGTGATTTCGTATATTAATAAATTTTACTCTACCTCATCAGTTGGTGTGAAGTGCTTCAACTCATGTGGTTGGTTTGCAGAAAGCACAGCTCTAACATTTTCTGTATTCACTAACTGGAATGAAAATAAGAACAATTATAATTCCTGTTGAAAAATTGGACCATATGCCCTTTAGGCACCTCTTTTTTGATCTCGTTTCATCAGGACATTTTTTTTTTTCATTTACATCGTCAAAATCCAGTTGTTTCTTAACAGATAATTTTTAGAGTTTTTTTTTTTTTTAATTATAAAACTAACCCCCAACAAACAACCAGATTTTGATGGTGTAAATAAAAAAATGTCCTGATGAAACAAGATCGAAAAAGGGGTGCCTAAAGGTCATATGATCCGAAAAATTTGTAAATAGCCAAAGAGAAATCTACCTACCATCTATAGTCCAGGTTAAAAGTGTGGTAAGGGTAACCTGAAGCCAAACTTTTTTTTATTTATGAAAGAAAAAGTGAGAGAAGAGAAAAAACAAAGAAAAATTAAGAAAAAAGAAAGAGTAAAACAAAGTGAAAAAATAAAAAGTAGAGAAAGAAATGAAAGTGAAAAAAGAAAAAGAAAAAGAAGAAAAAAGAAAAATTAAGAAAATAAAAGGAAAAAAGAAAGAGAGCAAAACAAAGGAAAAAATAGAAAACAAAGAAAACAAAAGAAAAAATGAAAGAAATAAAAAAAGAGAAAAAGAAAAAAGAAAAGAAAAAAGAGAAAAAAGAAAAAGAAAAGAAAAAAAAAGAGAAAAAGAAAAGAAAAAAGTAAAAAGAAATAAAAGAAAAAAGAGAAAAGAGAAAAAAAGAAAAAAAGAGAAAAAGAAAAAAGAAAAAAAAAGAGAAAAAGAAAAGAAAAAAAGAGAAAAAGAAAAAAGAAAAGAAAAAAAGAAAAAGAGAAAAAGAAAGAAAATGAGAAAAGACTGACACATATCAATTACTTACCTCTTTGGCAATACCTCTGAATGGGAGTGCTCCAAGGATGACAGTCTCATCAATTCGATCATACCAGTTTCGGTTAGACACACGGCTCATAGCATAATTGTAAAAGAGAGAAGGGTAGAAGGCTAACCGAGCAAGTATATAACTCCCTGTTCCTGGCATTTGGCTTGAGTTCTTTTAATACCAACCAAATATTAAGGTAATTCCTTCTCTCTTTTATCTGCATTGAAAAAAGAAATGCACTAAATATAACATGAGAAAATAAAATATTGAATAAATAAAAAAAAACAGTGGATTAAAAAAATTAACAGGGAAAATAGATTTTAAACAAATGTTTAATTTGTAATGGCCAGGAATTTTCCAATAGTTTTTCTCAATTTTTTCATGTACCATACAGGCTGGTGCAAGATGATTTGGTGCCCTAGGCAAGCCATTAGATGTTTGGTTTGGTTTGTTTTGTTTTACGGCATATCAACCTCAGTGGGTCATTTAATGCCGATAAAGTTTTTAAATAAATCAATTCCTAATGGATAATACAATTTTTTTATAAATACATTTTTCTATTTAACCCATAGATGGAACCTAACAGATACTGCCACTCCGGGTCAGAGTGGACCAGGAAGCAATGGTGATGAAGGAGTGCTCCACATTCCCCAAACCTCCAAAACTGGAACCTCACCATCAGATAGAGTTTAACGTCATTCCCAGGACATGTAGACCCGCAGCCACCACCTTCTAGCACCCATATGATAGAGAGGGGTTGGGGCTTGCCATAAGGGCAATAGGGTTGGGAAAATCATATAGGTGCTAGGGCTTGACGTGACCAGCCGATTGATCGGAGGAGGCCTCTCCAACCGCCCGTCTAGACCAAGATAGTGCCAAAGTGGAATATTGCATGTCATGAACTGCTCATCCACCTGGGCTCTATCCTTAAGCATCACGGGTCGCCACCCACGGCCAACAGGTGGCCCCATTGGGGGAGACTTACCCCTCTGCAGAGGTGCAGTCGGTGCATTCTAACGCCCCAGCTGACAGGGCGGCCATTAGATGTGTGACCCCTTTAAAGTTTTGATGAAGTAATGCAGGTACAGTAACCCAATACTACATTGTTTCTAACTCTCGAAACATAGTGTTGGGTCAGTAAAATGGTAATTCCGGGTGGACATGAGTCCAATAGGGTTAACTTCCCTTTCTGCAGTTGTTCGCCGATAGGTGGCTACACTATTTAGCAGCAGCCTGGGAATTCTCAGTTCTCTTTCCTCTGGGACCAGCAAACACATCACATTGTGTAGACGCTTGTGCCTCATACTCCCCCACTTAGCTATCAGTAAGTGACATTCCTTAGGACATAAGTCCTACATCCTACTTTCTTTATAATGCGTTTATGTATCTGTTGTCTATGTATTGCTATACCTTTTGTGATGAGTATATGCATTCCTGTCCTGAATGTATTTCTGTGCTCAAGTATTAAAGTCTGTTTGTTAATATCTTCAAACTCCTTTGTTGGAATATTTCATGTACACACATGTACCCACGTTGGAAGGTTATTCTGAGCCTTCCAACTTATTATAAGAACATTTTACATCTTAGAATTGGATACTTCTGAGTTGTTTGTTTTGTTTTACGGCATATCAACCTCAGTGGGTCATTTAATGCTGACAAAGTTGTGAAATAAATTCATTCTTAATGGATAATCAAATTTTGCTTATAAACTTATGTTTTTCTATTTAACCATAGATAGGACCCTAACAGGTACTACCACTCTGGGACAGAGGGACCAGGGAGCAATGGTGATGAAGGGGCGCTCCACATTCCCCAAACCTCCAAAACTGGAACCTCACCATCAGATAGAGTTTAACATCATTCCCAGGACATGTAGACCCTCAGCCACCCATATGATAAGAAGGATTGGGGGTTGCCATAAGGGCAATAGGGTTGGGGCAATCATATAGGTGCTAGGGCTTGACGTGGCCAGCTGATTGATCGGAGGGGGCCTCTCCGACCGCCCGTCTAGCCCAAGAAAAGCCTAAAGTGGAATATTGCAAAAAGTTGTTACCAGTCATTAGTCAGACAAAATATCAAATTGACCAAGCCACATTAAAAAATCATTTACATTAAAAACTTAATACAATCACCTATTAATATCTTATTGACTCAAAGAGATAACATCATATAATATATAGAAAAATAAAAATTACAAGTTTGATTATACATTATCACATGATCATCATGAAGTCAAAAATCATCAAAGTGCCATTAAAATTTTACTTTTCATGCTTTAGTTTTGACAAATGTGGAAACAAGATGCTTTTGCCCAGAATTTGTGTCATCCCAAAATGTTGGTGCTCTAGGCGGTTGCCAGTTCCACTAAAGGGTACTGTCAGCCCTGTATACCATGTATGCATTTACCTAACATTTCCATCATGGGCAGGATGTGACACAAGGTCAATTTTTAAGTGGAGTAAGGCTGATTTTAATTCAGAGTTTTCCTTCTCCAAGACTGATTGCCATGCCTAGGCTAAAGAGCTCAGTATGCCCTACCATTTACCCATAGTTAGGAGGAGGGAGAACATACGGATTCATGACTTTCCTAAAGGCATTAGCCTGAAATGAAATGCAAAGAGCCTTGTCTAGGATTTAAACTTAGGTCGGTAATCTGAACATTAGCTACATAAATGAGAGTAACCTCCCTTTTTTGTTTCACTTAATTGTGCCTTGTGCATTATTTGAAATGAACTTAATTGTTATTAAGAACACATTTTTATGATATTTTCTTGTTAAAAAATGCAGTTGTATAGATTCGAACAAATTCGTATTTTCAGTGTAGATTCACGGAGAAATGAAAATGGCCAACCAAAAACAAGGCTTCCTCAAAGTGAAACAAACAAGGGAGATTACTCTCATTTATGTAGCTAATATTCAGATTACCCTTAGGTCATCGTGTACATTTCTTATGAAGATAACCATTACACTGTGAGCACTTCTACAATTGAATTGATGTTTGTAGAACAGATTATGAATTGAAATGTGAATCTCCTTGCAAGACTACAGTAAGAATTTGAATTTTTTTAGACGAGGCTTGGTAATTTGTATCATTTAATAATTCGGACTGTTGTTCTCAACTTTTGGTTATATACACAATGTTTCAGCCTATGTATCCTCCAGCCTTCCTCAGGTATTTCCTGTCAAACTCAAAGGGTTTGGTTCTAATTTCTATGAAGGCTACCGATTACAACATGAAGACTCCTAAGTTCGACAAGGAACACCTGAAGAAGGCAGGAGGACACATGGGCAGATATGTTGTGCATAAAACTATAAAGATGAGGACAACAATCTGAAAAATTTATATGATACAAATTACAGTAACAATGTCAAAGAAATCAGTGTCACCATTGGGTGAATGAACCATTGCTTTTGTGTTTTTGTAGAGTAACATTATAATTGTAACAGGGACCATATGACCTTTAGGCACCCCTTTTTGATTTCGATTAAGAAAGGACATGTGAATGAACCATTGCTTTTTCACTTTACACCGTCAATATCCGGTTGTTTTAACAGATGATTTTTAGATTTTTTTTTCAAATTATAAAACTAACCCCTAACCCTAACAAACAGGATATTGACGGTGTAAATGAAAAACATGTCCTTTCTTAATCGAGATCAAAAAAGGGTGCCTAAAGGTAATATGGTCTGGTAACAGTTTCTTTGGGAAGACCATATGCTAGAAGTATTTCCTTCTTTCTTCTGTGTATCAAATCAAATGCTTTGAAGAAATCTACAAACAAAAGTGTTGCCTTGAGATGATAACTATTATGCCATACACTCCCACTGACCATGTATCTTATACTGCAACTGAGGAGATGTAGTTAAATAGGGAGAAAAACAAATCAGTGCTCTTCCAATATGTGATTTACCAAATGATTTCTAATCCAATATGTGATCTACCGAGTTGTTTACATTCCAATATGTGATCTACCCATTAACTACCCATTATTTTTCCATTAAACTAACCCTAAACCTACCCTAACCCTGTCTTCTTTTTTCCTAGTAGATCACATGCCATCAATGGTAGATCATTAGGTACCACCAATTTTACCCTGAGAAATTTAACCCCCCCCTATATTTAACACAATGAAACTTGCAGAAAAATTAATATTTTCTTGAAAAAATTTTTCCATTCGAAAGAAAAAACATAAAATAAACACCTGATGATTTAAAAAAATTTTTTTCAGCTCATGGAAATAATGAAAATTATTATTGAAAAACAATGTTTTCATTTTTGCACTGTTAAATCAACTGAAATTTAACGTAGCTTTAAACAAGTTACGATAAGAGTTTTTTTTTTAATTCTATGAAAAATCAATTAATAATTGATTTTCACGAAAATTTCCATAAATGTTTACCATTGGATGTAAATACATTTCTATAAAGATAAGAGTCTGAATAACTATATCAATGAAATTGTATAACGTACCAAGCTGTATTTTTTTTAGGAAAAATTAATGTAATCGGAAATAAAAATTGCAAAAAAATGTCATAATATTAATATTTGAAAACTTTTTTTTGCTTTTGTAATTCGTAATTATATTCTATTAAATTGTCAAAAAAAAATTTTTTTTTTTAAGAAATTAATTTTTAAGAGATTTTCAATCTTTTGCGTGATATAAATCAATTTTTTTTTTCTGTATCAAAAAATCGAATTTTTCACGGATATTTAAATATATGAATTTTAGAATTCAGGTGAACTAAAAATTGGTCCAATTAAATTTTTTCAAGTTTTGGCTAAAAAAAGTATGTCCGTACAGTCAGCCATATGTAGATAAATAATTGTAAGAGGGTAATAATATGTTGTTTTTTTTTTCTGTCTAAATTGCGGCCTGAAATTTACCCTATAGGTTTATTATTTTTTTAAGATAACGATGTAATTTTTCCCAATCGGATAATTTGATCTTTGAATTAACTGTTTTTCTTTGTAACAATCCTGGATGATGTTTAATTGGTTTTACGAGATTTTTGATAAACAACGTTCGGAAATATTTATTTCCGTATTATTCAAGATAGCCTAAACTGATCACGTGATCGAATTGGTGGTCCCTATAGATCATATATTGGAAGAGCACCATCAAATCTCCTAGCCCTCAGGTTGGTATTAATGTGTGGTCTCTGTTCAATTCCTTCAACCATGTTCTTGTTAGAACAGGAATTAACTGTGCTCATGTATACATACTTCAGCTCCCTTTTTATACTGACCATGTGTCATCCTACAACTAAAGGGATGTGGTTATATAGTGTCTTTGGACTAGGATTAGAGTGTGGTATCTGTTTATCTCACTCAGCCATATTCTTGTATTCCGACAGAATGCAGTAATAAAAATAAAATAAATAAATAAATTGAGGTAAACCTAGTCCTGGATATTTCAACACCACGACAGCACCTCCCCATTGCACAAAAAAGAAAGTCAGAATGTGTGATACCGATTGCAGCATCAACTCAAAAAAATCAAAACAAAGGGCAGATAACTCGTGCACATGCATGGTGGAATTGACAAAAAAAGGGCAGCTAGTTTGCCATTCTATTTATGTAGTAGACAGGACACCCCGCCCCGGGCAAATTCCAGAAAAAATTAATTGGTTTCAAATTTGACAAATTCTCTGAGTATAGAGGATGTTCTTCTGAATGGAAAGCAACTAACATTATCCGCGAATCTTTTAATTTATTTTTCATATTTACAAGCGGGACCCTACACGTACACCGTCACTTGTACCAAAATTGATTATTTATTGTGACAAATTCAGGACTCCTTCACTTGTGGAGTCTTTAAGTATTTTTCTAGTTCTATTTGTTCAATAAAAAAAAAGATAATTGCTTGAAAAATTGCAACAGGTATAAACATTTAAATGATTTATTTGAAACTAAACAAAATATTTTAAGTAAAAAAAAAAAAAAAAAAGAAATTAAAATTAAAAAAATAAAGCGAAAAACTTAAAATTAAAATTAACAAAATCATAACATGCAGTTCCTTAAGTAGGTTTTTTTTTTGTTTGTTATTTTTTTTCTTAATTTCTTCGGAACGAGTTGCATTTTTTGCTATTTAAAGAAAAAGTAAGTAGAATTAATATCATTTCTGTCGCAATAAAAAAGCAGAAAGAAGTCAATACAAAAAGAAAAGAAAATGTGCCCAAAGCCCATTAAACATTTTCAAAAAATAATCACTCAGCATTGCAAAATTTTAAAATATTCAACCTTTCCCGGCTTCCAGCGACGAAATTTTCTTCCAGCCACGATCATACACCGGGTTCTAAATTTAAACAAAGTCAAGGACACACGCCAGTGTCGACTCAAATATGTTACCTCTGAAAAATAGACCGGCAGTAATTGCACGTATACACACCCTTACAAATTTTTCATAAAAAGTTAATTTTCTTCTAAATCAAAGATACCAGGATTTTATTATTTTTCATCGAACGTTATACAATTAAAACGAATATTATTAGGTAGTATTTATTAGTATTTATTAGTAGACTATACAACTTTCAAATTCAAAAATAAAATTGTATAGATATACGAGGTGTTGTGTATCTATTTTAGGGCAGCTACATATTCATATTTTTGCTTACAGAGTTTCAATATTGTATATTTTGATAATAATTAAAACCTAATGATATCCGTTTTAAATGTATAATGTTCCCTGAAAATGATGAAATACCAGTATCTTTGGTTTAGAAGAAAATCAACTTTTTATTTTTTTAAATTGGTTGGGGTGTACTTATTTAGAGGCAGTACTGTATGTAATTACTACTAGTTATACTATCACTAGTATAATAGTTACCTAGTTAGAGTAGCAGACCATTGATTGTGAGTTCAATTCTTACTGGATGCCCCATGCTTCTGGCCTTGTGCCAGCCATTCTAAAGCATAATAAATGACTACTTACCTGTCAAATGATGGTGTTTTAATCTTGGGAGTATATCTTTGCTATTGCAGATTATATATTTTGTCATTTCTGGCTATCCATATTTTAGCTTTCCTAATAAGATGTTCATAAATTTAAGCGGGTTTTCATCACATGTGACTGCAGAAAGCTGAGTCAATACCCTCTTGACTTTTAAACTAATTTCACAAGTAAGCGACACCCTCTATAAATAAATGTATTTTTCCTTATATGTTAAGTAGAATATAAACATTTTTTTTTTCAAAATACAGTAATGTAATCAGTAAACAAACTAATTTTCATTGAAACTTATATTTTAATTGCCTTGTTAGCAATGGTGTTTATGGTATTTACATCCCAGTAAAAATAAATAGTCGTCGGGGCGGCCTAATGTCGGTATCAGCCAATCAGTAAGGGAGTCTATCCCCTTTTCACTAGCGCTAGACCAAGGAGATTGTTTTTGCGTCTGAGGTGGAGCGCCACACCTACCATCAGCTCCTTACTTTACCGCACAGATCCCTGTGCTACTCATACGCTGAGTTGGCGAGGGCTGGTATTGAGCTAAGAACCTTGTGGTTTCAAGCCGAACGCTCTACCAACTGAGCTAACATCCCAGTAAGACCACCTAAAAATGGCATCTTACATATGACACTAAACTACATCCAGTGGTAAAGTTCCAGTTGAGAAGCTCTGGAGAGTGTGGTCAACCTATTTTTGCCATTACTCCTAGGTCTACTCTGACCCAAAATGGCAGTACCTGTTAGAGTCAAATAAGTATGTTGGTTTGGTTTGGTTTGTTTTGTTTTACGGCATATCAACCTCAGTAGGTCATTTAATGCCGATAAAGTTTTGAAATAAATCAATTCTTAATGGATAATACAATTTTTTTATAAATACATTTTTCTATTTAACCCATAGATGGGACCCTAACAGGTACTACCACTCCGGGTCAGAGTGGACCAGGGAGCAATGGTGATGAAGGGGTGCTCCACATTCCCCAAACCTCCAAAACTGGAACCTCACCATCAGATAGAGTTTAACGTCATTCCCAGGACATGTAGACCCGCAGCCACCGCCTTCTAGCACCCATATGATATTAAGGGGTTGGGGCTTGCCATAAGGGCAATAGGGTTGGGAAAATCATATAGGTGCTAGGGCTTGACATGACCAGCCGATTGATCGGAGGGAGCCTCTCCGACCGCCCGTCTAGCCCAAGATAGGGCCAAAGTGGAGTATTGCATGTCATGAACTGAAGTATGTTGGAAAATCATTAGTGTTAGATTAGAATAGTTGAAACCATATAATTGTGTAAACAAATGATGGTTATTTTTATTGAATAGGTAGAATTACTTGAAACCACCAAACTTTGTAAATTATCAATAATAGATGGAAATACTTGAAATTATATAACTCTGGGCAAAGTATTTGTGTTGCATAATCTATGTGGTAGCATAGATTATTGGCAACATCCTGTAATTCTGCGGGTCTGATTTTTTCATATCACCAAGTGGAAAATCACTGGACAGTTGAAACCCACAAGTCATGTTAGAACTAGTTAGGTCCTCAGCTGATAGCCAGACCCTGGTTGGAACAGACATGTTTCAGCCCGGCTGTCAGCTTCGCGTGTTGAGTAGTTATAAAAGGCAAATAAAGCTTTGAAAAGCAACAAGCATTATTAGCTAATTAAGCATGCCTTATTCAGAAATTGAAGAACCAACAAGAGAAGAAAGAAGCAACAGGTAAAGAGAATAGACGTAGACATCATGATCAAAGAAATAAAGAACAAGAAGTGAATTAAGAGTATTTACGGGGGTTCGTTTGGAGCTCTTATTCTCCGGTAGTAGTGGTTATTATTCGGATGAAAGAAGAAAACAAACACGAATATAAATTACAGACACATATATTATCAAAAGTACAGAAATTGTTGCAAATTTTAATGGCATTTGCTACCAGACTTATCTGAGAGGTGTAATAAAAGTTCTTGGTGAAGAGCGCTAGAAAGGTGTTCTACTCGCTGGTTTTGTAATGCTGTTAAAACGCTTTGTCTGGTCGGTTCTCGTCCGATAAGGGAAGTAGGGGATGCTTTTTAGAAGCTATTCGCCTGGTAAAAATTGTACCCTTTTGGTGGGAATTTAGTTCCTCAGCCTTCTGTTAGTATGCTATTGTGACAGCCTTAGAAAGTTTGCTGTTACAATGCCTTAGAAAGTGTGCTGTTTTTATGGCAAGGTGGTGGGAGCGCTTATTTTTGCAACTCTCCTTGCTAACTGCTCCAGATAAATAATGGGGTTTGGTTTTGCCGCCAACATCGTATGTTGGCTATCTGCCCTCTAGCGGCAGGGGAAGATAATTGACTATCATTTTTCCAATAGAATATTCAACATGGTGACGCAGCGGTATGGAAAGAGAAAAAGAAAAATGATCACAAATAGCCAAAGTAGAAAGTAACAGCCAAGTAGGATATGTATCTGTCTAATGTCTCTCTAATACTCTCTCCTTTCTCTATCATAAGAACTCTTGTGTATATACCCAACAAGGGTATATGGCATTGTAACATTTGTATTAAAAATAATTACTTGAAACTATAATTGTTTCATTTTGTCTCTTTGTTTAATAGCATATTAATCTTCATGGGTTATTCAATGCCAAAGCTATCCTTGTAGAAGAACAGTAGTGGTACTATTTAACCCATAGCTGTTGGGATGAGGGGGTTCATACCTTTCCCAAGGGTATTAGTCTAAAAGGTTTGGTTTGGTTTGTTTTGTTTTACGGCATATCAACCTCAGTGGGTCATTTAATGCCGATAAAGTTTTGAAATAAATCAATTCTTAATGGATAATACAATTTTTTATAAATACATTTTTCTATTTAACCCATAGATGGGACCCCAACAGGCACCACCACTCCAGGTCAGAGTGAGCAATGGTGATGAAGGGGTGCTCCATATTCCCCAAACCTCAAAAACTGGAATCTCACCATCAGATAGAGTTTAACATCATTCCCAGGACATGTAGACCCGCAACCACCACCTTTTAGCACCCATATGATAAAAAGGGGTTGGGGCTTGCCATAAGGGCAATAGGGTTGGGAAAATCATATAGGTGCTAGGGCTTGACGTGACCAACCGATTGATCGGAGGGGGCCTCTCCGACCGCCCGTCTAGCCCAAGATAGGGCCAAAGTGGAGTATTAGTCTAAAAGTGAAAGTAATAACATGACTGGGGTTTGAAATCACTTACTATAATGTTGCAGTCCAGCACGTTAACCACTACACCATGAGAATTCTCCCTTATAGCTATGATAGTTTCTAAATGATTATTATTATAAGATACTTGAAACTATATAGCTTCTTGAACAAAAAAAACTTCAGTATTAAATAATCCAATAAGGGTTGACATGCCACAAAACCAATTGATCTAACCCATCCTATATTTTATAATGGATTTATCTAAGGGAGATTTTTAATTACAAATTTTGGATAAGAGAAATTGATGGTGGTTGTACAGAATAGCACAACAAAGAAAAGTTCCATTATTTCTACAGTAATGTACAAAAAAAAATTATGAGGATTGAAGGATTTGAATAAATCTGACAGAATGTGGGTGAGAATAGAGGAAAGTGTGGATATAACAACACAGACAGTTGAATTCAGTTAATATTTCGCCTCATTGCCTGAAGCTTTTTCAAAACTTTATTGACATAAGTGCTTGTACATTTTGCTTTTATAGTGAAAAGGTAAATGGGTGAGAGGTGAGAGAAAGTCAGGTGGGGGTAGGTATATAGGGCATAGTGCTTTTATTTTTATGGGGTCAGTCGGTTGACTTTAGAAGAAAAGTTGATATTTGGAGTGTGGGTCAAATGTGTTGTCAGATGTGTATCAGGTGACCGGGGATATTTTTTGCTTGAAAATATTTTAGAGAAATGTCCTTAAAGATTTTGTTGAGATAAATGTATTTGAGTATTTAGAAGTTAAAAAATTATACAGAAATGTAAATATTTATGTTGACCATACAAATTATAGTAACTTTCAGTGATTTAATTCATTTTAATTTTCTTTTTAATAAAAGATAGCAACAAATACTTGTTTAAATTGTAGAAACATGCGCATATTTATCATTAAAAATGAATATTATGCAGTGCATTTTTTTTTAAGCCTTAAAAATCAATTGCGTTCATGTTTAGATTTTAAAATATATTCTAATATGAGACCAAGTAATAAACTATATGAACGGAAATCAAACCGTAAAAGAAGTGACGTCAGAGAACAGGAAGTGACGTCTTTATCGGGCACTCACCTCGTCAGTCTGCTCCGTGGTTGAATTGAAATATGTCTCTTCGAGTGCTGGTCGGTTGTAAAAGAGTGATCGATTATGCCGTTAAGGTACAGTCTGATTTATTAAAAAAAATAATAACTTGATTGTCGAAGCACAAATGAAACCGTTATTTATAAGAAATTATTTCAATATACATTTGTTATTTTTCTTCTTCAAAAACACAAAACATGCTCACCAAAGATTTCTTCCACGCGGTTCAGCTGTTTTTAGTTGTTTTTTTTTAAATATCACTTTAAAAAGTTTTACTAATTTAATGATCAGTATAAATATAATTATATTTTATCTATTTACTTACTTCAAAACTTTATAGATTTATCATATTAATAAACAAACTGTAAGTCTTCTTTAAAAATGTGACCTTTGCCCATGTTTGTGTGTATATGAAGTGGATTACGTGACAAAACAATTACGGATTGATAAACAACGTGTCTGCTCGAATATTTTAAAGACATTTCATTCCCTAGAATTATTTAATTATCACTTCTTCTTATTTGTATGACTTGTGAATTGACTTTCAAAGTTTTTGTTTGCTTTTTTGTTTAGATTTTTTTTTTTTTGCAAGTGATTTCTTTTTTAGTTTGAAGTTAACTGATGCCAACGGTACATTGGTTGGTTCAGATTTTTGTGTCAAATCGGGAGAAAAATATATTCACCAAATTAGTTACTTACTTGTAGTTTTTAAAGATAAAAGTATCAAAGTTGTGTTTAGAAGTAATTAGATTTATACACTTATTCATTTAAATCTTTTTCAAACTTTTTACCGCTATATGTTAGGTTTAACATAGGAAATCATACATTTTTTTAAATTGACACTACTTTAACACAATGAAACTCAGTATATTTTATTCCAGAAAAACTAGCTCTAAAATTAAATAGTTTTTGTAATTTTTTTTATTTACCACAAAACTTATTTCCAATCGTATATCGCTGACTTTTGAAAGCGCAACTTTATGCATAAAAATTTGTTCTGTAAAATCATCAATCTATCAAACTGTTTATTTAATCTAACGACTTGTGTAATTAAAGATATATACAGATTATTTTCGTTGTGTTACAGAAATATTGTATTTGTAATAATTTACAATGGTTGCATACTTTCAAATAATTTCCTACGCTAAAGTCGACTTAAACCGCTTTTTAGTTTTTACCTAATATTTTTCAAATTTGGCAATTTGTGTTCAAAGTTCAAACTCACGCATGTTCAATCACTAGTAATTCAACACTTAGAATGTTTTGAAAATCAACTTTATTCGCTTCTCCCATTTCATAGCAACAATGTGGATTTTAATTTTTATCTTTAAAAAAGAAAAAAATTTTTTTTTACCGATAAAAAGTTTTTACAAAAACAAAGATGCTTATCTAAGAATAGTGCGCTGATGAAATCTAGAAAATAATAGAAATGTAATACTTCCATTCTCCAAGTGTAAGTTTGTCAGTTCTTTCATCTGTCTTCGTCTTTTCTTTTTTTTTTCGTGAATAGAATAATTATATCCCAAAATTACGTCTTTAACTCACTACAATTCATCAATAATCCGCCATATTTCTGATAGAGTTTCTCTCCCTAAAAATGTCGAATTACATGCAACTGTTCAGTAAAAAAAAAGGAAAGCAAATGACTCGATATTAATCTTATTTGGATCGTAAATAAAATGTAATGTAAATGTATTTTTTTTTACACATTACCGCAGAAATAACGAAAATATTTCTTAGTTGTGCTGTTCTGGACAAACACCAAAACCAATTAAAGAATGACATAAGTAAAAGAAAAGTTAAAAGGTACGATAAAGGTTACATAGTCCTTCTTCGTCCTATCATCAGTTGTATACCGTATGGATTGTTTTGTATTATTTCAACAACAAAAAAGCAAAAATAGTAAACAAAACAATAAAACATTAATTTATTTCTCCTTGGTTTTGTTTTTTCCACCTCGAAGTGATCTTTTAAGTATTTTGAAAGCGTTACCATTTTAAAGAAGTGGTTGTTGAAAATATTGTCCGAAACAAAATTAAACGTAAAAGAAAAAAAATGATATTAGAAAAAACACGTGTCGGGAGGTGTGTCTGATTCTGATCAGCTTTTTGTAAAAATAGTTTTGTAGGTCGAGATATAAAAAAAAAAATAAAAAAAAAAAAAAAAAAACTTTCTCGGGTAGATTTTTTGGTGTGTGATTGTTTTGCTGGTTATGTTGTCAAATATTCAAATAAAAGTTAACTTTTTTCTTTCACAAAAGAATTTCATATTTATTTTATTTGCATTTATATTTTTTAAAGGTTTATTTTGCACACCCTCCAATCTTAAATAGAAAAGGTAAAAATTAAAGTTAAGAATACAGACGGAAAATAAAATTACAAAAGTTTCAATTATATTTTTTTAATTTTTTTATTTAATCAAAAAATTATTTTTGTAGGTCGAGATTATTTTTTTTTAATGGGTTGGAGATCACTTTCTTTGGTAGATTTTTTCTTTCTTTTGTGACAATTTTGTTTGTCAAATTTTTTTTTTAATTAACTTTTATATTTATTTATTTATTTATTTGCATTTAGTTACATTTTTCTTGCTTTAAAAAAAAAAAAACACTAACGAATTTCGATTTATTTTGGAAAAAAAAACGAAAAAATCACTTGTTTTATTTTTACTTTTATTTCTTTTTAAAGACTCAATTTGCATAAAAACAATTTAATTGAAAAAGTAAAACCAAAAGTACAGACTGAAAATAAAACTGCAAAAATTTAATTTAATTTTAATCTTTTAAATTTTAGATTTATTGTACGTTTATTAAACTCTTAAGAGAATTTCTAATTGTACGTCATCCCAAAAATATACCTGGATCTATAGTAAATGATAGATATCAATCAATAAGTTCTAAAATAAAGTTATCAATCATGCTCAGACGCCATATCTTCCTTGGAAATTACCATAAATTTGTATTCTTGTCGTATGCTAAAAAAAAAATTTTACAATACATTATTACACGCTGAAAAGTTAGAAAATTTTATCGACGATCCACTACCATGTAGATATTGTAACCAGGTTAAAATCGAGGTTGCAATTTTATTTTGAAGATAAAATTGCAACCTCGATTTTAACCTATTTGAGCGTATTGTCAGAGACGGAAAATAATTTTCCGTCTGCGAATACGCTCAAATATCAAAGTCAAAATAAATTTTTTTTTTTTCTAAATATCTATTTTATAATTTTTAAATAGATATTGAATCTCTAAATGGTTGGTTTTATTGCAATTGGTGATTAAAATCTTATGCAAGTAGCAAGCTTAATTTTGTTTTCATAACAAACGAAAACTGGCCTATATCTTGAACTTTGTATTCAGAGTAACTTCCCTTGATTTTTTTTTTTTGTTCACGAAAAAAATAGACCAATTATTGATTTAATTTATTTTTTATCTCAAAACTTTATTACCTCTTTTTGAATTAGAAATTATTCGGAAAAAAAAAATAAAAAGAAAAGGTTGACGCTTCAAAAACACGGATATAGAATATTTAAATATTTGAACACACCTAAATTCAAATGACAGGAAGTTTGTTTATCCAGAATATCCCACCTATGAAAATTTCCATTAATTCTGCAGTAAAGTACAAAAAATGATATAGAAATTTAATGCACCATTCAAATACGAATAACTTGGTCATTTGCTTCATTTCGTTTACTGAAAAAAATAATCCCAAATTACATCTTCAACAAGTTATAATTCTGTCATCAGCCATATTTCTTTAGTCTTTCTGTCCTCCAACCATTAAAGCCAATATATATTTTGGGACTTTATAGTTCTCTGGTTCTAAATCTTATTATCTAACATACTTATTTATTCACCCGAAAAGTTTGTCCTGCTAGCCCAGAGATATAATAGATATATATTTGTACTTATTAAGTTATCACATCTCTGCCTGTAGTTATACAGTTTATCATTGCGACTTAAACTAGGGAGACAGGGTTTGCTTGGCGAACCTCGACATCCCGAACTCATCATAAATAATAAAAAATAAAAGGATGCATCCCGACCATATTAAACATGTGCCTCTCTGACTGCTCGCCATATAAAGGGGGGTAATGACAGCAGTGGAAAATAAAAACCCCTAGTCCTCAGGGGTTTGGTAGCAAGAGTGGAAAGGTGTATTGGTTTATGTGCCAGCAACAGGAGCCAAGCCCGATCCCCAATTCACTTGCTGCTTCTCCATGATGGGTTCAGGATGTCGAGGTTTGCCAAGCAAACCCCGTCTCCCTAGTTTAAGTCGCAACAATAAACCATATAACTACAGGCAGAGATGTGGACTGCCGTCGGCGTGCTGGGTTTCCATTCGTTGAGGGAATAACGATAGTGACGGGGGTACCTGTTTGTAATATGGGATAATAGTGTTATTTAGTGTATACATTAGAACTGAAATAGTAGATTCAAATTTACTTTAAAAAAAAAATTAAATAAATAAATAAGATATAATAAAATAATAGATTTAATGGTGTCCTGTCTTTGTTTTTGTTTTTTTATTGGTCGTTTTAGTTTATGCTAATTTATTTGAATCACAGTGTAGGTATTATATATTAATGCGTTTGCTCCAAGTATCTTCAGTCGGATCTTAGCCTGAAGAGCATTAAGCAAAACTTTTAGTAGGTTTATCTGACTCATTAGATTTATCTTTATACATATATATATATTCAAATTTAAGTGAAAAATGTTATCTTTTTCACATTAGGTTATTGTCAATCACTTGATGACAGTAATTACCTTGAATCACTATCTGATTAACTATTAGGATATATATTTAACACCCCACTCCCATGCATGATGTAGTACAAGTTCAAGTTTATTGCAACTATTTTCTGAGTATAGCTCAGCTCTGTCAACCTTTCCTCTCATGGGTACTTCAGGCATAGACCTTAACCCTTCCCCTTTTACTACAATGAAGCAGGTGCTGACTGAAGGCATTGGAACCCTGATGCTGAGCAAGATATTTATTGGATGACTGGGGGATGTTACCTATGGAAAGTTGGTATATTCTTATTAAAAAATGAAGCTTAAATTTGACACAAAGCAAAAAGTATTTATTTACCCAACCCCTCTACCATGGAGTCCCTGTGGCGTAGTAGTTAATGTGCTGGACTGCAACATCATAGTGAGTTTGAAGTCCAGTCGCGCTATTACGTTCAATTTCAGACTAATACCCTTGGGAAAGGTATGAACCCCCCTCATCCCTACCACTATAGATTAAAGTGCCACTACTGTTCTTTTACAAAGATGGCTTTGGCATTAAATAACCTATGTAGGTTGATATGCCATCTAACAAAGAAACTAAAACAAAACTCTTCCCTCTACTATGGGCAGGATGTGACACAAGGTCAATTTTTAAGCAAAGTAAAGCTGATTTGAATTTTAATATTTTCTTCTCCTAGACTAGTTGCCTAACCAAGGTTAAAAAAAAAAAAAACAACAATCTACTTTACTATTTATCCATAGCTGGGAAAAATGGATGAATTCATGCCTTGACCAAGATTTGAACTCTGGTTGCTGGTTTCATTTCCTACAACAATAACTGTTATTCTATGTGTGCCTCCCAAAAAATCAGTCATAATTGATCTGAGAGACTAGCCCATTAACCAGTATATTTAGTTTAGCCCAAGTCCAGAATTATGAAGCATTCAGTAAGAATCAAACTCACTAGTAATGGTCTGCTAGTCTAGCTAACTTAACCATTATACCACCTGCCAAATAAAACTCAAAACTTGCAACCCCCCCCCCCAAAAAAAAAACAGTTCCTCATAAGCATATTTACAACATTTCATCATGGGCAGTTATTTTTAACTGCTACTATGTTCTTTACTGACTTTTGCCTCATTCACATGCTATTTACCAATAGCAGGCATCTAGATATTTGCACCTTGTGGAAATGTGTAGAACTAGAGTTCATTACCAAGGCAGGAAACTCAGTTTGTACTATTTTCAGTAGACACTAAGTAGTAACAATACTTGTTAGTTTGTGATGATATATTGAGAAGATATCACGTCAAGATATTTTATCAGCCAGTTAATGGTTAAAGGAAAACATAACCATAAAAATATGAATCCTTTTTGTTTTATCTTTGAAAGAAGATTCAGTTATTACAATCCTTTGCATATTCAACTTGCTTGGAATGCATCTAAAAAGTATTTATCCTTTAAGCTAGACTATTTTTAACGGACCATATTACCTTTAGGCATCCCTTTTTGATTTCGATTAAGAAAGGACATGTTTTTCATTTACACCATCAATATCTGGTTGGTTGTTGGTTGTTAGGGTTAGGAGTTAGTTTTATAATTTTTTTAAAATATCTAAAAATCGTCTGTTAAAACAACCGGATATTGACGGTGTAAATGAAAAAAATGTCCTTTCTTAATCGAGATCAAAAAGGGGTGCCTAAAGGTCATATGGTCCTTTTTAACCTTCCTTCAAGCTGAGCATATTTTTTTTATCAATATTTAAGGTAGACTTTTTCGTATTTTGATTTTATTTTTCATATTTGATATTTAAAATTAACATGATTAATAGTATCCTGAGTATGACCTTAAACTGCATCTGGTGGTGAGGCTCCTGTTCTGTAGCCCTGGAAAGTGTGGAGTTACCCCTTTATTGCCATTACTCCCAGGTCCACTCTGACCCAGAGGGGCAGTATCTGTTAGGATCCTATCTATGGGTAAAATAGTTCTTTGAAAATTATTAGTATTAGATAGAAATACTTGAAACCATATAACGGTGTGCAAATTATTTATATTAGGAATAGTTACTTGAACCTATAATTGCTTCCAAATGATTATCATTAGTTACTTGAAATCATATAATTGTTTGAAATACATTCAGACCACACAATTGCATTCAAATAATTAGTATTAGATAGAAAAAAGTAACTAAAATGTATTCTGTTACAAAAAACGATTGATTAATTTTAATATTTCAACCCGCGGTTAGGGAATCGTGTTTG
Organism: Doryteuthis pealeii; assembly: GCA_023376005.1. Taxonomy (NCBI): domain Eukaryota; kingdom Metazoa; phylum Mollusca; class Cephalopoda; order Myopsida; family Loliginidae; genus Doryteuthis; species Doryteuthis pealeii. The sequence goes on along the minus strand of CM042147.1, from coordinate 66,340,501 downwards.
TTGTACGTTCATATTTACATATTTTGTTTCTTAAGATTTTTTGCGCATGTTCCTATTGAAAATGAATAATTTAAACATATCTATATATAGGCTCCTAATAGCTACTCCGACTCCGGGTTGGAGTGGACCTAGAATACTGTCATTTGTCCTTGAAGGAAAGGATAGAAAATAGGTGTTAGAATAACCTTTTTCATCATTAAATTTTCTAAGTTTGAAGGTAGAAAACCTTATATATAAGTATGCGCACGTGAGTATATGTGTACACAAGTAATATTTAAATTGTAGTGGGAGTTGTACGTCTAAAGTTTTAAATTAAAATCAGTTCTAATGCTTTTTCTTAGTATAATCATTGTTCAATACCTTTTTATTTTAAAATCATTGCCAATGCTTTCTTCATAATAAAATGATTGCCGAATGCATTTTATTGCTTGTAAAAATTTTGGTATTAAATGACCATGGATTGACATGCTATAAACCAACCAACCAACCAACTTAAACCCTAATTAATATAAATTTATAATTTGAGTTTTTCAAGGAATATTTTCAGAATTTATTTTATCACGATTTTAATTATACTGTATTTGTGTTATTAAAAATAATGTAATAATTTAACTATTTAAAAAAAAAAAAAAGATTACTCCAGTGCTATTATAGTTGTTAGATTTAGTCTGTGAAATATGAGGTGCAGTAAAATGTATTGAGACGAAATTTTAAAATTTAAATCAAGATATGTGTGCACAACCAAGCAACTTATATAATAAAGTGATGATGTATATATATTTACCAACCCCTCCGCATGAACAGGATGTGACTCAAGGTCAAATTTTTGAGTGGAATTTAACAGGTTTGAATTCAGAGTTTTCCTACTCTTAAACTGGCTGCTTAGTTAAGGTTAAAGAGCCGAGTCCACCCTACTATTTACCCATAGCAGGAGGGAGAGTAGTTTCTCAGGATTTGGACTCATCTTGCTAGGATAGTAACTATTACCCCACACGTGATGATGTATAGACTATTGTTTAGATTCACCAAACTTTTTGTGTCCTAAACTGAAAATTCATCATAATGGTAAGATTTTAGGATGTCAAGGACGTCAACAGAAATACAATGGCATAGCTTCAGAGGATATAAAAATGGGCATTTCACAGGTGCTTTGACCAATGGAAAACTTACTGTCATAATTGGGTTAAATGATAAAAAGAGACTATATTGAATAAAAATTAATGTTTCATTCATTGCTCATTTCTGTCTTGGTAAATACAGCCTCAGTCTCAATACTTTTTGAACACATCTTGTAGTGTCTCTGTCTGTATATCCAATAATGTAATTGAAAATAAAGCCCTATACCATGATCAAACAAAACTTTTCTTGGGTAGAATTTTATGAGAAATCCAGTGGTATTTATATTTAGCCTTGAATTCATTTTGGGTCACTAGGGACCAAATTACCAGCTGTGGTGGAAGAAAAATAGGAGAGAAAAAAATAACCTAAGTGGAATAACTCTAGTAAATTTTCCAATTTAATGAACTTTCATATTGAGTATGCTGTTCATTAGGAATAAGCTGCCTGCATCTGTTGTAGGCTGCCGAAACACTGCATCTTTCAAAGCCTCCATGCTTCTTGTAGTCCGCCAATACTATACCTGATACTCCCATCCACACACAGATGCACACATGCATGTATATTATTACTGTAAACTGTTCATATTCCTGACACTAATTATTATTCTGTGTACTAGACATGAGACTTTGATGAGTTGTGATACACCTGAGCACTGTACACAATAAATTTCATTATTACATTACTTCCATTAATGATAACTGTTGATATTGCATCTTACTTTCTTTTCAAAAAGTATTATTATTTCATTATTGGTAAATAGGGGGTTAACATGCACAAATTTACATTATAACATTTTCACAATAAGCACATTGAGTGATAGGTACTGCTATCCAATGGTGAGCAATATTAGATTTAAAAAGTGTATTCTTTTGCACATCCTTTCAAATGATAGTATTATTGATAAGTGGGTGCACAAATTTACATTGTAACATTTCACAATAAGCACATTGAGCGATAGGTACTGCTATCCAATGGTGAGCAATATTAGATTTAAAAGTGTATACTTTTGCACATCCTTTCAAATGATAGTATTATTGATAAGTGGGTGCACAAATTTACATTGTAACATTTTCACAATAAGCACATTGAGCGATAGGTACTGCTATCCAATGGTGAGCAATATTAGATTTAAAAAGTGTATACTTTGCACATCCTTTCAAATGATAGTATTATTGATAAGTGGGTGTTAACATGCACAAATTTCCATTGTAACATTTTCACAATAAGCACATTGAGTGATAGGTACTGCTATCCAATGGTCAGCAATGCTGTATTCTTAAATTTAGTTGAATACTATATAACCAGAGCAAGGCCAGTAACATACAGCTGGTAGTAATAATAACTAGGTTGTATTGATAGTGTTTTATACTTGTGTACTTTGACATCAGGATGTATTTATAGTGATAACACAAAGTTGTAATTAAAGTATTTTTAGAGTGTCATACTCTTGTACTGGTTGTATTGATGATGATGATGACTGGTGTACATTAGCATTATGGTGTATTTATAGGGATAGCATTGGGTTGTAATTATCATTGTGTTAAATTGGCAAAGTAGTGTGTTCTTTAGCACTGATATCGTTGCATTAGACTGGTGTTCTTTAGCACTGATATCGTTGCGTTAATCTAGTGTCCTCTTTGCATTTAGGTTGGTGTCTATAAAATGTATGTCTCATGTTTTTAAATCCTATATGTGTTCAATAAAGATACCTTCTTGCAAGGAGAGAGTCCCCCATGACATGGTGGCTAACATGTTGGACTCTGACATTATGTAGTGAGTTAAAACTCATTGGTCTATTAGGTTCACTTTCAGGCTGATACTCTTGGGAAAGGTATTAACCCCTTATCCCCCCAGTTATGGGTTAAATAGTATCACTACTGTTCTTCTTCAGGGATAGCATTGGCATTAAATAACCCAGAAAGTTTGATATGCTATTAAACCAAGAAAACAAACTAAGACCATTTGAAATTAATTTGGTTTCAGATTTTTAAGATATATCATCTGGGCAATGCTCCAGACTAACTTTTTTTTCACCACTGTCCCAGAACTATTTAAAACTAGAAGCGGCAAATTGGCATTGCCTGGGTAGAGAGGGAATAATAAAAAGTTAGTCTCGCAGATCCATTGATTGTTTTGGTCTGGCATAATTGATTTATGTTTTAATCACGAACGTCACCAATGACTTTCCCCTTTTCTTACTATTAAAATCCTAATTTTTGAATATCTTCTCAGATATAAATAAAATCTTCATTATTTTTGCACAAAAAGCAAGCTTTGAGATAGTTGTGTGTGTGTGTGTATGTATGTATGTATATATATATACATACATACATACATACAAACTGTCCTTTTTATATATGTATAGATGGACCTGAAATAATATTTTTTTAAACTTTATAATTTGGCATAATAATAAAAAAACACATTAAAACGTTTAGGAAATTAATATTATATTTTGGTCTATTTAGTCTTGGAATTGTGATCTCCGTGTTTTTGTCATTAAGAAATGATGAAATATTAAGGTTTTTTTTTTTTTAAAGAAAAGACAGTTTTTAGCTTTTATATATATATATATATATATATATATATATATATGGGAGTAAAATATGGAAAGAAATACGTTAGTATGTAGAAAATAGAAAAACAAAGTACTCCAAAAAAAGATTAATTTATTCTTGATGGTGAAGTCAATATTAAAATATTTCAGTTTTTATTAAACCTTCATCAGGACATTTAAGATGGAAAAGGTGTTGTCTGAACAGTGATGGTTGTTTGTTTTTAAATAATGAGAGATGAGAAAAGTGTATACAGAGAAAGGTTCTTAAAATTTTTTGCCAGTGTTCCTTTTTGAAAATTGTAATCTGATAGGTATAAGTGAAGACGTTTAAAATATGTGATATATTTCTTAGAGATATAATAGATTGAAAAGATGAGAAAAGTATTAATTGAATTTTTGAGAAAGGTAAAAAGAAAAGAATGGAAAAGAAACAAATAGACCATACATAATTAAGTTAGTTTGATTTTGTTCTTGTTTTATGGCATATCAACCTCAATGGGTCATTTAATGCCAACTACGTTTTTGAAATGAATTGGTGATAATGTTTAATTTTCTAAAGGTTTTTTTTTTTTTTTTTTTTTTTTTTTTTTTTTTTATATTTTTTTGTGAATGGAACTTTTAGATGATTTTTTTTAACATATTTTTGTGTTTTCATTTTTTGGGAAGATTTTTAGATTTTGTTGTAGATGTGTGCTTCTTTTATGTATCCAAGTAGTTTTCTGGTTTATTTGGTAGAATATCTGTTTTAGATTTGTTGTTTGGTAGTATTTTTTTTGTATTTTTTTAGGTTGCTACATTCTGTTAATGTGTTTGATTGTGTAGGGTTTTTGGCATGTATGCAATATGGGTCTGCTTTTTTTTTTTGAGGAGGTATGAATGGGTAATGTATGAGTGTCCTATTCTTAGTCTGGATAATATTACTTCTTCTTTTCTGGATATTTTGGTTTGATTTATTTGAAGTTTTCCTATTTGTGGCATTATTTCATGTAGTTTGTTGTTTTGGAAGTTATTCCAATAATTTTGCCATTTTTGTTTTGTGTATATGTTTATATAATTAAGTTAGGTATAAATCTTATCAATATCGAATGTGTGTATAATATTAACATCTACATTTTTTATATTAATAAATTGTTTGATTTTTATGTATATAAACGTAATAACTATGAGGATATGTGGGAGGGTGGAATTGGAATAAATTAATTCATAAAGATTAAAGAAGTGAATTTTCATGGAGAGATGATTAATTAAAGTTTGGTATATTGTCACTATTTAGAACTAATTTACCTAAGAAATGGGATAGATTGAAAAACCCTGGTTGTGTGTTAACGAAGGGTAAAATCGAAATTGCTCCAGCCTTTTTTTTACACACACACATACAAATGTAAATTTTCAAATCATTGAAGAAAGTATGAAACAATATTTATAATTGATGATACAAAAACAACAGACCACAAAAAATGAAACAAAACCTGATTATTATGGTTTTATATTAGTTCATGTCAAAGCTAAACAACTATCCAAACCAAAATAAGATTTATTTCTTTTAAAGTCCAAACCAAAATAGAAATACAAAAAATAATGATTCTTTAACCTTTTGTAAAAAAAAAAACAAACTTTTTCACAGATCTGGATAAAAATTTTAAATTACCCCAAAATGATGTAAAAATCTATGAAAAGTTTTCATTATTTAATACACAATTATACTTATTGTTTATTTAAAAAAAGAAGAAGAAAAAAAAAATTACTGTTACATTGGTGTCCCCAATGAGGTTGCTCAATGCCCCCAACAAATATTCTAGCATCTCCAGGGCAACATTAATCTTTAAGCTACATGAAGGGTTTAATGAAACTAATTGTAAATAACATATCTTTGTATCTAAGCATTTCTCAGATCCAGCAGTTTGAATTGACCTTTTTCAGACATCATAGGATTAAGCAAGCTTTATGTAAAAAAAATAAAAAAAATGAAATGTTTCTTTTAAAGAAAAGATTGTGATTGTGGCTGCCGTCAGCAGCAGTAGTTAGTAGTATTTTTTGTACATGGTTAACAGGTCTATCTTTCGCCCCTTCCTTTCTCCTTACCCCTGTAAGTACCCAGTGACCCCTAAAAGTATGTGTAAATGCATTTTTGAGATTGGTGGAATACTTATTTGCCTTTGTGTAGCTTTGTAAAAGAGAATCACTGCTGTTAGGCAGTAAAAGCAGAAAGTTTTAGTGAAGAAATTAAACTTTTTGGGGTGTTTGGATTTGGTGTAGTAATTTTGGTATAGTCAGGAGTTCCACCAAAATTCTTCCTTTTCCCTTTGAGATGACTGTATGGTGCAGTCACAGCCTTTTGGGCTCTCAAATGTAGAGCATTTTGGACAGTAAAATTGGCAACCGCATTCTTAGTATAAAAATTACTAAGACATAGTCCCGTTCATATCCAAACCCCTATCATGCTAACAAAGTTTTGACGGCTCCATTGTGAGAACAAAACAAAAGACTATTTTAAAATCACCTTTGAGTCTGTATGACCTTTATGCACACATGCAAACCATTTTGAAATTACCGGGAAAGCCATTTTGGTCAATACAATTCTGTAGGGGCGGATATCACAGTGATATAAAGAGTATAGATACGAATGTTCTTAGAATAATTCCTCTCCCCTCAAATGTGTATGCGTATAGGGCCGGGTTAGCTCAGTCGGTAGAGCGTTCGGCTAGAAACCACAAGGTTCCTAGTTCGATCCTGGTCCTCGCCAACTCAGCGTATGAGTAGCAGAGGGATCTGTGTGGTAAAGTAAGAGCTGATGGTAGGTGTGGCGCTCCACCTCAGACGCTAAAAATAATCTCCTTGGTCTAGCGCTAGTGAAAAGGGGATAGACTCCCTCGCCTCATGGCTGATACCGACATTAGGCCGCCCCGATGACTTTACTTTTAGAATATGTCAACTGCATTCTCTGAAAAAGGGTAAGACCCCGCTAGAAAAAAAAAGTGTCCTAGGTATGACATTAAACTGCATCTAGTGGAGAGTCGCTCCCTTCATTACCATTACTTTCAATTCTAGACTGACCTGAAGCAGTAGTTACCTGTGAATGTCCTATCTATGGGTCAAATAGATTGGTTTGAAAATTATCAGTATTGGATAGGAATGCTTGAAACCATATGTATGTGTACAAACAAATGAATATTATTATTAAATAGTTATTTGAAACCATATAATTGTGTATGATTTGTAACATATATATACATATATGGCCTTCTTAAGATGTTTTTTGTCAAACTCAGGAGCCTTCACTTTGAACTCGAAGAAGGCTGGAGGGCACATTGGCTAAACATTGTGTAGATAACAATAAAGATGAGGACAATAGTCCAAATAATACAAATTATCAATCCTCATCTAAAAAATTCAAAGAAATAGTAACTAATTCTTTGGTTTCAGATTTTTAAGGATATATCCTGTTGGCAAGGCTTCAGATTAACTTTTTTTTTCACCACTGTCCAAGAACAATTTCTAACTTTCCCAAATAAAATAAAAATAAAATCAAACCATTAAGGAAAAAAATTATGTTGAAAAATAAATATTTGTTGTATAAAAGAAAATATTTTTGCACCACTACTTGTGTGTGTGTGTACTTTATACCTTTGTAATAGTGATCAATGATGATATTGATGCTTCTATTTAACAAGGAATAAAGTATTCTAATTGGCTTTTGATAATTATCTCCATTATATTGCAAATTTTGAATTATTATTTTTTATTAAAAAAAAAAGTGTGTTCAGTGTGAATTCTTATTAAATTATTTAGTTACAAATTTGGCTGTGAATTGCTTTATTCTATAGGTTAGAACATTTTAAGCGTATTACATTGAAGGGTTGGGTTAGCTCAGTCGGTAAAGGGTTCAGCTAGAAACCGCAAGCAAGGTTCCTAGTTTGATACCAGCCCTCGCCAACTCAGCGTATAAGTAGTGCAGAGATTTATACGGTAAAGTAAGGAGTTCATGGTGGTAAGTGTGGCGCTCCACCTCAGATGCTAAAATAATCTCCTTGGTCTAGCGCTAGTGAAAAGGGGATAGACTCTTTCACTGTCAGGCTGATATCGACTTAAGGCCACCCCGACGACTTTACATTGATAAAAATCCTGCTGTGATGTACCGTTTTTTGCTGTGGACTTTTTTATAAACTCTAAAACATCCGTTTTCATTCCGCTATTATTTGATATTCTGAAAATGTCATAAAAGAGGAAATTCTATTTTTGACATTCAAAACTGTCATGTTTTTAAAAGTGTCCAATGTTATTTGTTATAAAAGTCAGCCAAAGAGAAAATAAATCCGCATTGCTTTTAACTTATGATATATTAGCCATCATCAGGGCAATGTGATGAATATATTTAATATATATTTAAAAAAAAAAAAAAAATGAACTCTCGAACATTGGCAGAACTTTTCATTTATAAATAAATAAATATGTCCTCTGATTATTTGTTTTTTCATGTTTCTATACTTACATAATGTTGTATTTTCTTATATATATATATATATATATATATATATATATATATATATAAGTTAAAAGAAAGGAAATGAATCCGACGGTATGAGTATAGATAAAAGGATATGAAAACACCACAAAATGCTGTTAAAGTGAATATGTTATTAAATGTTTTCACTTAAACAACATTTTGTGGTGTTTTCATATCCTTTTATATATATATATATATATATATATATATATGTATGTATGGAATTTTACTGAATTTCTTGTTTTTGTTTTGTTTTCCTACAATATGACCACCTTATCAGGTAGCAAACTAATCTTGACACAGCTTATTTATTATTAATTCTTATCTCTAAGTCAGTTACCAACTCCTCTTCCCACCATCTGTGCTAAATAGAAACTTGTACTTTGACCTTCAAATATTACTTGTGTACTACAATAATAAAACTAAAAAGTAGGACATAGGCTGGAAAATATGTGAGTAACACACACATATATACATGCATAGTGTAGGAAGTGCGTGGTGTAATGGTTAAAGTCATGGGAAATGGACTTGTCGCCCGAGTTCAAATCCTGGACGTGGTAATTGCATTTCACTTAGCGCTAATACTCTTGGGAAAGGTATGAATCCTACTCTCCCTCCAGCTATGGGTAAATAATAGGGCAGACTGTGCTCTTAAACCTTGGTTAGGCAACCGGTCTAGGAGAAGAAAACTCTGAATTCAAACCTGTTAAACTCCGCTTAAGAAATTGACCTTGTGTCGTATCCTGCTCGTGCGGAGGGGTTGGTAAATATCTATACATGCATAGTTGTACACAGTCATCTTATTAAAATTAACATCATTGAATTAATTCATTACTGAGATTTTACATACTGATTTTGCGCATGAATTTCACAAAAGTTCCATTTCTCATTTAGTGTATCGACATGTCATTTAGTCAATTAATTCAAATTTTACATCAGCCCTGACGGCTGGGGCTTTAGAATACACCGACTGCACCTCTGCAAGGGGGTAAGACCTCCCCAAATGAGGCCACTTGTTGGCCATGGGTAGAAACCTGTGATGCTTAAGGATAGAGCCCAGGTGGATGAGCATGACATGCAACACTCCACTTTGGTCCTTACTTAGGCTAGACAGGCAGTCGGAGAGCCACCTCTGATCAATCGGCTGGTCACATCAAGCCCTAGCACCTATATGATTGTTCCAACCCTATTGCTCTTATGGCAACCCCCAACCCTTTTTATCATATATGTGCTAGAAGGCAGTGGCTAAGGGTCCATGTCCTGGGTATGGCGTTAAACTCAATCTGATGGTGAGGTTCCAGTTCTGGAGGTCTGGGGAATGTGGAGCACTCCTTCATCACCATTACTCCCAGGTCCACTCTGACCTGGAGTGTTAGTATCTGTTAGGGTCCCATCTATGAGTTAAATAGAAAATTTGTTTATAAAAAATTTGAGTTTAAAAAATTTCTTCTAAACTATCACTACAAATCTTTGCAAAACTTTAAATGACCCACCGAGGTTGATATGCTGTAAAACAAACAAACAACAATATGCTGACTGTATCCCTTGCAGAGGACTAAGACCTCTCTCTCCCCTCCCCCTATCTATGGATCACATAGATCTGTTTAAAAATTATTTGTATTTGATAGGACTGTGTACAAAAAAAGAAAAAAAATCTTAAACAATTATAAAACAAATGTAAATATAAACGTACAACAAATGTGATTCCCTAACTATCAGACATAACCCCAGACATACTGTTAGAATCAATCACCCTAGGGAGAGATCTTACCCCTCTGCAAGGGATACAGTTTGTGTATTCTGAACCCCACCAACAAGGGAGTTTCACTGGGTATCCTATGTGTCTGATCTTGTGCCAAACTAAATTTAGTAAATATCTCTGTACATTTTTATTATAATTTTGATTGTTTCCCCATATTTAATGATTTGCTGTGTGAATAATATTTCAAATTTCATAACGCTTTTATGAAATAATTCTATCAATTTTCTCTACAGGTTCGGGTTAAGCCCGACAAGACGGGTGTCGTTACTGCTGGTGTTAAACATAGTATGAATCCATTCGATGAGATTGCAGTAGAAGAAGCTGTCCGACTTAAAGAAAAGAAAATTGCCAAAGAAATTATTGCAGTGTCTTGTGGCCCAACACAATGCCAGGTGAGTGCTAAAATTGAATGGTTAATTTCTTAATTTCAAAACAAACCTATCTTGGGCTAGACGGGCGGTCGGAGAGGCCCCCTCCGATCAATCGGCTGGTCACGTCGAGCCCTAGCACCTATATGATTTTCCCAATTCTATTGCCCTTATGGCAAGCCCCAACCCCTTTTTTATCATATGGGTGCTAGAAGGCGGTGGCTGAGGGTCTACATGTCCTGGGAATGACGTTAAACTCTATCTGATGGTGAGGTTCCAGTTTTGGAGGTTTGGGAATGTGGAGCACCCCTTCATCACCATTGCTCCCTGGTCCACTCTGACCCGGAGTGGTAGTACCTGTTAGGGTCCCATCTATGGGTTAAATAGAAAAATGTATTTATAAAAAAATTGTATTATCCATTAAGAATTGATTTATTTCAAAACTTTATTGGCATTAAATGACCCACTGAGGTTGATATGCCGTAAAACAAAACAAACCAAAAAACCAAAATCAAAACAAACCCTTTATCCAATCCATGGAAATACCATATTTGACGACATATAAGACGCACCCCCATTTCAGCAGGTCAGATTCAGGAAAAAAAGTGTATTTAAGCATATATTGGAAAACAGTCTAGCTGTGCATTACACAAGCAAGAACATAGCTGTATAAAAGCAATTTGGCAGTACAGGCAAGCAATAAGCATACACAAGACATCTCAATAGTAGGAAATAATAATAATAATAAAACTTCAAACTTTACCTATGATGTATAAGACGCAGGGCAATTTTTTGAGCCAAAATTTTTGAAAAAAAGTGCGTCCTATACGGTAGTTTATTCTCATTCCACTATTTGTGCTTAGAGAATTATCTCATTCTGTTGTCTATGCTTTAAGGGTTCCAGAGTAGATGACCTTTTTAAACTACCTGAGCTAGGGATTGAACCCCTGACCACCAGATAACTGGACACTTTTGAGCTATGTGTCCCAGAAGACTATGGTGGTGCTAACTCAAACCTAATTTGTCTCCTCCCACTCCTGTCAGCTGGGGCTGTAGAATACACTGACTGCACTTCTGCATACAGGGAAACTGTAACATCAGCTTGCTCCAAGTTCCAGAGCAGGATTGAGGCTGTAATTGACGCTAATGGCGGTTATTTTCATTGAAACTTGTTGACAGCAGTGTAATTTCCGTGCCTGTTGAATTTGTAGTTACCAAGCACTCTTTCTTTTTCCTTATGAAACTGTCGAATTTCTCCCAATCACCCTGCATATAGGTTTTGAATAGCATAGATACACCGTCAACAGTGCTTGGTCACTGTCAGTTTTTGGTCTATGTGATCCAAAGACCAAGACTTGGGTTTGATGATCACATTGGTGAGAAACTATCAACAAACACCGTTGACTGTGTTTATATTATTCAAACATAGATCTACATATGATCTATCACTGATATTGAGCACTTTCTTTATAAACATACTAAACCATATAATTATATTAATATATATATATATGAGGAATCTCATATGGTATAGTGGCTAATGAGCTGGACTGCAACATCATAGTAAACGAGTTTGAACTCCAGTCACTCTATTGAAGGTTGAAATGCCACTAAACAAAGAAATCAAATTAATATATATATATATATATATATAAGATTCAGGTAGGCAGTGGAAATAAGTAGAGGGAGTTATTTTATCTAATGCGCAGTGGTTAATAAATGTACATAAAGTTAAAGAGAATGTTGGGTTTTATTGTAACTAGTAAAAATTATGCAAATTAGGACAAGAAAATTTTGATTGGTGAAAGGTTCTAATAGGTTAATAAGGTTAGAATAAAAGCAAAGCAAAATGATCAGGTAAACTTTAGCTGTTTACGAACCCCTTCAAATAGGTAAAATGCAACACAAGGTAAATTTCTTAAGCAAAGTTTTACAGGTTTGACAGTTTTCCTTCTCCTGAACTGGTTGCCTAACCAAGGTTAAAGAGCAAAGTCTGCTCTATTATTTAACTCAGAGAGAGAATAGTTGGATACATACCTTTCCCAAGGGTACTAGCACTATTTGAAATGCAAACAGCCTCATCCAGGATATGAGCTATTGTCCATTTCCTACAATAACTTCTACATAACAAGCACCTCATAACATCATCTATGTTGTTGGCATCCGTCCGTCTAATAAAGACAATGGTGTAGTGTCCACTTTTATTTATCTTTTTATTTTTTTTTATCTGCAACTGCGTGAGTGGCTGAATAGACCAATTTTTGAATGTCAATCTCTGGTACTGTGATTGCAAACTAACAGTAATGGTTGCTGGCGATGCTGTTGTCTCTCCTTCCTTATGACTCTCTTTTCTACAGCGGCTTCTTTCCTCTCTTTATCATCTATACATATCAACAAAGATAGGAGCAATAGTTTAAATGTATAATAATTGTTAATTTCAAAAATGAAAGTCTTGATGTACACAATATTTTATCCTATCCTTAAATGATTTTCAACTTGTTAAATGTAAATTGACCTTAAGTGTATTATAGCTTTTGTTTTGTTTTTTCTTCCAGGAAACATTACGTACTGCTCTCGCCATGGGTGTTGATAAGGCAATTCTTGTTGAAGTTCCTGCTAAGGATTATGAAAAAATGCAACCATATCATGTGTCAAAATTATTGTCAAAAATTGCACAAGAAGAGAAAGTAGACATTTTATTTGTGGGGAAACAGGTGAGCAAATATTTTTCAATTTATACGTGTGTGTGTAAATTTTAAAAGCTTTTGTATTAGTACATTATATAAAGGATTTAGATATCTTATTATAATGGAGATTGTGGGTTTGTCTGCATGTAACCGAAACTATATTACTATACAAGTCATAATTCCCTTTGTTATTTACACCACATTCTCCATGATTTTATTTTTTTATTCAAACCTCAATTATTAGTAAAATTGTTTTACATCATTAAGACTGTTAACAATATCTACATACTAATAATATGCAATTGTATTTATATATACAACAAAATAGTGGTTCACAGTGTGAATGGGAAGGCTAATTTGCATATTGATCTTAAAAATTTGATTTTAATAAATATATGCTTAGTATTATTGATTTCTAATTGTTTGGTTTTATCTTATTGAATATGAGCAAAAATCTCGGGGATAAATCTTAAAAGAAATCCATTATCAAGAATAAATAACTGTAATATCATTCTTTACTTCCTATTTTAACTAAATAGTTAAATTAGGAAAATTTACCACTGAAAGAGGGGAGTAATGGAAAATGATGGAAGAGTTAGTTTCAAAGTTGTTCTATTTTCCGATTATACCCCCTCTGTTCCAAATATTTTTATCTGAATTCTTATTCAGTTTCATTAGCCTTTCTAATTTAATATGATATTTTATTATATTAAAACTTAAATACTTGCACCCGGAGGTTGCATATATTTGCTAGTACTATTAATAAATGACAAACAATTGGAATTTAAAGTTCATCATAAATCCGCTAATAAAAATGACCATATACATTTTTACTCAAATCATAATACCAAAATTAAAAGTGGAATAATCATGGATTTATCATAGAGCTCTTCGGATTTGCACCAACAAATTTGACTGTATAGAAAAATCTTTCACTCAACTTCAATATATTAAATCCTTTGTAGAACATACTAAAAAAAAGCTTTTAAAATTCACAAATGTTAATATTTGCCAGTCTATAAGAAACATTTGAAATGTTTACATTTTTTTCATGCACACAATCTGCAAGCCTATAAAATACGCTTTTTTTTTTAACCTCTAGCATTTTTTTCTCCTTTAGGGCCAGGATAGCTCAGTCGGTAGAGCATTCAGCTAGAAACCACAAGATTCCTAGTTCAATACTGGCCCTCGCCGACTCAGCGTATGAGTAGCACAGAGATCTGTGCGGTAAAGTAAGGAGCTGATTGTAGGTGTGGCACTCCACCTCAGACGCAAATACAATCTCCTTGGTCTAGCACTAATGAAAAAGGGATAGACTCCCTCGCTGATTGTCTGATACCGACATTAGGCCACCCCGACGACTTACTTTTTTTTTATTACTTTCTTTCCTACCACATTCTTAAGATTTTTAAATATTTTTTTAGAATATGACCAAGAAAAAAATTTAGTAAAATAAGGGGAAGTAATTAAAAATTATACTCATTCCAAAGAAATTCAGCTTTACATTTTTTAAATTATTTTACACGATTAAAAGCTTGTGCGTCTTGTGAGAATATGTCTTAGACATTAAGGGGTGAGATATTAAGGAGCCCTCATTAGACAGTGTAACATAGGTTTGTTCTTTTTGTCTTGAAAAAATCTGGAGATAATTATCAAAAATTAATTAGAATCCTTCACTCCTTATTAAATAGAAGCATCAAACATTAAAACACAAACAATAGTTACTGCCAAGTATAAGTACACTTATAGTAACAACTATTATTTATATTTTAATGATTTTATTATACAAGTAGCTCTTATCTGCTGATATTACTTACTATGAAGGCTACAGACCTACAGAATAATTGCAAGTTAATTCCCTTATCATTATTTGATATAATGAATATGTAAATACCTTGGTACCCCCTCACTATAATCTGATTGGACAGTCATGTATAAATAGTCGACACTGTGTTGGTCCTAGACCTAATGCCTACAAGCTAAACTTACTCGCTAGACGACACCACGACAGACGGATTGCTATTCGACATACCAATTACTACTGCGATAATATACCAAATACCAACTTCAGAATATATCCCTTAACCCGGATATATCATTATTAATATTTACTAGCAAATATATGCACCCTCCAGGTGCAAGTATTTAAGTTTTAATGTAATAAAATATTGTATCAAATTAGAAATGCTAATGAAATTAAATAAAAATGCAGATAAAAAGATTTGAGACTGAGGGTGTATAATCGAAAAAATAGAACAACTGAAACTTACTCTTCCCTCACTCCCGCCTTTCATTGCTACATTTTCCTAATTTAACTATTTAGTTTATTTTATTTAAAATTACAGTTATTTCTTCTTGTTAATGGATTTCTTTTAAGATTTATCCCCGAGATTTTTGCTAATATTCATTAAGATAAAATCAAACAATTAGAAATCAGTAATACGAAGCACATATTTATTAAAATCAGATTTTTTATATCAATATGCAAATTAGCCTTCCCATTCACACTGTAAACAGCTATTTTGTAGTATGTGTAAATACAATTGCATGTTATTAATATGTAGATATTGTCAACAGTATTAATAATGTAAAACAATTTTATTAATTATTGAGGTTTAAATAAAAATAAAATCCTGTAGAATGTGGCGTAAATAACTAAGAGAATTTTGACTTGAATAGTAATATAGTTTCGGTTACAGACAGAAAAACACACTATCTCCATTATAATAAGATTTATTAAGTAAAAAATGAACTCTGATTATTATTATTTTTATGCCATTAATTCTTAACTTTTTTCTTTCTCTGTGCAGGCCATTGATGATGACTGCAACCAAACTGCTCAAATGACTGCAGCCTTCTTAGATTGGCCACAGGTAGGTACTTGCAAAATACAAGGGTCATTTCATGAATAAGGGGAATGTTTTGGAAAAAAGCAAAGTATTTTTTTTTTTCCATAATTTTCTTCCATGAATGTAAACTAAGCATTGTTTGGAATTGGTATATAGCAAAAATAGGGTGCACATTTAAAAGGGCCGGTTTAGCGCTCCACCTCAGACGCAAAAACAATCTCCTTGGTCTAGCACTAGTGAAAAGGAGATAGACTCCCTTGCTGATTGGCTAATACAGACCTTAGGCCACCCCGACGACTTTACTTTTTATACTCAAATTAATAGTTAAGGATCCATATGTTCTAAAAGCCAAAACAATTCAATGATCTGGCTTATAACTGTTTGTTTCATGCCATGTGCAATTTTCAAATAAGAAACAATTATTCTTTCCTTGTTTAGAGGTCTTTTTTTTCCACATGTCTTTTCACATGATAAACCATTAAAAGACAAACAATTTCTATCAAGTTTCTCACTTATAATGACAACTATTGTTTATTTTTTTAATGTTTTTACTGTACAAGTAGATTTATCGGCAGATATCACATGCTGTGAAGACCACAGACATATAGCATAACTGTAATTACCCTCATCATTATTAATATTATTTATATAGCAAAAAGGATACTGCATGCTGTTCAAACAAATCCTGCAAGTAGCACCCCACAAAAAACAGCTGTACGGACACTTACCTACTATCACACTAATCATTTAGTAAGACGAACAAGACTTGCTGGAGAAGCAAGGATGAGCTCCTAAGTAACATTCTCCCATGGACACCTACACATGGACACACCAGTGTTGGCTGACCAGCAAAAACCAACATCAATCAATTCTGTGCGGATTCTGGATGCCATGTAGAATACCAGCCAGGAGTGTTGACTGATAGGGATGGGTAGCAAGAGAGTTATAGGAATCTGTACTTTCTGTGCAAAATGAGTCCTGTTTTATTTTCTTTCCAAAATGCCAGTCCCCTGCAAGTGGATGGTCGCTCCTGCAAATGACAATTTGATTTGTTTTGTGGTCAATTTTTTGCTAAAATGTTTCACGTACTGCCAAAAGTGGCATTGGGTACTGTACTGCCACTTCTTGCATTCCTCCCCATTTTAGAGATCTTTAAAATACTCTTTGAAGTTAAGGGAATTCATATCCCAAGTTTCATCAATATTTATCCATTATCCAATGAGTGTGTGAGCTCTCTTTCCTATTCTTGCAAATGCTGGGAATTGCTCAGAAAAGCCTAATTCATCCAGAAAACAATATAAACATGATAATGATAATGAAATTTATTGTGTACAGTGCTCAGGTGCACCACAACTCATCAAAGTCTCATATCTAGTACACAGAATAATGTATTAGTGTCAGGAACATGAACAGTGTACAGTAATAATATACATGTATGTGTGCACATGTGTGTGGAGAGGGGTATCAGGTATAGTGTTGGCCTACTACAGAAGCATGGGGCTTTGAAAGACTACAGGAAGCATGGGGCTTTGAAAGATGCAGTGTTTTGGCAGACTACAGGAAGCATGGGGGCTTTGAAAGATGCAGTGTTTTGGCAGACTACAGGAAGCATGGGGGCTTTGAAAGATGCAGTGTTTCGGCAGACTACAGGAAGCATGGGGGCTTTGAAAGATGCAGTGTTTTGGCAGACTACAGGAAGCATGGGGCTTGAAAGATGCAGTGCAGTGTTTTGGCAGACTACAGGAAGCATAGGGGCTTTGAAAGATGCAGTGTTTTGGCAGACTACAGGAAGCATGGGGGCTTTGAAAGATGCAGTGTTTTGGCAGATACAGGAAGCATGGGGGCTTTGAAAGATGCAGTGTTTTGGCAGACTACAGGAAGCATAGGGGCTTTTTGAAAGATGCAGTGTTTTGGCAGACTACAGGAAGCATCTTTGAAAGATTCAGTGTTTCGGCAGCCTACAACAGACGCGAGCAGCTTATTCTATGCCTCGGCAATTCTGAGCGTAAAAAAATGTTTCCGAAAGTCATGTGAGCAATGCTGTTTTCTGACTTTGTAGGCATGCCCATGTGTATTTAATGGCATCTGCTGGAATACCCTATTTGTGTTTATTGCTGCAATAAAAAAAAGTGGGACAAATGCATTTTATGGGAAGTTTGCATAATTTGAAATTAATATTTAATGCAATCTACAATAATAGTTTATTTTTATTATTTTTATTCTTAAATTTTTCAGGCTACTTTTGCTTCACAAATAGAGAAGGTTGATGGAAATCTTAAAATTACAAGAGAAGTTGATGGTGGATTGGAAAATCTTCAAATAAAACTACCAGCCGTCATTAGTACTGACTTGCGATTAAATGAACCACGTTATGCCACATTACCAAATATCATGGTAAGTACTGATTTATAGTGGGTCATCTTGTTTTTGACAATAAAATATCAACTTTAAAGGAAATCAATGATGTTCTTCTAACACAGCATTGAATTTTCAAAATTATGTGAATATCTAAAAATATTCAAATTTTTAGGCTTTTTTATTTTTTATTTAAATTTTTTTTTTTTTTTAAGTTTTTTTTTTTTTTTTACTATATTTCCATCCAACAAATTAAATCTAATTTTCACTTTACTTCAAAATGTTATCAAAATGAATAACAATAATTGAAATCCATCAAATATATTTGTTAGAGATTTATGTCATTAGCATGTTATCCCTTTTAACATGTATTTATCTTTGGAGAGATATTTTTAAAAATTTGTAGAAACCAATCAAAATAAATAAGAAAAGAAAGTGAGAAATGTACAGAGAACAAGAAATTGTAATATCTTATTATAATGGAGATTATGTTTCTCTGTAAATGAAACTATCACCACCAACATCACAATTATATTCTCAATGATTATTAGATAATCATTGTTTAATCTTTATTTGCATCTTATTCATTTATAATGTCTCTATTAAAGTCTAGCTGAATTAGATTTGCCTTAAAACAGTCCTTGTTATTAATATGTTTAAAATTTTGCAATGTGTGTTATGTATCACTAAGAAATAAAGGTTTACATAGTATATAGTCTAGATAATTTGCATACTGGTTTTAACAAAACATTACTTATTGTCTTATTCTTAAAAGGACCATGTAACCTTTAAGCACCCCATCTGCAATCTCAATTCAGAAGGACATGTTTTTCATTTACACCATCAAAATCCGGTTGTTTGTTAACAGATGATTTTTAGACACTTTTTTTTTTTTTTTTTTTTTAGATTATGAAACTAACTGCTAACCCTAACCCTAACCCTAGCAAAATATTTTTTAAATAAATACTTTTTAATAAAACTATAAACGAAAGACACGTTTTATATTAAAATAGTTTTTATTTAATCAGAAAGAAATGCATGCAGATATGTTTATTTCAATAGTTTTTTAATAAAAATAGTTTTTTTATTTACAAAAACTTTAAACAAAACAAGTTTACATGGGAATAGTTAACAGTTTTATGGGACAATCCTAAATCACGCTCAATCGCCGCTCTGACACCAGAGCATTACTTTTAATAAATCAGAAGTTTTGCTTATTAATCAGATATTGATGAATATTTTTCAACACTAACAATAATCTTTTTTTTTAATTAGGAAAAATATTAATTTTTAATTCTTCATCTGAAAAATAGTTTTTTGTGAAAAAATTAATTTTGCACTAAAGATAAACTAATATTGTTATTTAAAAAAAAAAAAAACGTAAAAGGAAAGACATATTTATTTATTTTCCATGTGCCTCTACAGATAGTTAATATTAAAAAGTATTTATATAAAAAAATATTTTCCTAGGGTTAGTAGCAATTTTATTGTTTTAAATTGAAGGAATGTTAGAATCTTATGGGCCATCCTTTAGCCCTCAAGTAAGAGCGCTTGTCCAGCAGAAATCCTTGGTAAAGAATCCTTAGTATTGTAAGTTCCTTTGTCAGTGATTGTAAATGGACTATGGAAAGTATCAATGTTTAAGTAGTGAATCAGCCACGCATTATGGCTGTTGATTGGCATAGGAATAGACCATGTGACCCTGCCTAGTCTATAAATTTAGGTGGTGTATTGCAGGACACCTCATATTACAAAAAACTCCAACAAGGGAGACAATTTTTAATTTCTATGTATCAAATACAATTATTTATCAAATACAAAATTATTTGTATTAGATAGAAATACTTGATATCATATATAATTTCCTGATTACTGGAACAATTGAAATGAAACATTTTTTTTATTATATATATATATTTTTCTATTTTTAGAAAGCAAAGAAGAAACCTTTAGCTAAGAAGAAACCTGTTGATTATGGTGTTGACCTAACACCTCACCAGAAGGTTCTTTTGGTTGAGGACCCACCAGTGAGAGAAGCGGGACAGAAAGTAGAATCTGTAGAAGAATTAGTTGGAAAATTAAAAGATGCTGGTATGATAGCTACGTAATCTTAGGGTAAGTATATATCTACTGTTTTCTATGATATTCAATGATAATGGAATACAAAAAAAATAGACAATGTGTGACCTGATTTCTTGGTTTTAAATTAGAAAAAGAAAGAAAGAAAGAAATCGGAAGTTAAAACTTCCGATAAACTTGAGTTGGAGTAGAATCAAAACATATGGTGCGATTAGCCACACAAAGTGATTCAGAAGTCCGTATCGAAAGTAAAATCTCAAGTGGGTCAGAAGACCCCTGGGGCGAATCCAATTGAGTCAGCGGTGGTTGTCTTTGATGTACTAGACCATTGGGCGCCGAGAAGGGTCGATTGACCATGGCTTGGCTTTGATCTAAACGGAAGAAAAAATTTTTTTTTTTTTTTTTTCCACTTAAGAAAAAGATAACTTCTCTATTTTATGGATGACTGGAACAAAATCAAATTTATTTAATTTATGCATCACTTGCGTAGCATATCAAATGTCAGATGGTGGCAACATGTTTCAAACAGGACCATCCTGAAGAGAACTGGACTCCCTGGTATGCATGAAATACTTGTCCAACACAACCTGAGATGGGCTGGCCACTTAAACAGACTTGAGGAATGACAGACTGTACTCTCAACTGAGAAATGTAGAATCGGTAGACCAAAGCTCAGGTACAAAGACAACATGAAAAGAAACCTGAAGGATTTAATATCATATCCCCATAGGCAGTTGGCAAGACGCAACCAATTAAATTGGAGGAAAATGATTTGTGTAGTGTCTTCATCGGATACGATGGACAGCAAGTAGTACGGAGAAAACTTACGAGAATAAGTATAGTGTAAAAGTGAGGTGTTATTAAATGAATATACACATTGAAGAAAGAAAAGAAAAAGTATAGAAGAGTTGATAATTCTTTGATAACCTCAAGGTAAAAAAAAGATTCTGAGAATGTCAATTTCAAGAGATGCAATTAAGCGTCTGGGTCATACAATGAACTTAAGGAAATTGGAAAAGTCTTAAAGAAACTGCTAATTTGATGATGTGAGTATCAGGTGGCCTAAGAATTGTCATTTTGTAGCCAGTTTTTACCTATGAGTCTTAAGGCCTGTGACTTTGATGATCAGAGATGGGTCTAATCAGAGCGGGGGAGGTTTGTGAGGGAGACGAGGAACCTTAGATGAAAACAGTACACTGTAAATTATTTCTATTAAGAATAGTTACTTTCTAGTTTATTAATGATTATTATTATTAATTACTTGAAACCAGATAACTGTGAAAACAAATAGAAATAATTTTCTTGAAACTATATAATTATTGGTATTAGATAGGAATATTTTATATATAACTGTGCAAAAAAAAAATTCTTAAACAGCTACACAAAAAACATCAATGTACTATCTGAGGAGTTGGTGCTAGTGACAGGATATTTAGTTACATCCCCTCTTATCAAGGTTCAATATTGGCATTAATATGTCCAATGATACACCAACACTGAATAAACAGAAGGAAAGATGATTTCATTTACACATATAGGAACATTTAATGCATACATAATATATATACAAGAAGTATTAACAAGAATATACAAATGTGTCCCAACAGATAAAATGTGCACATATTGTTCTATGAACAAGCAGTATATGGAAGAGGTACAAAAATGGTAAAAGTCTTACTTGAATTTGGTGGTTCAGCCATCTGAACTTTGCATTTCAATGACATGGGAACACAGTCTCTCTCTCTCTTCTATTCTATGAACAGATAAAAAGACAATTCAAAGAACAGGATACAAAAGAGGCCAATATGGATTATGAGATTGACACATGACCATCTCGACTTTTGGTCAAGTCAAGGTTCCTGCTACATTACTGAACTTAAGCAGCGATGAACCTGTTCAATACTTAAATGGGTGACCATTTAAGCAACAGAAGGTACCGTAAAAAAAACAATATCAAAATGACTTGATTCAACATTAAATGATCTAAAAACAGTTGATATCCTGTAAAACAACCAAACCATGACCATCTAGCCGGTTATTTCCTATAAGTCTAACATAAACAAAGGGGAACCACTCTTGACTGATAAATTATTTATTTTCTATTAAACTAACTCTAAACCCTAAACCTAAACCTGTCTTCTTTTTTCCTAGTAGATCAATTAATAAATAAGTTATCAGTCAAGAGTGGTTCCCCTTTGTTTATGTTAGACTTATAGGAAATAACCATCTAACCTTTAGGCATAAAATAACCCTAGATCTTAAAAACATAAAACTATTAGCAATATGGGGTTGGGGGATTTCTGTGTTGTACTACTTATTAGATTTTTGTTTATTTGTTCATAACTAACTTTAATGTGTTTTAATTATTGTATTGTTTCCAGACATATAATTACTTGAATTTGTTCTTTTCTATTTTCAGGTCAGATTTAATTTGAATCGATTACTGCTACAACTGGGCCAATGTATTTCTTCTAGATTCAACAAAGAAAAATATTCCCATATATCCCAGCGACAGTATTAGATGGTTGATTTAGGATTTGAGAACTGAGCAGAAATGATTAATGAAAAATGTGATTCCAAGAGTTATTGCTGGTTTTTGTTTTTTTTCCAATCTTTATAAACAAATTAAAAAAATATATATGATCTTTTTAAAAAATCAATCTTGTTTTTCTTTTTTGTGAATTTCCTTATTGGTATTATCATATGAATACAGTTTATTCAAAAGTCATAAAAAATACCTTTTTCTATCAAACATATATATATATAATCCACATGAAAATTATAAACGAGCCACTTTGCTGAAAAAGGATTAGCTTATTCTAAAAAGTATTTCCAAACAACAGTACTCAATTATACAGAATATAAGAGGGGAAATATTTGATTTGATTTAATAATCTATAAATAATGGAGATTCGCTGTAACAAAAACTATGTCACTGCTTACGTCACATTACCCAAAATCGTCATAACATCGAATAAATACACTCAAAATTTGAATATGCAACATTAGACAGTCCTCTTTTTTTTTCTTTTTTTTTTTCTAAACAAGTTTTAATAAATACATGACTGGTATTATATATCTATATATAGTTTGTTTTATTTTAATACATATTTAAAATTTACATTTCAAATTGTTTTATTTTTTGATCCTTTAATGAATGTGATGATCTTACTTATTTAGGGTACAAACTTTCTGACGATGAATTTTTAAATCCCACACCCTCAGTACCTATAAACAAGTTGATCACCTCAACAATCAACCGGGGAAAAAACAACTACTATGCTCTACTATTTAAAAAAAAATTTTTTTTTTTAAATTTGCTCAATACTTGGAGGGGGGGGGGGGCTCCAAGTATTGAGCAAACTTTTCATGCCGAGTTGTCTTTCTTGACTTATTGTTAAGGAGATCACTTGTTTATAGGTACTAGCAAATGTATGCACCCTCCGGGTGCATGTATTTAAGTTTTAATGAAATAAAATATTATGTTAACTTAGAAAGGGTAATGGAACTAAATAAGATGCCGATAAAAAGATTTGAAACAGAGGGGGAACAAATAAAACTTGCTTTTTCTTCTCTCCCGTCTTTCATTGCTAAATTTTCATAATTTAACTATTTAGTTAAATTAGGAAGTAAAGAATAGAATTACTGTTAATATTGTTAATGGATTTATTGGAGAGATTTTTGCTCATATTCATTAAGATAAAACCAAACAATTAGAAATCAATAATACTGAGCACATATTTATTAAAATCAAATTTTGATATCAATATGCAAATTAGCCTTCCCATTCACACTGCAAACCACTATATTTTGTATATATAAATACAATCGCATGTTAATAATATGCGGATATAGTCAACAGTATTAATAATGTAAAACAATTTTATTAATAATTGAGGTTTGAATAAAAATAAAATCATGGAGAATGTGATGTAAATAACTATGGGAATTGTGACTCGTTTAGTAATATAGTTTCGGTTACAGACAGAAAAACACACAATCTCCATTATAATAAGATTATTAATTCAAATCAAATATTTCACTTTTATATTCTGTATAATTGAGTACTGTTTTTTTTTTTTTTTTAGAATAAGCTAATTCTTTTTCAACAATGTCAGGTGGGTGTCTTGTTTATAATTGTTTTTGGACATTATATGTGGCTCCTTTTATAAGTGAGATTGAGCACTTTTTGAAAAGCATTTAAACATTGAACAGGTCTATTTGAA
Organism: Doryteuthis pealeii; assembly: GCA_023376005.1. Taxonomy (NCBI): domain Eukaryota; kingdom Metazoa; phylum Mollusca; class Cephalopoda; order Myopsida; family Loliginidae; genus Doryteuthis; species Doryteuthis pealeii. Next base: position 66,315,995 of record CM042147.1, on the reverse strand, counting down.
CCCTGATAATCACTGGAGCTAAAAAATAAAAATAAGTAAAGTTGGCAGAGTGGCCTATTGTTGGTATCAGCTGGACAGCGAGGGAGTCAATCCCATTTTTGCTAGTGCTAGACCAGAGGGGGTATTTTTGCTGACGTGGAGCGCCACACCTACCGTCCGCTCCCCACTTTACCGAACAGATCAGATTATACAATCTGTGCTACTCATATGCTGAGTTGGTGGGGACCGGTATCGAACTCAGAACCTTGGGATTCCGAAGCGAGTACTCTACCAATTGAGGTAAACCAGAGCTAATTATTCAACTTTATCACCAAGAAAATCTCTGAGAAATCTATCATCAAAGATTCACTTAACTGCAACTATTATTTTCAAGGCTACAAAGAAATGCATCTAGTTTAATTATGAATCGTCAAAAAATAGTTTGTGTGTTATATATATATATATATTAAATATTTAATATATATATATATATATATATTAAATATTTAATATTTTTGCTTGAAGGCAATTACAATGCGAATATCACATAAATTCGATAATTATAGAAGATAACAATGACAAGTGAATTTAGCAAAGAATTACTCGGCGTGTAGAATATCGTACAGACTGTTTCAACTTTATTATCCTGCTGAAGTCCCGGTTTCGATTTCTGTCGGAGGGAAATCGTTAGTATATATCGCTGATGAGACTTAAGTTGAAACAGTCTGTACGATATTCTACACACCGAGTAATTCTTTGCGAAATTCACTTGTCATTATATCTTCTATAAATTATCGAATTTGTGATATTCGCATTGTAATTGCCTTCAAGCAAAAATATAAAATATTTAATATATATACTTTATTCAGCAATGCTTCTAAAAAAAATAAACAAAGATCAAAAAAAAAAAAATCATATATATATATATATATATATATATATATATATATATATATATTTTTTTATTTTTTTATTTTATTTTTTCTTCTTCCTGTAGTTAGGATCTTTCCATGTGTGGTTTAACCAAGCTGATGCAGGTAGACCGTAAGGAGAGCTCAATGTGCCTAGTGCCTAGTTTTACTTTTGCTCATTTTGTATGCACACTTTTACAATAATTTCCCAAGAAATCATTTCCCCATCTAAGCCACACCCCATCCAAAGCATAGGCCTCCCCACCTCATTCAAATAAACTAATCCTGCCCATCTCAAACTAAGACCCCCCCCCCAAATTGATAGATTTAAAAGCGATGTTACTTTGGGAAATTCTCGTTAGAGCCATGTTCTTGTGATTACCTGAAGATGCCGCAGTAATGCGGTTGAAATAGATTATTGTAAAATTTCATTCATTCATTGTATGTATGTGTGTGTGTGTATGTATATATATATATATATATATATATACTAGCAAAAATACCCCGTCCATGACCGGACTATATATATAAATTGGACCATAGATAGGAGAGAGATTCCGAGCTGAACGGCTTAGACTGCGATTTTGTTCACTAAAATTAAACTAAACTGCTGGTATAGCTATAACAGAAAGCAGGCAGTGAACAATATTTTATTATCAGCAGCGGCTGGTATACAGACAGTTCCGCAAATCGGTTTATTTTGGTTTAATCGATTATATCCCTTAATCAGTAAAAACAAATAACCAAATTTGGCGTGTTTCTTAGAAAGATATTAATGTGTATGCAAGATTTTGAATGTGAGTGACTTCCCATTTCGGAGTTATACGTCGACATGTACATACCAAATTTCCTTCTATATATATATAGATATACATGCATGTGTGTGTATGTATGTATATAAATAAATGAACTGCTTTTGACAGGTTGATAACCATATGGAAATATGATCTGATAAAATAAAGCGGGGAAATCTTTCAAGTTTTGGCTGTGTCAGTACTACTGTATAGTGGCACCACTTGGACTCTAATGAAACACTTAGAGAAAAAGCTAGATGAGAACTTCACAAGGATGCAGTAAGTTGTTTTGAACAAATCCTGGATGTACCAGTTCACAAAACAGCAGCTGTATGACCACTTACTTCCCATCTCTCAAATCATGCTGGACACTGCTGGAGAAGCAGAGACAAACTTATAAGCAACATTCTCCATGATATATAAAAGATTATTTTATTTATGTATCTCAATTTAAGAAATTCTTTTCAATGAATTTATTTTGATTTTTCAGACTATTGTCCTCATATTTTTTGTGATATATAAAAACACTGGTTATTTCCTATAACTCCAACATAAACCAAGGGGAATCACTCTTGACTGGTAAATTATTTATTTTCCCATTAAACTAACCTAAACCCTAACCCTAACCCATCTTCTTTTTTCCTAGTTGATCAACAAATAAATAAATAATTATTAGTCAAGAGTGGTTCCCCTTTGTTTATGTTGGAGTTAAAATAACCAAACCTTGTCTTTCCAAGCATAACAATGATTCCACTAGGGAAATCATTTTGAATAGTTTGACTGTTGAGCAAACAAAGCATTGAAGAATTTATGAAGATCTCATTTACATAATGGCATCATTGTTTTTGCATGTCCATTAATCCAAGAAGTGTCACAAGAAGCAAATTTTGATTGAGTTTTTCTATCTGTCTGCATTATTGCAATGTATACCTGAAGAGGGCCGGAGGGTACAATAGCCGAAACATTTTTATATATATCATGACAAAGATGAGGACAACAGTCCGAAAAATCAAAATAAAACATATCAAGCCTCATCTAAAAAATTCAGACAAACTCTTTAATGAATTTCAGAAGTTTATTTGATTAAACTTCCATTTATATGAATGGAATTATACATTTTTTTTTGCTGGAGTGCATAAAGTTGACTGTGTGTAGAAAGAAATCAGACAAAATTTACCAACCAAATTTTTCAAATAAGAATAAACCAAATTAACAATTGTCATTTATTAAGTTGAGTCCAATTGGGCAGATGGGGGCACACAGTGAGAATCATACAACAACCAAGTGCACATTCTTTTATGCTGCCCTGTCGGCTGTGGCGTTAGAATGCACATCTGCAGAGAGGTAAGACTCACCCCAATGGGGCCACCTGTTGGCTGTGGGTGGTGATCCATGATGCTTAAGAACGGAACCCAGGTGGATGAGCAGTACATGACATGCAACACTCCATTTTGGTCCTTTCTGAGGCTAGACAGGCAGTCGGAAAGGCCCCCTCTGATCAGTCGGCTGGTCACGTAAAGCCCTAGCACCTATATGACTGCCCCAACTCTTTTTATCATATGTGTTAGATGACGGTGGCTGAGGGTCTTCATGTCCTGGGAATGACATTAAACTATCTGATGGTGAGGTTTCAGTTCTGGAGGTTTAAGGAATATGGAGCACCCCTTCATCACCATTGCTCCCTGGTCCCCTCCGACCCGAATGGTAGTACCTGTTAGGTCCCATCTATGGGTTAAATAGAAAAACATGAGTTTATAAACAAAATTTGATTATCCATTAAGAATGAATTTATTTCAAAACTCTGTCTGTATTAAATGACCCACCAAAATTGATATGCCGTAAAACAAAACAAACCAAATGTCCTTTTATGAAGGAAAATTGGTTTGGTTGGTTGTTCTACAACATATCAACCCTTTTTGTGTTATTTAATGCTAAATCCCGTTATTTTTTATAAACAAAGAAGTCATAAAAATTACAGTACTCTCTGTTGCTTAAGGGGTCACTCAATTAAGTATTGACCAAGCTCATCGTTGTTTAGCTTCAGTGATCTTGCAGGAACTGGTGCTTTCAGTATAATTTGACCATAAGAAAAATTGGTGGAGACCAGCAAAGACCAAAAGTTCAATATTTTTTATCCGAGAGAGAGAGTTAAAAAATAATATAAGGGTACAAATCAAAGATATATTAAATAATTAATTTTTAAAAATGATTAAAAAATAAAACAAATTAATAAAGGATAAAACAATAAAAAGCAAATAAAAGAAAAACAATACAAACAAGAATAATAGAATTAACAACTTAAAAACAAGAATATATAAAGAATAAAAGTTTTAAAAAACATAGAAAAATAATTTTTATTTATATATAGATAAGGGATCTATTTTTAAAAATCCCTGACAATGCTGGGTAGCTCTGCTAGTTGTTAAGTAGTTTCTTCGCTATTAGAGTATAAAAACTATCAAAGGCACCAGATTTTAATTTCAATTAGAGTTTGTAAGAAAGAAAATTAAAAAAAAAATATAAAATGGTAAATCAAAAGGAGATATGTAATCAAAGTTGGATCAGTTTTTATATTCTTGTTTATTAAGATACTTTGTTGCCCAAAATGAGGAGAAAAAAAGAAACTGAATGGTTAACACATTTCTCCATTTTTCAGTGATGTCAGCACCATAATTTAAGGCCCCAATCCCTTTTTATCATATGGGTGCTAGAAGGTGGTGGCTGCGGGTCTACATGTCCTGGGAATGACGTTAAACTCTATCTGATGGTGAGGTTCCAGTTCTGGAGGTTTGGGGAATGTGGAGCACCCCTTCATCACCATTGCTCCCTGGTCCATTCTGACCCGGAGTGGTAGTACCTGTTAGGGTCCCATCTATGGGTTAAATAGAAAAACGTATTTATAAAAGAATTGTATTATCCATTAAGAATTGATTTATTTCAAAACTTTATCGGCATTAAATGACCCACTGAGGTTGATATGCCGTAAAACAAAACAAACCAAACTCAATAGAAACCAAACCATAATTTAAGACATAATAAATTGATTCAAACTAAGTATATATTTACCCAACCCTGCCATCGTGGACAGGACATGACACAAGGTCATTTTTTTAAATTGTGGTTTTTTGGGGTTTTTTTTACGGCATATCAACCTCGGTGGGTCATTTAATGCCGATAAAGTTTTGAAATAAATAATTCTTAATGGATAATACAATTTTGTTTATAATCTCATGTTTTTCTATTTAACCCATAGATGGGACCCTAACAGGTACTACCACTCCAGACCAGAGAGCAATGGTGATGAAGGGGTGCTCCACATTCCCCAAACCTCCAAAACTGGAACCTCACCATCAGATAGAGTTTAACATCATTCCCAGGACATGTAGACCCTCAGTCACTGCCTTCTAGCACCCATATGATAAAAAGGACCGGGCTTGCCATAAGAGCAATGGGTTGGGAAAATCATATAGGTGCTAGGGCTTGAAGTGACCAGCCGATTGATCGGAGGGGGCCTCTCTGACTGCCCGTCTAGCCCAAGATAGGGCCAAAGTGGAGTATTGCAAGTCATGGACTGCTCAGCCACCTGGGTTCTATCCTTAAGCATCACGGGTCACCACCCATGGCCAACAGGTGGCCCCATTGGGGGAGTCTTACCCCTCTGCAGAGGTGCAGTCGGTGCATTCTAATGCCCCATCGACAGGGCGGTTTAAGTGGTGTAAAGCTGGTTTGAATTCAGTTTTCCTTCTAGACTGGTGGCCTAACCAAGGCTAAAGAATCCAGTCTGCTCTACTATTTACCCATAGTTTGGAGGGAGAACAGATAGATTCATGTCTTTCCCAAGAGCACTAGCAGTAAATGAAATGCAAACAGCCTCATCTAGGATTTGAACTCTGGTCACAATTCCATTTCCCACAATAACCGTTGTTCTAAATGTGCCTCCTGAAACTATGTATTTATGCAACCCGTTTGCAACTAGTGGGATGTGACACAAGGTCATAAGTATAAGTAATTGACCATTCCATTTTCATTGTAAGAAAAGAAAGGGAAGAAAAAGAACATGCTACAAATCAGAAAAAGAAAGAAGATATAATAAGAAAAGAAAGGGAAGAAAAAGAACATGCTACAAATCAAAAAAAGAAAGAAAGATATAATAAGAAAAGAAAGAAAAGATTTATATTTTTACTAAGTGATTGTTATATTTTAACTTTGTGACGTTGATACTAATTTGTGTGATGGTCATTTAACTTTGTCCCACAATGTTCTGTTACATAATTATTTAAATTGCATCTAAACTCTTATATTCATAGCAACAGATTGGGGATGTGGGATGCAAATCCAAAGCCCTCTACCTAGCATGTGAATTAATTCTCAATGAATTATTGTACACACTACATTCTATATATTAATACACTTGTGAAATATTAATAGTGACATTTTTCAAACAATGTTTGTAAACATATACAATTAAGTTAAAACATGATTTTATATGAATGAAATCCATAAAAATATCTTCTAAATAGTTCAATATGTAAAAAGTATAACAATCTAGATTGAGGGGAAAAATATCCCACTTGGCTGCAGGGAGGGTATCTGGATGAGTGCAATGTGCTCATCCACAAACAGAATTCTAATTATAAGCATATTGATATATATAGAATAAAGGGTTAGGTTCAAACGTGATGGCTCCTGATTACGACAAGAAGGTTATCTGTATACCATTTTCAATAAAGTTGGCGGTCTGATGAAGCTCATGGGTATATTCAGATACCTGTGAGTAGAAATGGATCCATAACCTCAAAATAGCCGATTTTTAAGTCATTTTTATTACTAATTATATTGCTCTATTTTTTTAAAAAATTAAACATCGAGCATTGAACCTGAATATATATCTTATTATAATGGAGATTGTGGGTTTGTCTGTCTGTAACCAAAAAACTATATTACTATACAAGTCACAATTCTCTTTGTTATTTATATCACATTCTCCATGATTTTATTTTTATTTAAACATCAGTTATTAATAAAAATTGTTTTACATTATTAATAATGTTGGCCACATCTACATACTAATAACATGCAATTGTATTTATATATACAACAAAATAGCGGTTTACAGTGTGAACGGAAAGGCTAATTTACATATTGATATTTAAAATTTGATTTTAATAAATATGTGTTTAGTATTATTGATTTCTAATTGTTTGGTTTTATCTTATTGAATAGGAGCAAAAATCTCGGGGATAAATCTTAAAAGAAATCCATTAACAAGAAGAAATAACTGTAATATTATTCTATACTTCCTATTTTAACTAAATAGTTAAATTAGGAAAATTTATCAATGAAAGACGGGAGTAACGGAAAATGATGGAAGAGTTAGTTTCAAAGTTGTTCTATTTTTCAATCATACCCCCTCTGTTCCAAATCTTTTTATCTGCATTTTTATTCAGTTTCTTTAGCTTTTCTAATTTAATATGATATTTTATTATATTAAAACTTAAATACTTGCACCCAGAGGGTGCATATATTTGCTAGTAATTATAAAGAAAAAATGGAAGTAAATCTGACAATATGTAATTTTATAAAAAATGAAAAAACACAAGTTTCATTCATGAGTATTGCTAATAAGCATATGCTGCAGTGTCTTGGTTTGTTTAACAAACCTTCCTTTCGTTTGTTTAAAGGAAAAGAAATTATTATTGAAAACATGTCTACATGCCTCTGCTTTTAGTATGTGGCTGCATTTGTTGATATTCAAAGTAATATGTAAATATATATATATATATAGTAAAGTCCTAAAGTTGGTATCAGCCAGACAGCAAGTGAGTCTATTCCCTTTTCACTAGCACTAGACCAAGGAGATTTTTTTTCAGTTTCTATAATGGATCACCACACTTACCATCAGCTTCTCACTTTACCGCACAGATCCCTGTGCTACTCATACGCTGAGTTGGCGAAGGCCAGTATTGAACCTGGAACCTTGTGGTTCCTAGTTCGATGCTCTACCGACTGAGCTAAAAGTAATATAATAAAATAAATACTAGTAAATCATTGCAGAGTATAAGGTGTTATACATGTCATACAAGCGTGTAGCATTGAAAACCTTTGGATGCAGCAGAGGGAATGTGAAGCAATGAATCTAAAAGCAGGTCAATGACATGGCTCACTTGATGCTGGGGGAAGGAGGCTCATGGGTCAACGGCCAGGATCAAACAGTTTACATCAGACAATTAGTGCTACTCATCTGTAAGCGTGGAGTCTATTGATGATTTAACAAAATAGCTGACAAAAGATAACGATAACTAAAAAAAAACAAAAAAAAACACATCACCATTCACACAGATCATCAAGAAAAAGTGGAAGTAAATCCAACAATATGTAATAATAGGTTTAAAATCAAAAGTAATAAAAAAGTATAAATAAAGCAAAGTTAGTGGTGTGGCTTATTGTGGGTATCAGCCGGACAGTGAGGGAGTCTATCCCCTTTGCACTAGTGCTAGACCAAGGAGATTGTTTTGCCATTTGAAAATATATGGGTAATCCTAAAGGTAAGCAAAGTTAAGTCGACGGGGTGGCCTATAGTCGGTATCAGATAGACAGCAAGGGAGCCAATACTCTTTTCACTATTGCTAGACAAAGGAGATTGTTTTTGCATCTGAAGTGGAGTGCCACACCTGCCATCAGCTCCTTACTTTACTGCACAGATCCCTCTGCTACTCATATGCTGAGTTGGCAAGTTGCTGGTATCAAATCAGGAACCTTGCAATTCCTAGGCAAGTGCTCGACTGACCAAGAAACATTTATTGTTTATTGTCAATGATGTTTACATCATTTTAAAGTTCCAACACATATCTATATAATCGCCATTGTGGTTGATGCATTTTTGTAGGTGTTGTGTCAGTTTTTATATGCCCAAGTCATACCAGCTCACCATCATGTCATTGAAGAAGTGTTGAACCTTGTCATTGTTGCAAACTCCTCACGCCACTTGTGGACATCCATGCACAACTCGTCATACAGTTCCATTAATTGGCAGTGAATTTCAGTCGGTTTAATGCTGTTGGAATATTCTGGTATATAAGTTGTGCTACAATACGCTGCCTAAATTTATAGACTAGGCAGGGTCATGTGGTTTCTTCAACTGCCAATCAACAACCATAATGTGTGGCTAGTTGACTACTTAATCACTGATACTGACAGACGTCCATTTGCAATCATTGACAAATGAACTTGCAATACTGAGTAGCACCAAGGAACAACCAAAGGATTCTTTACCAAGGATTTCCATTGGACAAGCCCTCTTGCTTGAAGCCTCGTGGATGGCCCAGAAAAATGTAACAAATGTCTTTTAAGGGCTGGTTTAGCTCAGCCGGTAGAATGCCCGACTAAGCGTATGAGTAGCACAGGGATCTGTGAGGTAAAGTCAGGGGCTGATGGTAGGTGTGGCACTCCGCCTCAGATGCCAAAACTTTCTCTTTGGCCTAGCACTAGTGAAAAGGAGATAGACTCCCTCACTGTCTGGCTGACATTGACTTTAGGCCGCCCCGACAACTTTACTTTTACTTACTTAAAGCTTTTTGAGTTCAAAAACCGAATAACTGTGTGAACTTCACACTTGGCAGTAGCGTCAATCAGGACTTCCATTAGAAACAACTGCCAAGCCAAGACTAAGTGTGGCATTGAGGCACACACAGAGAAAGGTGCATATACAACAAACACAACAGTGTTGCCAATAGCCACACAAACACTTTCCCTGCATCCCCAGAACTTTGTAGACCTTACTTTTGGGATTACCCTCATATAAGGGGCAGACACATCCACAACAAACACAACAGTGTTGTCAATAGCCACACAAACAGTTTCTCTGTGGAGACCCGCACTTTGGAGACCTTACTTTTGGGATTACCCTCATATTTCATGATACGTAGTTAATTTTGCTTATGAAATTTCTGTAGTCATCACTCACTTATTGAATAAAACGACTGATGATGCCGAGCTCAATGCTCTAGCGAAATATATCTACATACGTTTGTCTGAGTTTTGCCCTTGTGTTCTTCATATCTCTACCATATATATATATATATATATATATATATATATATATATATATATGGAGAAATGTAGACAAACATGGGATGTAAAAATGGATATTTATTTTAGGTAGTGATGTCGACGTTGTAATGTTTTGGTCTGTTATACCTTCTTAAGGACTTTAGGATAGCGTTCTTGCTTCAATGGTGAACATTTTCATGTTTTTCTATATAAGAGAAGGTTTTTCGAAGAACAGCAGAGGAAGAACCAACTTGCCAGAATACTCCACGCATTTCATGTTAAAGAAATATTTCTCTAACTGCATAAGGTATTATAAACTATATCTTTCTCTCTCTAAATAACTTGATTGCTGATTTGATTCTGAACAAAAACTTTTCTTTCTCAGTTTGAGTCAACTCAACAACTCTACTTACATTACATGAACATTTAAAAAAGCATTTCTGCAGGACTTTGCTCAGTATTCTTGATTATTGTAATTGTTGTTTCAATACACAATTTATTTGTTAAATGTATGAGTTCTTTGTTTTTTCTGCATTTACACATGTGTCCTTATGGTGTGATGAGTAAATTACCTAAATATATATAACTCTTTACTACTCACCCACCTTAATGTGACCAGCCAATTGATCAGAGGAGGCCCCTCCGATCGCCAGTCTAAAGAAAAGTCAGACAATTATTAATTGTAATTTATTACCAAAACACTGCAACTGAATGCAAGGAAAAAAACAAGCAAAAAAAAAATTTGACTGTAATGCCTACCAAATTTCCCCCATCGGTTGTACCAAATTTTATTGCCATTTTGTTCCGTATTGCAAAAGAATCAAATACCATTCTCAAGGTTGGTTCACAGACAAAACAAAAGATGGCAGGGGTGTAGTGATTTTTCAGTATAAACAAGTGACATGTGTGAGAGCTGCTGCCAGCATCTTATGGTAGGATTGCAGTAGTGTAAGAGCTGCTCTGAGCGGTTTAAAGTAGGATTAATCTCTTATATGATGAATAAAGTTAAATGTTGTAGTAAGCAATGTTAACTCTTAAGGCTTAATTGTTTTTTTTATATCAATTTCTTTTTAAATACATACATTATTCTCATTTTTAAAAAGGTACCTTCACAATTATGTTTACATTTTATCATATGTCATAAAATATTATAAACTGAATTTTTTTTATAGTTAATTTTGTTTAGAGATTGTTTCTTTTTCTTCATAATTCAATCTATTCATATCAAAATGATCATTCATAAATATTTTTTCTCTATTTAGTGTCATCTTCATTTGTCTGCTCACACGTTCACAAAGCTATTGGTTAATTAGTTAGTTAGTAACTACATACATCAACATAAAATAATCGCAGTGACTATTACCAGCAGAGTGATTGCATAATGATATTGGCAGCCCTTGACGTGAAATAGACTGTTTGTACTATACTGCAGTACGGCAACCGCCATTACTGCGACTACCACTCGGAGACCGCAGTTCACGTTTTGCTACTGCTCAGCTGACCAAGGTTCTAAACATGTCAGAGGTAATATATTAATTTGCTTCCATACACATCCTTGTTACTTGTTTCCTGTTGTATAGGATCGACATTATTTATTTTGGGGATTTCTTTTAGCAATATCTTCTCTTTTGGAGCTATGGAACCGGTCCTCTCTTTTTTTTTATTCTTGATTTTGTTAGTTATATACGCTTAGAGTTTTACCATTATTTTAAGCACACACCCACCTCGATTATTTCTTTTCTTGTTTAAATATATATAATAATGTTTGTTATTTTCTCGTGACAGATTTCCCATTAATTGTATTATTATTATCTTTATGAATGTTTAGGGGAAAAAAAAGAAGTCCCCAATCTCATCATGTGGATGTGTTTACAAAAATATATCGTTTTAATTTCCCGAAAATTGGTATATTGTGAATTCAAGGACGAAAATTCACGATATACCAATATATATAAAACATAAAGAATGACATTTAATCAAACAAAATCGTTAAGCAAACTCTGAAAATTCTGGATTTTGTAAATAATAAAATTTAAGTCGAACTCGAAAAAAGATATGTTACAGTTAACGATGTTTTAATGTAGTTTCATTTAGACAACACTGTATTTATTGTAATAAAATTAATTTGTTATGTACACAAGTCAAATCATTTTTTTGGTTTAGTTAGTTATTAAATAAAGTAGAAAAATATTCTATTTTTTAATTATTTGGTTTTAGTATTCACGGTTGTAATATATATCCTTTTTTTTTTCGAGAAACTAGAATCGCTGCTTTCTTTGGAGATCGGTTTATTATTATTTAGCTATTTTAATTTTTACATTGTTGGCCATCCATAGCAACAAAACCGTGAATACTAAAACCAAATAATTAAAAATTAGAATATTTTTCTACTTTATTTAATTGCTAACTAAACTAAAAACTGATTTGACATCACAAATAAATTTTATTACAATACTACAGCGTTGCCTAAGTGAAACTACCTTACCTTAACACATTGTTAACTGTGACGTCGTATTCGTATACTTTTTTCGAGTTCGACTTAAATTTTTTATTTATTTACAAAATCCAGAATTTTTAAAGCTTGCTTAATGATTTTGTTTGATTAAACGTCATTCTTTATAATATATATATATATATATATATATATATATATATATACTGAAGAAATGAAATAAGTAAATAATAATTACTACTGTCATAATTTTACACTCGCCTAGATATACTCAAATATTACTAGATATGAAAATTTACATAAATATTGTTTTTAATATATTTCTTTTCCTTAATTTATAGTATTTTGTATCGCTTTGCTTTCATTGAAGATCAGTTTATTATATTATTATATTATTTTAATTTTTATATTGTTGGCCATCCATAGCAACAAAATGTATCACTTAGTACACTCATATGTTGTCAGTTTTGTTTGTTTTTTGGGTTTTTTGTTTGTTTTTTCAATTTATTTTATCTTTTTAAATATGATTTTGTTATTATAGTATCATTCTTTGATTTTTCGTGTTTAAATATTTCTATTCATTTAATTATTTTAATCATCTTGCTGTAAAAGATTACTAAAACATCTTTCTTTCTTTCTGTATGTTAATCTGGAAGTTCTCACCAAGTTCCACGTTTTCAAAATGTTTATTCTTCCGTTTTTCTTTTTTCTTTTTCTTTTCTTTGTTAAAACCTTTTTTTTTTTCTTTCAAAATAGTTATAAAAATCTAGGGGGAAAAATACATATATACGAACATTTCATTAATTAAAAATAAACCGTGTAAAAACTTAGTTAAAGATTATTTTCATCCGTATTTAATTTATTATTTAGTATTATTTACGAAACATTCGTAAATAAATAAATTTAAAAAATCTTAAAATAATAAAGATTTTAATAATAACATTTTTTAAATAATAATAGAATAAAATTTTAATAATAATAAAAAGATTTTAATAATAATAATAATAAATTTAATAATATAAATATAAATCTTAATTATCTAAAAAAAATCTTAATAATAATGAGAAAAATTATGCGAATGTAGCAAACTAGCACAAAGGGAGTACAAAACTAGACACGTCTGGGTTGGGAAGGTGATCCACTGGGAATTATGCAAAAAAAATTAAATTTTGACCATACAACAAAATGGTATATGGATAAACCAGAATCTGTTCTTGAGAACGAAACGCATAAAATTCTCTGGGACTTTGAAATAAAAACGGATCACCTTATCCCAGTAAGAAGACCAGACCTAGTGTTGATTAACAAAAAAGAAAGAACTTGTCAACTGTTGGATTTTGCAGTTCCAGCAGATCACAAGGTGAAGCTAAATGAAAAAAATGGACAAATACTTGGACCTTGCCAGAGAACTGAAAAAGTTGTGGAATATGAAAGTCAAAGTTATACCAATTGTAGTTGGTGCACTTGGAACGGTCCTAAAAGGATTGGAAAAGAGTTTGGAAAGTCTGGAAATCAGAGGAAGAATTGAACCATCCAGAACACTGCACTGCTGTAATCTGCCAGAATGCTCAGAAGAGTCCTGGAGACCTGAGGACTTGCTGTCACTCAGACTCCAGCGAAAGACCATTAGCTAACACTGATGTGAAAACTCAAAAGGAGTAAATAAATTTTTAAAAAATTTCATTCGTAACGAATGCTTTTTTTTTTTTCGTTAGCATCTCTCAAGTATTTAAAACAAAATAAATTAGTAATTATTAAAACTTTTAAATCAAAGGTTAAATTAACACTGGAGACAACCAAAACTCAATTTGAATTAAGCGTAAAAATAAATTCAGTCTTCATGCATAAACTTTACTTATCTTAGAAGAATTTTAAGGATCGGGTATTCTCAAAGTTTTTCTTTTTACCTAAAAAAAAAAAATGTTTAATCACTTTAAGAAAAATAAAATAAAACACCTAAAGTATTTTTTTAATACTGTATTTCTGCTTTAATAAATTTGTCATGTTCATTTACATTGTTGAGTGAGTGTAACTGTTCAACGTGATTTAAAAAAAATATTATTCACTTATTTTATTTTCGTCAAATGTGATGCGATTTATATCCAATTGTCTCTTGCCAGGAAAAGAGTGAGAGGGTTCCTGGATTAAAAGTGTTTCAATGCGACAAAAAATAAAATTTTAATTTTAAAAATTCAGCATTTAACATGTCAAGTTTTAAAACACACTAAATAATCTTTTAGAAGCTTACTTTTATTTATTTAGTGTGTGTTTGTTTAAAGACTCACTAAATAAATAAAAGGTTATTTAGTGTTTAAAACTTTACATTTTAAATAAATGCTGAATTTATATATGAATGTAAGTTATTATTCTGCGACCCATTGAGTTCGGTATATTTATAAAGAGTGCTCAATATCATTGATACGTCTCTTTTTTTTTTTTCTATTGAAGAAATAAATAAATAAATAAATTTTTGCGAGCAATATAATTTAATTTAAATAGTTATTTTATTTTGTATTTTAATTTTAGATGAAGAGTCGTGGCATTTTTTTTTTAAGTTACGGTTTCCAAAATATATTTAATATTTTAAAGCCATCTTATGTCGTCTCAATGTCTAATTTTTTTTTTTTAGACACACACACACACACACACACACACACATACGTTACTGTTAGTGTTCATAGTTCCGCTTCATTTCTACATTATTGTTTAAAAGTGTTTTATTCTTGTTTTGATTCCGAAAGATTGTTTCATTCATTATAGACAAGTTTAAAGTGCGGTAAGGGTAAACTTCTCTCATTCCCCAATGATACCTGCATCGGAAAAAAGGTTCTAAGAAAAGTTCGGTTTCAGGTTACCCTTATTGCGATTTATAGATAAATCATAACATGATTTATTCGTTTTTTTTTTATCGATTCACTGGAGGCTGAGTGACAGCAAGTCCCCGGGACTTAACCTGAGAGACTTGCTGTCACACAGCCTCCAGTGAATCGATACTACTAATAATAATGATAAACATGAATTATGTTTTAAAATTTTGATCTCTCTAAAAAGATAATAATTATTATTATTATATAGTTGTTGATATTTTTTAGCCCCCCCCTCTCTCTCAATAATCGACCTGTTACATTATTTTTGTAATAATTTTTATATATTTAAATTTATACTTTTAAAAAGATTGCAATATTTTTTTAAATCTTACAAATCTTTTCTAAATTGTTTTTTTTTCTGGACTGCGATTGTGTGTGTGTACTGTACTGTATACTGTTTGTATGAATATAAATAAATAATATTTAATATTATTTATTTATTATTATTTATTAATATAATATTAATAATGCATCATTTTGTGTCAATATAGGTAAGACACACGATGGGGGTGGGTATTATACTAATTCATTTCATCGATGTCCACTTTCTTGGTATTGATTTTTTTTATTGTGGTGGGGGGGTATAATGATTATGTATCACGTGATTATTAAAAATATCTTTTTCGAATTAGCGGAAACAAATATATTCACGCATGCACGGCAGTACGCCTTTTAATACTGGTCATCTTAGTTGTTCATGCGTCGAACTTTATTATTATTTTTTTTAACAATATTAATAAATATGAAATTGGGAAAAAATTAAAAAAAAAAAAAAAAAAAAAAAGAATTTATCGTGCACGTTGTATTTTTAGTAAATATCTGTGAAATACGCCCACGCAGCTTGAGTATTGTATCAAATTCCTACATAAGAAATGCTGACTATTGAATTTTATTCACCTCCCTCACGAAGACAAATATGACTTTAAAAATCGAAATGTGGGGGCACTCTCACTATTAGTATAACAGACAAAATTGTCTAGTACTTTTCGATATCACTTTCCTTACATTTTCTTTGGGACAGTTCAGATAGTGACCCCTGACTATCTCTTTTTGAGTGCATTTGAATCTTTTTAGTTTTTTTACCTTTTCGATCAAAAGAATGAAATTACATGCATCTCGATCGAATTTTCTTAGCATGTCTTCATCTTATTTTTTTAGGTACCACCAATTTGCGCGCTCATTTTCATTTTACAAACAAATTAACATTAATTAAATCGATTATTTAAGGTCAAATTTTTGTTTAAGCCGAAAATCATTAATGTATTGTACAGAAAAATGACTGACTAAAATGAAAATTTCATTAAAATCGGATAATTACCTGATTTTTGGTTTAAAAAAAAAAAAAAAAAAAAAAATTAAAAATTAAAAAAAAATTTCAGTCAGGGGGGTTAAATTCATTTTGTAAAATACGTCTGTGACGTCACAATTGGCAGTACCTATTATTTTTCTCAATTTTTCATTTTAGCTGTTTTGTTTTTCAGTTCAATGAGTTCATCATGTTTCCATTTATTCTTTTTTTTTTATCGATCAATATAACTTTGATTGCATTGTTTAAGTTAATTGTATAAACGCCCACGCAAACTCAGTTATTGAATTGCTTTGTGAATGTTGGGTGTTTTATTCGCTTCCCCCGCAAAGACGAATGTGATTATTTATTTTAAGATCAAAATCTGGGCACACTCACAAATAACGTGTATATTGTTTAATAGAGACAAACATTGTCCAGTCCCCTTAGATAGCGGCTAAACTTGTAAATTGGTCGGAAAATTAAAACGGAAACCTTTCTGGTGGTCACCCATGACAATTTTTGCGAATTGTGGTTTAGGGTTGAAGGTTGTTTTTAATTACGTATTGCTTAAAAGAAAAAAACTAAAAACAAAAAAACAACAACAAATTACTATAGATTTAATGTTGAAAAATATATTTTTTCAAACCAAGTTTAATTGAAATTATACATTGCAATACTAACACAAACAACTGAGACTAATGTGTCTACCGTTGGGTTCAATAATTAATTTCAATGGTTAATTAAATGTATTAATATTGTTGTTTTTTTAAGCAATACGTAATTAAAAACAACCTTAATCCCCAACCCCTACACCATAACCCAATTCGCAAAAAGTTCATTCATACATTGTAGTTAAACTGTCATGAGGACCACCAAAAAAGTTTCCGTTTTAATTTTCCGACCAATTTGCAAGTTTAGCCTTTTTTTTTTTTTTTTTAGTCTACCTGACGGATGATTCAGTTATAGTGATGCTGATAGCTTTTTGATTTAGCGCGTCCTGGAACGCACATATTTGCTTTGAATGTGTCCGGGAAAATTTATGTGTCTTAATAAATTGTAGGGTTTTTATTTATGATCTGGGGAAACAACTAAAGCCGTCTAACTCCTACCTTGTAACCTATCCTGTGTAATTAATTTCTAAGAAACTATTGAAGATTTTTATGCATAGTTAATTTTTAAAAAAATTGATTCCTTAAATTGAAACTCGTTCAAGTTTTTATCTTATACTTTTTTAAAAACCTTTATTGATTTATTTATACTTTATAGTCGAAAGAAGAAAAAGGAATTATTAACTGGCAAAAAAATTTAAAAAATGCCACCCGGGCGGTGTAAAAAGATATTGCTGGGGGGGGGGTAAAAAGTCAATGTCAGAGGGTTTGTTTCATCCATAAGAAAGTAAAATCATCAAATTTATTAAAGGAGTAAAAAAATGAAACCATTTGAAATGGAAACTTAGTTCTGATCTCCTCAAATAAAATGTTGCGTGTATCTATTAATTATTAATTAAATAATTATTTTGAATATTTTCAACCCTCATATTCCACAGCTTTTTCAATTCCCTAGCAAGGTCCAGGTATTTGTCTATCTTTTCATTTTCTTTCATCTTCACCCTGTGATCTGTTGGGACTGCAAAATCTACCTGTTAACAAGTATTATTATTATTTCACTCCTTGTGAGTTTTTCACACCTGCATTAGCTGATGGTCTTTCACTGGAGTCTGAGTGACAACAAGTCTCCTCAGGACTCTTCTGAGTATTCTAGTCAATTTCAACAATAATGCTGTTGTCTGGATGGTCTCAGTTCTATCTAAAATGCTGGTCTGTAGAAGCTGGTTCACCATTATTCACAAAGATGACGTAAAGCTTATTTTTCTTCTTTTTTTTTTTTTTTTTTTTTTGGAGTGATCATATCTTTTTATTTTCAACCAGACTTTTCTATTGCGTCCAGTGAAGCAAAAGATAATGTCTACATCATGGTGTCTTCTACTAAACTGCTTACTGACTAATTAAACTTAACTTCCATTCTCACATTTCCCAGTGGCGGAAGCTGTCGGGTCAGCTTGATGTTACCAAATGTCAATCATTTAACCCACTCCGATTTTGAATTTCAACAAATTTAATTCTAATTCTAACTACACTAACCATCAAAAAAACCACAGTTTATCAATATATAACAATTAAACAGTACAAATATTGGACCGCCCAGTCGGCTGGGGCGTTAGAATGCACCGACTGCACCTCTGCAGAGGGGTAAGACTCCCCCAATGGGGCCACCTGTTGGCCGTGGGTGGCGACCCGTGATGCTTAAGGATAGAGCCCAGGTGGATGAGCAGTTCATGACATGCAATACTCCACTTTGGCCCTATCTTGGCGGTCGGAGAGGTCCCCTCCGATCAATCGGCTGGTCACGTCAAGCCCTAGCACTTATATGATTTTCCCAACCCTATTGCCCTTATGGCAAGCCCAAACCCTTTTTATCATATGGGTGCTAGAAGGCGGTGGCTGCGGGTCTACATGTCCTGGGAATGAAGTTAAACTCTATCTGATGGTGAGGTTCCAGTTTTGGAGGTTTGGGGAATGTGGAGCACCCCTTCATCACCATTGCTCCTGGTCCACTCTGACCCGGAGTGGTAGTACCTGTTAGGGTCCCATCTATGGGTTAAATAGAAAAATATTTATAAAAGAATTGTATTATCCATTAAGAATTGATTTATTTCACAAACTTTATCGGCATTAAATGACCCACTGAGGTTGATATGCTGTAAAACAAAACAAACCAAACCAAACAAATATTGGATGGGATTCTCATTAGATATTTTTGATATGTTGGCATCCTTCTGGCATAGTGTCCTTTATTTTTTAAATTTTCTTCCCTTAACTGCATCTGTGAGAGTGGCCGAACAGGCCAATTTTTGAATGGCAATCTCTGGTGCAGTGACTGCAAACAAAAAGTGATGCTTGCTGAGGTTGTCATTGTCTCTCCTTCCTTCTGGCTCTCTTTGCTGTAGTATCTTTTTTCCTCTCTTTTTCACTCCTTTTCGTGCCTTGTTTGACAAGGAGGTGCTAGGCTGCTCAGTTTTCTGCATCAACCTCCCATGTGTTGGTGTTGATGTGATATGTCTTCATGTCCTTCTTGCAGATGTCTTTAAAGCATTGGCGTGGTCTCCCTACCGGTTGAGAGCCTTCAACTAATTCACCATACAGTGGGTCTTTGGGAATGCAGTCTTTGTCCATCCTCCAGACATGACCAAGCCAGCGCAGGCACCTCTCACAGATGATGGTGAACATGCTGTTCATGTTTGCTCAGTCAAGCACGTCTATGTTGGGCACTTTATTTGCCAGCAAATGTGTAGGATGCGGTGTAGGCACCTGAGGTAGAAATTGTCCAGTTTCCTCTCGTGGCTTCAGTATGTGGTCTAGACTTCACTACTGTAGAGGAGTGTACTGAGAACACATGGTTTGTGGATGCGCAGTTTAGTTTTCTTAGTAAGGCTGGCATTGTTCCAGAGTCTCTGCCTCAGTTTGGCCATAACTGCCACTGCTCATGTGATGCTGCTGTTGACTTCACTATCAGTGGAGACTGAGTTGTATTTCACTTTTATTCATATGGGTGTCCACTTCACATGATAGACCCTGAAATCTAAAGAAAGAAGTTTGAAAACTACTGATTTAATGGAGTTGTTTTTTTAAATAACAACCATCACTAGTAAATTTTATGGTTGGCAGCCTTTCATCTACAAGAGATGATGGAGTAGTGTCAAATTTAAAAAAAAAAAAAAATTTTTTTAATTTTAAAAAATCTTTTAATATTTTTAAAAATTTGATTAAATTTGAACTACATAGCCTGGGTAGGTTCATGTGGAGGATAAGCTGTTGCCCATGCAGCAAATCCCACCTCTCCACACTGCCACTGATCCAAAGGAAAGGTAAGGTACCAATGTGGTTTGGCAATGGTAGTGTCACAGGAGTTGATGGGTAATACTGGATTTCAGCATCACACCACCTTAGGGACTCCAGCTCCTGATTTGTTTTCGGGGTTTACTCCCTTAGCCTTTCCTTGAAAGGCAGCAGAGGTTTTCTGTCAGACTTTTCCTTGACTTTAATGGGTTTCCAACCAGGGCTAAATTTTATACCATGAACAATACAATTGATTAACAAAGAAAACTGAATGATAAAGATTTGTATGGTAGCAATATCTCATCTTTTAAGGCAACAGTATGAATAGGTAAACAGGATTAAGAAAAACCTATATAACTCTTAATGTCCTATTGTTGTATATTCGGAAGTAGGATTTTTTTCCCGGTAAAAGCGAACAAAGAAGTTAAAAAACGGAAGCGAGGCTTTCCGGGCAAAGAAGCAGGTAGAAGATAAAGAAATATATAACAAATGCCCGTTATCAGATCAAAAGATAAAGATGTGTAGGAGTACCTATCAATATAAAAGGCCTGAGGGTTCGAGCCGAAGGCAGTCGGACAGCAGACGGCGAACAGAGCACACGGAGTGACCGTTGACACGGTCCGTCGCGGCCAAGGGCGGTGAGACGCCACCAGCCACCCCTTTACCTCACCATCCCAGTAGTAGTCATTGTCAACGCTCGCCGCCCACCACGTACAGTCGAGAAGAGAAATAAAGTCAAAACTCCTACAATACCCATGTGTTGTGGTTTCTTAAGTCTGGCTACTACATATTTCGCCACGTGACGATATATACCCGCAACGACTACTTACTTACACGATTTAGCAGTGTGAATTTGAAGCCGCTATATAACATATATAGAATTTAATGCCAGTATACAACACTATACCACTTTAATCCGCCCAGACAGAAGTCACATTCGTTTTCCTAATCCACCCCAAATGATAGCCTTTGTTTAAATGTAATAAACATATTTAGAAGTCTTTATTTTTAGGGAAATAACAGGTAACTTTAAATGAAAAGGTCATTTTTAGTCATTTTTTGATAAATCCTTAGAAGATTAGGGTTCCGGACTTGGAAAATTCTCAACAAGATGTTAAGAGATAAATATGTATATGTGTGTATGTGTATCTCAAGTTGGAAAATCATGGGGGGTCGAATAAGTGTACGTATATCTAAACTTGGCTTTAAAGAGAAAAGCTAGGAATATATTTTGGTGTGTGTATATATGTGTATGCATAGGTAGATGGCATCAGGAAAGACCTCTCTCTCTCTCTCTCTCTCTATCTATATATATATATATATATATATATATAATGTGTGTGTGTGGATCTTAAGTGCCACTTAGAGAAAAGTTTGAGGAACCCATAAAAAACAAGTCAGCTTGAGACTTGAAAAGGGTTTTAAAGAAAAAAATCAAATAGGCTAGTTTACCGGTCCTGGTAAAATAGACAAACCTACTTTTAAGCTTATTTTACCGGTCATAGTAAAATAGACAAACATGCTTTTCGAGCTTATTTTATTGTTCATAGTAAAATAAACCACAGGCTATTTTGCCAGCAAATACATTTGAAATATATTTAAATATATTTCAAACTATCTAAAAGCTAAAAGATTAAAATGGTTGTTGACGAGCAATCTGGGATTATCTAAAAGCTGTGCAATTCTGTGATACAAACTTTAAGACAATCTATCTAAAAGCTAATTTCTTAAAATGGTAAGTCGTCGGGGTGGCCTAAAGTCGGTATCAGCCAAACAGCGAGGTAGTCTATTCCCTTTTCACTAGCACTAGACCAAGGAGATTGTTTTCGGCGTCTGAGGTGGAGCACCACACCTACCATCAGCTCCTTACTTTACTAAGAAAGGAAGGAAAAAAAACAAGAAAGAAGTTGATTAGATTATGTCTTTTTTTAGATTACGCAACCATTTGCATGGTAAGAGTTTTTTGTTTTTTTTTATCCTAAAAAAATTAATTATCTTAAAATAAACAAACATAAATCCAGCAAAATTTCAGCTAAAAAGCAATGAGAGATGACAGTCTAATATATCCGGGTTAAGGGATATATCATGAAGTTGGTATTTGGTATATTATCGCAGTAGTAGTTGATGCGTCAAATAGCAGAACGTCTTCCGAGCAGTCGTGGTGTAGTCTGGCGAGTAAGTTTAGGCTTGTAGGCTTAGGTGCTTGACCATCAGTGTCGAATATTTATACATGACACTGTCCAATCAGATTATAGTGAGGGGGTACCAATGTATTTACACATTCATTACATCACAGTCGCAAACAGAAATAATAATGGAGATGTAAGTGAATGATTTTTACATGTTTTAAATATAATTTCATGGAGAATAGCACGCAAGAGATGAAATTATTAGATTACGTATAAAATAGCTATACCCAAAAATTCGTCTGCTCTTCATTTTAAAAACGAATTAAAATTAATTAAATCTATTATTTAAGGTCAAACTGTTGTCTAAAACGATAAGTAGTAACATAATGACCATCATTTGAAAAAAAGAAAAATATCATTACATATGCAGTTTAATCTTAAAATGGTACTTGACAAGAATTCATCTCATTGCAGTTAGGTTTAGGGTTGGTGTTATAATTTTATATTTTAACAATTGATAGTTGAAAATGCCATTTTTCCACTTTGGAAAAAATTCATGATAGTCAAATTTACATTTATCATTGTCTTGGACTTTAACATAACTTTGGGCCACTCTGTTTGCTGGGATGTTAGAATGCAACGACTGCACCTCTGCAGAGGGGTAAGACTCCCCCCAAATGTGTCCACCTGTTGGCCCTGGGTGGCGACCTGTGGTGCTTAAGGACGGAGTCTTGGTGGCTGAGCAGTCCATGATCTGCAACACTCCACTTAGACCCTTACTTAGGCTAGATGGGCAGTCGGAGACGCCCCCTCCGATCAATCGGCTGGTCACGTCAAGCCCTAGAAACCTATATGATTGCCCCAACCCTATTGCCCTTATGGCAAGCCCCAACCCTTTTTATCATATGGGTGCTAGAAAGCAGTGACTGGCGGTCTACATGTCCTGGGAATGACGTTAAACTCTATCTGATGGTGAGGTTCCAGTTTTGGAGGTTTGGGGAATGTGGAGCACCCCTTTACCATTGCTCCCTGGTCCACTTGTGACCCGGAGTGGTAGTACCTGTTAGGGTCCCATCTATGGGTTAAATAGTAAAATGTATTTATAAAAAAAAATTGTGTATCCATTTAAGAATTGATTTATTACAAAACTTTATCGGCATTAAATGACCCACCAAGGTTGATATGCCGTAAAACAAACAAACAAAACGTTAGGGGGTGGCTAGCTGGAAACTATAGAAGAAGCAACCCCCTACAAAGCCACAACTGTACAGACACTTACCTCCCAGCTCACAAACCATCCAACTAAGATTAACAAGACATGCTGAGCACTGCTGGAGAAGTAAGGATGACCTCATAAACAATGTTCTCCATTGGGCCCCCTACACGGGGACAAACCAGCATTGGGTGACCAGTAAAAACTTACATTTATCAGCTCTGTGCAGATACTGGATGCCATTTCGAGGGCTTACTAATAGTGATGGCCGATAGGGACGGATGGTGAGAGAGTCAAGGGAATCTGTACTATAAGCATGACTTGATGATGATGATGATGGGGATAAATGCCTCAAATCAAGACTTGAGTTTGTCTAAAATTGGATTGTTAGTAATACAGATTACAGTAAAAACTTATATTCATTAGCTCTGTGCTGACACTGGATGTCATTTACCAAGAGCAATGGCCAATAGGGATGGATAGTGAGAGAGAGTTGTGTAAATCTCTGCTATCAGCATGACATGATGATGGTGATAAATGCCTGAAATCAATATTTGAGTTGTTTTTTTTTTTTGGGGGGGGGGTTATTGGATTGTTAGTAATACAGACTAGAGCAAATCAGAGTATTGTTTATTTCCTTAAAAGGACAAGGCAATTTGGCACAAATGCCAAAAGTGATATTTGTGGAATGTAAAGGTGTTGGTCGTTATTGATTTTTAACTCTTAATTCAGCCAAATTCACTGACCCAGCCGCACGACATTATTTCAACTAACAGTAACATAGAATAATAAACACTTGTATCCAGTCATTGTTAGTGAAATGAGAACAGTATAGCCCTATGGATTGAATAAAGGGTTGGGTTCGAAGTTCTGTGATGGCTCCCGATTACGATCCTGAGTTTGAAGAGAAACACCTGAAGAACATCGGCTGAAACATTGTGCAGATAACAATATAGATGCGGACAATAGTCCGAATAATACAAATTATCAAGTCTCATCTAAAAAATTCAGAGAAATAATACTTATTAATTATTTTCCTCTATAAAAAAATAAGAACAGCCCACCACTATATTGAACAAGGATAGAGGAACAACTCCTGGATGAGGCTGTTGGCATTTCACATGGCTCTAATACCCTGAAGATTCGTTATCAGTATGAAACTCAAGACGGTCTGGTTTTCGACATTCTATTTTTTAATCATATATTTAGCTCTTCTTATTGAGCACTTTTACACATTTTTTGAGCTGTGAATCCTGATGTATTTAAATTCTATAATTATTTAGCTCAGTCGGTAGAGCGTTCGGCTAGAAACACAAGGTTCCTAGTTCGATACCGGTCCTCGCCAACTCAGCGTTATGAGTAGCACAGGGATCTGTGCGGTAAAGTAAGGAGCTGATGGTAGGTGTGGCACTCCACTTCAGATGCTAAAAACAATCTCCTTGGTCTAGCACTATTGAAAAGGGGATAGACTCCTCGCTGATTGGCTGATACCGACTTTAGGCTGCCCTGTCGACTTTACTTTTTTACTTTATATATAATTATGATAATGTCATATCGACAACACAGATTTCTATAACTTTACATCACCATCCGTCTCTACCATCGCTACTGGGATTTCTTCTGCGCAACATCCCCTATCTGCACACTGCTGATCGATGTTTTTTTTTGTTGGCCGACCCACATTGGTGTGTCCATCTGTAGGTACTGCTAGAACGTCATTAATATATTATATATATATATATATATATATATATATATATATGATTCGTGTTAGTAGCTGGTTGGTGTGCTGATGTTGGTGCAGATGCCAAATGTGAAATAGTTTGGTCAGCTTCCAGTTGGGTGTTCAGTCAATTTGTAAACAGAGAGATGGGGGGACCTTAAATTAAGGCAGAACATGGTCAATCACATATATCCATTATTATACTAAAGCTTAGAGAATCAATGTTTGTCTCCTAAAGGCTTTTTTAATGTTTAGCTTAATGACACAAGATTTATTCTAAATTATTCCTTAGTTTTAGGATTAAGTTATGTTTGAAAAAAATATTCAGTTTTAATTGGTTCTACTTAGTCGTAATTTGCAATTAAGTCAAAAACTGACCTGTCTCTAACTTCACATTCTGCCTATCACTTCCCCCTCTCTATTATATCTTGATTACCTCCTTGGTATATATGTTAGTTTCTCATTGAGGGTAGAGAGTGAGAGAGATAGGAGTGTGTGAAACATATTTGTATGTCAAATTTCATAAGCAGCAAACCAGTAGCTTCAACATCTTGGCTCTCAATAAATTTAAATTAGGTTAAATGTTCCCTTTCTTAGAAATCTTACAAAATGACTTTAATATTGTTTGTTTTTTTTTTTGTTTTTTTTTTCAAATTCTCCGACTATTTTTTAATTTTTTTTTTATTTATTCAGCTTTCAAACTCAATTTTCCCTAATCCCACTTATTTACCCGGAGCTCAATGGGTGACCCAACGGGTCATGGTTTATCTAGTGTGTGTGTGTATATATATATATATAGAGAGAGAGAGAGAGAAGAGAGAAATGTAGACAAACACATTTTCGGGTTTGTTTTTGTTCAAATGTTGCATACTCTCTTTCTTTACTTTCTTACTTCTATTCTTCTTCTTCCAGTGTCTGGACTTTGTCTTGGGGACTTCGTGTCTGGTCTTCCATTGGGGATTTCTCTTTATCAGAAGCCCTGTGTCATTGGTAGTTTTTAGATAATAACACAAGACTTCGATTTAACTTAGATCATATTTTATTCTGAAATCTTAACCGATTCTCACAGTATCCACCGGAAGGATCAGGATGAGGTCAAGCCTTGTCATTCAATCCTTCAAGGCCGTGGGTTGCAGTTTCTACACTGTCTAATAATTATCTAACACAAATCCTGGTATTAATCCAAAGTCTGTAGTCTTTCTGGTGTTAATCTAATGATGAGTCTTTCTGGCAGAAGGTTCCTTCAGTAAGTGATCTTGAACACAGTGCAAACAATCTTAAATGCTTTTTTGTCCTGTCTTCTTATTGGTCAATTGATAGTCAATAAATAAATTGATTTTGCTCACATCTGATACCCAGGTAATCCGACAGAAATATCCGCGCTGGGGCTGTAGGAATACACCTCTGTTGAGAGGTAAGATCACCCTTACAATGGGACTACCTGTTGGCCATAGGTAGTGACCCATGATGCTTATGGACGGAATCCTGGTGGATTAGCAGTCCATGACATGAAACACTCCTCTTAGGCCCTTACTTAGGCTAGACAGGCAGTCAGAGAGGCCTCCTCCGATCAATTAGCTGCTCGCGTCAAGTCCTAGCACCTATATGATTGTCCCAACCCTATTGCCTTTATGGCAAGCCCCAACCCTTTTTATCATATATGTGCTAGAAGGTGGTAGCTGAGGCTCTTCATATCCTGTGAATCATGTTAAAATCTATCTGATGGCGAAGTTCCAATTCTGGATTTCTGGAGAATATAGAGTGCCCCTTCATCACCATCGCTCCCAGATGTTATATACCATCACTGGACCTGACAAAGAACACTGAATACTTGTATATATAAAAATATAAAGTTATATTTTTATTCTTCGCTTGTGTGTAGACTGAGAGTCGTCTGTAGAGAATGCACATACACAGGAGCCTTTAGGAGTTCTGACTACAAGCGATCTCGATCTCAATCTGCCCAACCAGATTTCTAAGGGGTTTTTATAATTCTTTAATTCAACAGGGCCACCCCTCTTTGATCATGACACCTATGCAGGTTTCCTGTAGACACACCTCCTTGCCCACGCAGCTTGTTTTTATTGGTTATGGGCTACACCTATACATTTTCTGTACCTACGCATTGTCAATTTACACCTGTGCCAAAGGTCAGTTCAATACGTTCACGGCAATATCCTGTATTTATATTCAGGTCCATGTTTGACACACATGCATTTCCTGTGCCCACACGCCAGTCATCTGTACCTGTTCCCTGGGTGCAAACTTGTCGACCAGGCAGTATATTACACCAGGTTCACTCTAACCTGGAGTGGTAGTACCTGTTATAGTCCCATCTATGGGTTAAATAGAAAAAATATGTTTATTAAAAAAAATTCAGTATCCATCAAGAATGAAATTATTTCAAAACTTTCTGTTAGGTACAGACCTAACGAAAATAGAGTTGCTCCCCTTGAACAGTAGGGGACTGATGGGAACCTGGAAAAACACCTAAAAATCGTCTGTTAACAATTAACTGGATTTTGACAGTGTAAATGGAAAAAATGTCCCCACTAATTGAGATCGTAAAAGGGGTGCCTAAAGGTCATATGGTCCGAAATTTTTTTGATGTTTTCAAATATTGTTTGATGATAAATTCTTGTCTTATTTTTCTTTTCTTTTTCTTTTCAGTACTACTTCACTGACAAGCTACCAAGCAATGAATTATCATTCACTAATTGTGCCATCTTCAGTAATAATGACAGTGTCACTGAAAAATCAAGGTATAGTAACTGTTTTACTTTTAATCTATTACAAGCTTCTTTTTTTTTTTTTTTTAATTTTTTTTTTAGGGTGCACTTTGCCTTTTTTAGGTAACTGGTCTAAGGAGAAAAACTCTGAATTCAAAGTAGCCATACAAAACTGAGACAAAATTTTGGGGAGCTATATTAAATCAACTTAGATTTATAAAGGCCCCAATTTTGGTCAAAATAAATTTATTATGGAATTACGGTGTTGAGTTTTTCCTTCCTTTCTAAGATATATATATATATATATTTATTAACTCCTCCGCTCGAGCAGGATGTGACACAAGGTCAATTTCTTAAGCGGAGTTCAACTGGTTTGAATTCAGTTTTCCTTCTCCTAGACCGGTTGCCTAACCAAGGTTAAAGAGCCCAGTCTGCCCTACTATTTACCCATAACTGGATGGAGAATAGGATTCATACCTTTCCCAAAGGTATTAGCAATTCCATATATAAGGGGACCAATTTTCTGTGATCACAGAATTGTTAATCTGAAACGAGACAAATGAGATCTCACAAACTTGTTAATTTAACCTAGCTATTGCTAATTACTCTGTTGACCTTGTATCTTTGCTTAGTAAACCTTTTTCCCCTATCCTTAATACTTGTTGTGTTTCTTCCTATTATTTCTGATATAGTTAACTCTGATACTTGAGTAACAATACTTATAGAGTAAGAATTACACATAAAGTCACATTCATTACGCATATAACTATTAGTCCAGATTAAAAACCTGGTATGAGTAACCTGAATGCTTTTAGTATTATCTGTATTATTCGGACTAATGTCCACATCTTCATTGTTATTTGTACAACGTTTTGGCTGATGTGCCCTCCAGCCTTCTTCAGGTATTTCTTGTCGGACTCGGGAACCTTTTTTCCGAACGCGGGAACCTTCTTGTCGTAATCAGGAGCCATCACAGAACTTTTAACCTAACCTTTTATTCAGTCCACGGGGGTATCCTGTTCTCATTCCGCTAACCATAGTAGAGGTGTTAAGCTTTGTTAATTATTATTCTATGTTACTGCTGCCCCTGACCAAGATTGAACCTGCAGTCTAGAGATAACTGTCACTTAGGACTGTCTTAACCTAACTTCTTTATTCACTAGGCCTTGTGTCCAATTGGACAATCCAGTGTGAATTTTGGGAACTTACAAACCTAATGTCTTGTTTTGCCTAGAATATCTACCTATTCACTTATGTGTGATATTTAAAAATTTTTTTTACCTAGACTCAGAAATAATGAATGCTTTTAGTGTTACATACTCATACACATATACCCATGTTGGGTACATACACAAGTGTTCTTTTACTGGAGAGAGGGGGAGAGATAGACACAGGTAGATAGAGAGATGCATAACTTATTTTTTAGTCGTTTCTATTCTTTCTCTATGGCTTCTATTTCTCTGTTCTTTCTGGTTGGTCGTCCTTGATTCGTTTCTTCTTCTAGGTCAGTCTTGTTGCCAAGACATTCATCAACCACAAAACCATATTATTTATTTAAACTTTTATTTACTTAACTAAACATCCACCTCTAACTAAACACAGCACGCATGTGCAAGTGAGCCCCAGCTAAGGCAGATATACCTTCTCTGCCTGACGTCCAAGCTGGAACTGCGACCCAACCAGGTCCCACGTGACTTCACGTATTTTGTGGGCTTTCTGTAATATTCCATGGAAAGTACCGCCCATGACATGAAAAGGGCCATCCCTTCAGAAATACAGGGGATTAACAATAATCTTATGCAACTGCATAGATTATGCAACATTAGTCCTTATTTTTCCAATCATTGGGAACTAGAAAAGTTTTAGTTTTTGGTTTTATTTTACAGTGTCATATAGTACCTAAATAATGAGTATGGAATCATCTGTTTTTCCTATAAATAATGTCTGACGAAACCTCAGAAGAGAGAAACGAAATCTCACAGGTCTTATTAATCCAAGCTAGCAATTGCTGATTATTCTGATTACCTTGTCTCTTTGCTTAGTAAATCTTTTTTCCCTTTCCTTAATACTTGTTGTGTCTTCCTCTTATTTCTCAATTAACTCTGATACTCAAGTTACAACAGGGGTACTGCGGCTAGTTATCACATGAAATAATGCAAAATTAAAATAACAATATTACAACTTACCTCCAACCTAGCAATTGCTAATTACTCTGTTCACCTTTTATCTTTGCTTAGTAAACCTTTTTTTTCCCTATCATTAATACTCATGTTTTTTCCAATTATTTCTCTGTTAACTTTGATACCTGAGTTAAAACAATAGGTTATATTAAAAGAGAAATAATGAGATCTCGCAGGACTTGTTAATTCAGCCTAGCAATTGCTAATTACTCTGTTGATCTTCTATCTTTGCTTAGTAAACCTTTTTTTCCTCTATCCTTAATACTTGTTGTGTTTCTTCATACTATTTCTCTGTTAACTCTAATACCCGAGTTACAACACAAAGGCAGACACTGGCTTTATATAGATTTTGAAACAACAAATGTTTTTTTCTTCTTCTTCTTCTAGGCACGTCCTTGTTCGAAATCCTGCCGGATTACAGTATGCTTTTTCCGTTAAAGTCTGTAAAGATATTCAAAAGGGAAAAGTGGCTTTCAATGCACTGCATGTAAGTATATATTCATACTAGTATGCTTACTCATTTGATAGATGTACCTTTGAAATGAATAATTATTAAGAGCAGTGGTTCTCAATCAGGGTCTTCATGGACAAATGATTATCATTATTATTATTATTAAAAAAAAAAAAAAAAACGCCCTCTGGGCATTGTAAAAATTAATTTTTGAAAGATATTGCCTAAGGGGTGGAAGTTTGTTTTGTTTTACAACAGACAACAATGTTGTTTTTTTTAAATAAAGTGAATTCTACAAAATTTTTATAAATTGAACAAATATTTTAATTTTAGTGTAAAAAAAAAAAAAAAAAAAACAAAAAAAAACAACAACTTTATCTCGATTTTATTGATGTTCAATAGTACGTAAAAGGATTTTTTGCCATGCTCTTTCATAAAAAAATGTAAACAATCTTTGAAATCTTATATTTTTTAATAATAGACATAAAAAAAATAGTTTTCCTGTCAAAATTCAAATGTTTTCTTTCTAATAAAATAGTTTCTCACGATTTAAAATCAAATTAATTCAAACAAGGTTGTTCTTTATTCTGTGTATTGATGATTTTGGGTAATCATATCACGTAAGCAGTGACATAGTTTTGGTTACAGACAAATAGAGACCAAATCTCCATTATTTAATAGATTAAATAGAAATAATTACTTGAAACCATATGGTCATTAGTATTAGATTGGAATACTCTGTGTGCCAAAAAACTCTTCTGAAACAACTGCACAAAAAATGTAAATATAACCTTACACTGTATGTAATTCTCTAACCTTTAAGCATAAAATAACCCTAGACGGATTGACATGCCGTTAAAATCCATCAATCAAATTAATTGCCAATTTTGGTCTTGTAATTGTTACAAACTTATGGGCCATCCTGTAAGCCTCAAGCAAGAGCGGCTGTCCAGTGGAATTAGATCCTTGGTAGTCCTCTGATAATGAATCCTTTGGTTCTTCTGGTAAAGAGTCCTCAGTTCCTTCGTCAATGGTCGTAAGTTCGTCCTCAATGATTGCAAGTGAACTATGGCAAGTATCAGTGTTTAAGTAGTGAATCAGCCACAAATTATGGTTGTTGATTGGCCGGAGGAGTAAACCATGTGACCACGGCTAGTCTATAAATTCAGGGTGGGAAATGGAGCACACCTTATATCAGAAATATTCCAACAGTAATTTATCTACAATCCATATGAATAAACTTATAAGATTTTATCTACATATTAATATTGATGTTCCTTCATCTTCCATCCGTTATCATCTTGCAACACCCGCTGATTAAAAATGAGACTGTCCAAAATAGATGAAATGCAAAAATGTAGATACTATTCTTCTGGTGTCGCTTGGTGAGAATGTGAAAACAATAACACTAATCTGTTTCAGTCGATGAAAAAAAAAGGAAAAAAAGAAAAAATAGTGAGAGAGAGTTAAATCAAGATTATTATACTTTTTACATATTGAACTAATTTAGCAATAGCTCTTAAGTAAACATATCAAATGTTGTAATAACACACGTGGGCATGCCTACAAAGTCAGAAAACAGCATAGCTCACATGACTTTGGGAAACATTTTTTCATGCTCAGAGTTGCCAAGGCATGGAATAAACTGCCTGCATCTGTTATAGGCTGCCAAAACACTGCATCTTTCAAAGCCTCCATGCCTCCTGTAATCCGCCAACACTACACCCCCTCCACACATACACACACATGTATAGTATTACTGTATGCTATTCATGTTCCTGACACTAATACATTATTCTATGTACTAGACATGAGTCTTTGATGAGTTGTGGTGCACCTGAACACAGAACGCAATAAATTTCATTATTATTATTATAATTAAATTATCATACTGTGGTATATCCACAGGTCCTGCTAGTATGTTTCTATTTCTACTAATAATGTTTTTTATTTTATTTTTTTCTCTCTTTTTTTTTTTTTTTAACAGAGAAAATGGGCACAATTACCTCTCAACACCAAAGTAGAAGTTACAGTGCCCGAACGAGGCCACTTCGATACCATTGAGTCCATCATGCTCGAGATTGACTTCTTCAACAAAAAAAAGTAAGAAATTTGCTAAGGTGATCCAACTAGGGGACATCGGTTGAGAGTTATCACCCCTTACACAAGGGAATGCTGGACATGGTGTAATGATTAGTCGTAGGAAATGGACTCGTCAATCTGAGTTCAATTCCTGGACAAAGCTGTTTGAATTTCACATGGCGCTAATACCCATGGGAAAGGTATGAATCCAATTCTTCCTCCAGCTATGGGTAAATAACAGAGCAGACTGGGCTCTTTAACCATGGCTAAGTAACCAGTCTAGGAGAAGGAAAACTCTGAATTCAAATCTGTTAAACTCTGCTTAAGAAATTGACCTTGTGTCGCATCCTGCTCGTGCAGCAGGGTTGGTAAATATATACACGGGGAATGCTGGGGGTGGGGAGAAACATTAATGGTGGGCAGTAAACACGTGTGCACTACATTATAATTTGTTGCATACCTCTTTACTTCCTTCTTACTTCTTCTATTCTTCGGTCGTCTCTTCTAGCATCTTTGAGATCTTAAGTTCTTCTAGGTCTCTTCTAGCGTCTGGTCGGTCGCACTTAACTCATTTCTTCTTCTATATCAGTCTTGTTACCAAGACATTCACCAACCACAACACCATGTTATTTTCTTAAGCTTTTTATTTACTTATCTAAACATTTCATGTAACTAACATCTGACTAACATAGCGCCCGTATGCAGTGAGTTCCAGTTAAGGCAGCACATCTTCTCTGCCCGACGTCAAACTGAAAACTGAGGACCCAACCAGGTCCCACATGACTTCACGTATTTCGCGGGCATTCTGTACTATTCCATGGAAAGTCCCGCCCGTGATATGAAAAGGGTCATCCCTTTAGAAATACAGGGGATTAACAATAATCTTATGCAACCGCATAGATTATGTAACAAATTAACTTTCAACTAAATTGGTTGTTTGGCATCCTTTCATTTGCAAAAGATGATGGCATATTGTCCTTTTTGTTTTGTTTTTTTCAACTACGTGTAGCGTAATTATAATGGTCTACGGAGAATTTGGGGCTTGACAGGGAAAGAGAGAAAGAAGAAATAAGAACAAATAAAGGTTAAAACTTGGAAGAGTAGACACTAAGTGGGGTGCCAGTAATATGACTGACGAATGACCTCGGAAATAGATTTAAAATAAAAACAGAAGTTCCGGGTTTTGACCAGAAACAGATGTGACACTGGGACGAGAAATGGAAGAAGAAGAAAATCTGTCTCTTTTATCCAGGCCTCGTGGGAAGCAGGTGGGACCTTCACAGTTCCCCTGATGGGTTCGATATAGTAGGAGCGAACATGATTTATGACAGAGTAATTTGACCGTACCCTCTCTCTTTCTCTCCGAAAAAGAACCCACGTGCATCAAAGAAATAAACATCCCAATGTGACTATACAATCTGCGTGTGTTATTTCTGAACTAACGATTATTACTACTACTAATGGCGACTACTACTACAACTTGACTTGGCCTATGCAATACTATCGTTCTGGAGCAATGCTACATACGTAGCCTGTGTGGGTTGATGTGGAAGATGTGCTGTGCCCAAGCAGCAGATCACCCCTCTCTACACTGCCGCTATGGTCCAAAGGAAAGGTACGAAAAAACCAATCCAGTTTGTCTAAGGCAGTGTTGCTGTGTAGCACTGAAATTCAGCGTTACTCCACCTTAGGGACTCCGACTCTGGATTTCAGGGTTTACTGCCCTTCCTCGAGATCATGTGAGACGCTCAGCAGCGATGGTTTTATAACAGACTCTTCCTAGTCCTAGATGGGTTGATGACCAGAGACAATTTGGGGGTTTATGTGTGTAGTAAGTATACCAATCTTACAACTGTCAGTGTGGATGGTCGTTGGCTCCCCTAGAGCTCATTTGCAGCTCCTGTTATTATCAAGCCTCATCTCAAAAATTAGGAAAAATACAAATTCTCAGTTAAAAACTAAGTAATTATCATGCTATAATGTTATATAGCGGGCTTGTCAACATGCCTAAAAATTCACGGCACTAAAAAGGTATTTGTTATGCGGGGGTTGTCATTGTCGATAAAAAGGTACAACACGTGAAATATAACGTCATAAGGGCTTAGCATTTATTTTTGCGCTCGTGTCGTGGGCTGTTTTGGAGAGGGGGAAAGACAGAGAGAAAGAGAGAGAGGACACTGTTAAATTACTGTAATCCCACACTAGGGACCAGAGGCCTGTCCGCACTCTACGCCGCCGGAAAGCAAAAAGAGGCCGATCTTGTTGTTTGTCGTTCCTAGTCACCACGTGACTTCCGGTTCCGGTCAAAACCTGAAACTTCCTGTTGGCTTCCGCTTCTCCATCCGGGGGTCATACCTCGGTCAAATTCCCGGCAACCCGTTGTGTGTCTATTACTCCTTTTTTTTTAACCTTTACTTTTTCTTATTTCTTCTTTCTCTCTTTCTATAGCAGTCCGCCCAAAACTCCGGACCTTCATAATCACGTTACAATAACAGCCAGATCTAGATGTAGATGGCTACTCTATGATATACTAGAAGTGGCTATCCAGCATCACCTGGGTAGAGGTGGGAGGGAGGGCTTTGTATTGATTTGTTTAATTTTGAGATTTACAAATGCTGGACATTTTTTAGAAGAATTTCAATGCTATTTCTATGTATATTTTGATTTTTAAATATCTTCGAATATAAATCAAATCTTCTTAATTTTTGCAAAAAAATCAAGAACTGGTGATATTTAATGTGTACATATATTTACTTTGATGTTAATTGTTGTATTTTTGTAGTTTCATCTGGACATGCATACATACACACCAATTGCCCTTTATATATTTTCTAGGAGTGGCTACCCAGCGTCACTTGGATAGAGGGGGGGGGGAGAAAAAGAGTTAGTCTCGCAGATCCATTATTACTGAATTGCTAGTTGGATCCTTGCAGGATGCCCCATTAAAATGCCTACATAAAAAGATCTTGTGTTGATCCAGCTTGGTGGGACATCAGAAAAAAAAGTGCACAGACACTATGAAAAGAAAAATTAATGTCTCCTTTCAAATGCAAAAAAAAAAAAACAAAGAAAAGAATTCCATGCTGTTATTGTTTAAATTTTATTGTTTAATTATCTTCACGAATATAAAGCCATTCTCCATTACTTTTGCTCAAAAAGCAAGATCTGCTGATAGTGAATGTGTAGATATATTTACTTTTTTCATTGTTTTCTTTTCATAGTTTCTTCCTGGTCAAGTGTTCAGTATATGTGGATAAAAATATCCATCCTAAAACCACCAGACATTGTAGAATGAACATCATACTTACCTTAACAGGAAAGCTGTGACTAGCGTCCAGTCACCAGACAAAAAAATAACAGCATAACTGAATACACTCTCTATGGTAACGAAAGATCTAAACATTTCATGTAACTAACATCTGACTAACATAGCGCCGTATGCAGTGAGTTCCAGTTAAGGCAGCACATCTTCTCTGCCCGACGTCAACTGAAAACTGAGGACCCAACCAGGTCCCACATGACTTCACGTATTTCGCGGGCATTCTGTACTATTCCATGGAAAGTCCCGCCCGTGATATGAAAAGGGTCATCCCTTAGAAATACAGGGGATTAACAATAATCTTATGCAACCGCATAGATTATGTAACAAATAACTTTCAACTAAATTGGTTGTTTGGCATCCTTTCATTTGCAAAAGATGATGGCATATTGTCCTTTTTGTTTTGTTCAACTACGTGTAGCGTAATTATAATGGTCTACGGAGAATTTGGGGCTTGACAGGGAAAGAGAGAAAGAGAATAAGAACAAAGGTTAAAACTTGAAGAGTAGATACTAAGTGGGGTGCCAGTAATGACTGACGAATGACCTCGGAAATAGATTTAAAATAAAAACAGAAGTTCCGGGTTTTGACCAGAAACAGATGTGACACTGGGACGAGAAACGGAAGAAGAGAAAAATCTGTCTTTTTTGTCCAGGCCTCGTGGGAAGCAGGTGGGACCTTCACAGTTCCCCTGATGGGTTCGATATAGTAGGAGCGAACATGATTTATGACAGAGTAATTTGACTGTACCTCTCTCTTTCTCTCCGAAAAAGAACCCAGTGCATCAAAGAAATAAACATCCCAATGTGACTATACAATCTGCGTGTGTTATTTCTGAACTAACGATTATTACTACTACTAATGGCGACTACTACTACAACTTGACTTGGGCCTATGCAATACTATCGTTCTGGGAGCAATGCTACATACGTAGCCTGTGTGGGTTGATGTGGAAGATGTGCTGTGCCCAAGCAGCAGATCACCCCTCTCACACTGCCGCTGTGGTCCAAAGGAAAGGTACGAAAAACCAATGCAGTTTGTCTAAGGCAGTGTTGCTGTGTAGCACTGAAATTCAGCGTTACTCCACCTTAGGGACTCCGACTCTGGATTTCAGGTTTACTGCCCTTCCTCGAGATCATGTGAGACGCTCAGCAGCGATGGTTTTATAACAGACTCTTCCTAGTCCTAGATGGGTTGATGACCAGAGACAATTTGGGGGTTTATGTGTGTAGTAAGTATACCAATCTTACAACTGTCAGTGTGGATGGTCGTGGCCCTCCCTCATTTGCAGCTCCTGTTATTATCAAGCCTCATCTCAAAAAAAAAACAAATTCTCAGTTAAACTAAGTAATTATCATGCTATAATGTTATATAGCGGGCTTGTCAACATGCCTAAAAATTCACGGCACTAAAAGGTATTTGTTATGCGGGGTTGTCATTGTCGATAAAAGGTACAACACGTGAAATATAACGTCATAAGGGCTTAGCATTTATTTTTGCGCTCGTGTCGTGGGCTGTTTTGGAGAGGGAAGACAGAGAGAAAGAGAGAGAGGACACTGTTAATTACTGTCCCACACTAGGGACCAGAGGCCTGTCCGCACTCTACGCCGCCGGAAAGCAAAAAGAGGCCGATCTTGTTGTTTGTCGTTCCTAGTCACCACGTGACTTCCGGTTCCGGTCAAAACCTGAAACTTCCTGTTGGCTTCCGCTTCTCCATCCGGGGGTCATACCTCGGTCAAATTCCCGGCAACCCGTTGTGTGTCTATTACTCCTTTTTTTTTAACCTTTACTTTTTCTTATTTCTTCTTTCTCTCTTTCTATAGCAGTCCGCCCAAAACTCCGGACCTTCATAATCACGTTACAATAACAGCCAGATCTAGATGTAGATGGCTACTCTATGATATACTAGAAGTGGCTATCCAGCATCACCTGGGTAGAGGTGGGAGGGAGGGCTTTGTATTGATTTGTTTAATTTTGAGATTTACAAATGCTGGACATTTTTTAGAAGAATTTCAATGCTATTTCTATGTATATTTTGATTTTTAAATATCTTCGAATATAAATCAAATCTTCTTAATTTTTGCAAAAAAATCAAGAACTGGTGATATTTAATGTGTACATATATTTACTTTGATGTTAATTGTTGTATTTTTGTAGTTTCATCTGGACATGCATACATACACACCAATTGCCCTTTATATATTTTCTAGGAGTGGCTACCCAGTGTCACTTGGATAGAGGGGGGGGGAGAAAAGAGTTAGTCTCGCAGATCCATTATTACTGAATTGCTAGTTGGATCCTTGCAGGATGCCCCATTAAAATGCCTACATAAAAAGATCCTGTTGATCCAGCTTGGTGGGACATCAGAAAAAAAAAGTGCACACACTATGAAAAGAAAAATTAATGTCTCCTTTCAAATGCAAAAAAAAAAAAAAACAAAGAAAAGAATTCCATGCTGTTATTGTTTAAATTTTATTGTTTAATTATCTTCACGAATATAAAGCCATTCTCCATTACTTTTGCTCAAAAAGCAAGATCTGCTGATAGTGAATGTGTAATAATTTTACTTTTTCATTGTTTTCTTTCATAGTTTCTTCCTGGTCAAGTGTTCAGTATATGTGGATAAAAATATCCATCCTAAAACCACCAGACATTGTA
Organism: Doryteuthis pealeii; assembly: GCA_023376005.1. NCBI lineage: Eukaryota > Metazoa > Mollusca > Cephalopoda > Myopsida > Loliginidae > Doryteuthis > Doryteuthis pealeii. The sequence goes on along the minus strand of CM042147.1, from coordinate 66,277,275 downwards.
GAATGAACATCATACTTACCTTAACAGGAAAGCTGTGACTAGCGTCCAGTCACCAGACAAAAAAATAACAGCATAACTGAATACACTCTCTAGCAACTGACAGAACCTGGTCAAGTGTTCAGTATATATGGATAAGGATATCAACATTAAAACCACCAGCCAATTAAAATCCTGGAAATAGACTTGACCGGCTGACTTCTGATTTAGGTCGGAAAATTAAAACGGAAAGTTTTTTGGTGGTTCCCAATGACAGTTTAACTGCAGTCTATGAATGAACATTTTGCGAATTGGGTTACGGTTTTAGGGGATTAAGGTTGTTTTTAATTACGTATTGCTTAAAAAAAAAAAACAAATTACTATACATTTAATTAACCATTGAAATTAATTATTGAATCTATTATTGAGACAGTTGTTTGTGTTAGTATTGCAATGTATAATTTCAATTAAACTTAGTTAAAAAAAATATATTTTTCAACATTAAATGTATAGTAATTTGGGTTTTTTGTTGTTTATTTTTTTAAGCAATACGTAGTTAAAAACAACCATAATCCCCTAAAATGTAACCCAATTTGCAAAATGTTAATTCATAGACTGTAGTTAAACTGTCATTGGGTACCACCAAAAAAACTTTCCGTTTTAATTTTCCGACCTAAATCAGAAGTCAGCCACTTTACCATTCCCAAGCTGCTATCAAGTCTGGATTGTTTTGTGCAATTTTATTCATGTTTGTTTATTGTCGTTTCAGGGTATCATCAGAATCACTGAATACTGAACTGATTGCCAAGGAATTTAGCGATGCTTTTACAAACAATGTATTTTCCATTGGAATGCCCATGGCGTTTGAATTCAACCAAACTGTGTTGACAGGTACCGTCAAAGAAATCAAAGGTAAATCTTTTAATCAGTCGGAATAATTTTCTTTTATCTCACGTATTGGGTCGACCAAAAATTTCGTTCTTGGCATTAGGAGTGTTTAGTTTTAATCTGTATTGAGAAATGCCAAGAGACTTGTTTCTTCTCTCTCGTCACAAATCACGACTTGACAAAACAACACTTTCAAAGCAGAACTTTCAAATCAGTGTAAGAAAGATTAATTTCTGCAAGCATTTTTTCTAGTTTTTTTGTTTTAATTATTCAGTTAAACTAGTTAGTTTTTTTTAATGTTTATTTTATTTGCTATAATTTAAATAATTTTATTGAGAACCCCCCCCCCCACACACACACACACACAAAAAAAAAAATCTAGAAAAATGCTTGTAAAATATTATTTCTTATTAATTGCTATAATTATTCTCTGAATGGTAGCCATTCGGAGAATAATTATAGCAATTAATAAATAAGAAATAATATTTTACAAGCATTTTTCTAGATTTTTTTTTGGGGGGGGGGTGTTTTGTTTTTCTCAATAAAATTATTTAAATTATGTTCTTTAAAATAGAATGGAAGATTTGTATCAATCAATGTATCTTTCTTTCTTTCTTTTCATGCAGTCTATGACCTCTCCAAAAATATCGATGGAGGTGCTTCATCCAGAATTGTAAGTTTAACATATATATCTTATTTCCTTTTCTTTTTTTTTTTTAATGAAAAAATAATGGGTATTTTGAAAGGAAGGCCTGTCTTCTATCTACCCTATAGGCTAGGTGTGTAGAATGTGCCAACTGCACCTCTGCTGAGGGATAAGATCCCCTCTCCCCCGGGGACCCCTGTTGGCTGTAATTGATGACCTGTGATTTACAAGGAACAGAATCCTGGTGGCTGAGCAGTCCATGACATGCAACACTCCACTTTGGCCCTTACTCGAGCTTGACAGGCGGTTGGAAAGGACCTCTCCAACCAATCGGTTGGTCACATCAACCCTTATCACCTATATGATAGTCCCAAACATATTTTGCTCTTATCTCAAACTCCCAACCCTTTTTATCATATATATATTTACCAACCCCTCTGCACGAGCAGGATGCGACACAAGGTCAATTTCTTAAGCGGAGTTTAACAGGTTTGAATTCAGAGTTTTCCTTCTCCTAGACTGGTTACCTAGCCATGGTTAAAGAGTTCAGTCTGCCCTGCTATTTACCCATAGCTGGAGGGAGAATTGGATTCATACTTTTCCCAAGGGTATTAGTGCTAAGTGAAATTCCAACAGCTTCGTCCAGGAATTGAACTCGGATTGACAAGTCCATTTCCTATGACTCTAACCATTAGACCACGCGCCTTTTTATCATATATGTTCTAAAATGCGGTGGCTAAGAGTCTTAGTCTCCTGGGTATAACCTTAAACTGCATGTAACGGTGAGGTTCCAATTGTGGAGCTCTTGGGAGTGTGGAGTAAGCCTTTATCGCCATTATTCCCAGGTCCACTCTGAACTGGAGTAGTAATACCTCCTGGGGTCCCGTATATGGCTTAAGTAGTTCAAAAAGTGACCACAGATACTGTTATTAATGTTAGGTTATATAATATATGGTGTGATTAATTTGCATACTGGTTTTAACAACAATTACTTGGTGTTTTTGTTCTCTTATATTATTGTTTTATTCTCTAATGTAATCCTATGAATGATTTTATATAGAAACCAATTAAAATATAATTCAAATGAGTGTAATCTTTTTATATGTGTTATTTAATTTCATTAGTTTTTCTAATTGGATATATTTCATTACATTAAGATTTAAATACTTACGCCCGGAGTGTGCATATTCTTGCTAGTATAGATAAAATTAAAATCCAAGAATTACACCTTGAACATTTGACTTTAAAGCATACACACATGGTGGAAAAAATAAGTTGACTTGTCTGAATATTTCTCTAAGTCCCACTTTTAATAATATCTTTTTTTTCTTACTTTTTTCTTACTTTGTTATTACTATTGTATCATTGATTATTTTTGTTACTAGCAAAATAAAAAATACACTCCGGGTGATGTAAAAACAGATTTTTGAAACATATTGCCTGAGGGGTGGGAATTAAAAATTCAATGTCTGCGAGTTTGTACCCTAAGTAAGTAAAATCATCAAATTCATTAAAGGATTACAAAATAAAACAATTTGAAATGTAAACTTTAAATATGTATTAAAATAAAACAAACTATATATAGATATATAATACCAGTCATGTATTTATTAAAACTTGTTTTAAAAAAAACAATGAGGACTGTCTAATGTTGCATGTTCAAATTTTGAGTGTATTTATTCTATGTTATGACGACTTGGGGTAATGTGACGTAAGCAGTGACATAGATTTCGTTACAGACAAAAACCGGAAGCGAATCTCCATTATCAATAGATTGTATTATTATTATTACTTTCATCCCGAATTTGTTTTCCATCTCTATTCTTTAGTGTGTATTTTTTTTTCCTCTGAAAAGATTCCATTTTTTTTAAAAATTATGAACTGGCTTTGTAGCCACATGGAGCTCTGTGGTGTGTGAAGTACCTCCCATTACTCTCAGGTCCACTCTGACCCAGAGTTGTAGTACCTGTTAGGGTCCCATGTATGGGTTAAATAGATAAAAAAATAATTCTACCACATTACACCTATAAATCAGAATTGATTACCAACAACTGTATCACACTCTAACAATTTATTTAAAAACAAACTATTTATCTTTAAACTATTCATACAAATCATATACACGAAAAAAAATGGGCATTAAATAACCCACAAGGTTCATATGCCATTAAACAAAACAAACAAAATCACATGGTTTAATGGTTATCTAGCTAGGTATTGTAGAGGATTAACACCCCTACAGGATGGACTGGCTCATAGCCTTATAATAGTCAACGTAGCAGTGATAAACAGAAAATTATATTCGGACAAAATCACTGCATTTGACTACACATATTTGACCCACCTCATTCTTGTAAGTTTGTTTTTATGAATTGTTCTACTTCTTGGTTTTATGTAATAAGTATCTGTTAGCACCAGATACAAGTGCTGAATAAAATATATCTTAAGCACAATAGTTTAAAGAATTACTGTTCTCTCCAAAAAACAAAAGATGAGATATTATCATTATTTTACTCTTTGTGAATTTTTACACACTTCAGCATAAAATAACCCAACTAGGGTTGACATGCCGTAAAATCCAACCAACCAACCAACATATTTTTTTCTCTTTTAGGGTTTAATTGGAGTGCTTATTGGCAATTCTAATATCAAATTTCAAGCATCAGAAAACTCAGCCATCATGCTAGTTGGCAGGAATAAAGGGTTTGTTACTTATTTTATTATTTACTAACAGGACCTGTGAATATATGTGGATGGAGAGGTAGAGAGAGAGAGAGAGAGAAAGGTAGAGAGAGAGAGAGAGAAAGGTAGAGAGAGAGAGAGAGAGAAAGGTAGAGGAGAGAGAGAGAAAGGTAGAGAGAGAGAGAGAGAAGGTAGAGAGAGAGAGAGAAGAGGAAGGAGAGAGAGAGAGAGAGAGGAGAAGGAGAGAGAGAGAGAGAGAAAGGTAGAGAGAGAGAGAGAGAGAGGAGAGAGAGAGAGAGAGAGAGAGAGAAAGTAGAGAGAGAGAGAGAGAGAGAGAGAAAGGAGAGAGAGAGAGAGAGAGAGAGAGAGAGAGAGAGAAGAGAGAGAAAGGTAGAGAGAGAGAGAGAGAGAGAGAGAGAGAGAAAGGTGAGAGAGAGAGAGAGAGAAAGAGAGAGAGAGAGAGAGAGAGAGAGAAAGGTAGAGAGAGAGAGAGAGAGAGAAAGGTAGAGAGAGAGAGAGAGAGAGAAAGGTAGAGAGAGAGAGAGAGAGAGAGAGAAAGGAGAGAAAGGTAGAGAGAGAGAGAGAGAGAGAGAGGTAGAGAGAGAGAGAGAGAGAGAGAGAGAGGTAGAGAGAGAGAGAAAGAGAGAGAGAGAAAGGTAGAGAGAGAGAGAGAGAGAGAGAGAGAGAAAGGTTTAGAGAAAGAGAGAGAGAAAGTGTGTGTGAGAAAGACAGAAAGAGACCTGTGCAGGGTTCCCACGCGTCCTGGAAAACCTTGAAAACCTGGAAAAAAATTTTTTTGTTTTCCAGTACTGGAAAACCTTGAAACGATGGGGGTATTTTTTCAAAATCCTGGAAAATTTTCGTTTTTTTGTCCTGGAAAAATTGAATTATCTGAGACAAAATTAATGTTATTGTTACCGTTAACAAATATAACTAGTAAAATAACAAGGACGCTTTTTTATTTTTTTGTTTTGTTTTTGCTCAATGAACCTACCCAACATTTCCCAAACTGGTCATGAATATTCATTAAACAGTAAAAATGCTTCTGATTGGCTATTTAGAAGTTTCGCTTTTATCATATAGCAATATTTTATTTATTTTTATACTGAACAAGACAAGAATTTGTCATCAGACTAAAGATAATAAGGTATTCGTTAAAGAAAGGTTAAAAAATTAAATTACGTTTTACAAAACTGCCTCTCTACCTCGTAAAATTTAGAACATTTAAAAAGAATTTTCTGTACTTGTATAGAATAGCGCACACGCAAAATTTTGACTGAAAATGAACAATTTAAAAAAAAAAATACATTTAAGAATTAAATAAAATTAATGTTCATAAAAAAAAAGTTTGTTGAACATTTTGGAAACACTAGAAAGTAAAAAAATTTCCTAAGACAAAAGTTGATAACCATTTTAGTCTCGGTAGTTTGTCGGATATGGAAGTTGGGATCAAGCGAATGTCAACAATGTAGGGATTGGCAGTGTTACTGTCTTTAGTCATGTTGACGGGGTGGGGTTGGGGAACACACCCTCCTAACAAGTTTTCAAGCAATTGACATCAAATGTCAATTTCAACTCAGTTAAAGTAAGTGTTCTTTTTACGGTGATAATACTCCCCACCCAGGTAAAAAAGAACAATTTCCTCGTATATTCCTACCATAAAATAAACTGAACCCTCATTTTATATTCTTTATTTATTTTAATATTCACTTCAATGTGTATATTCTAAAAGTTTTTATTTTGTGAGAATGGTTAGTTTTAAAGTGGGGTTCATTTTTACACTTCAACTTTTTACTCGTAAATTCCTACCATAAAATGCCCAAGCCTAATTTTATGGTAGGAATTTACGAGTAAAAAGTAGAATATTACCTTTTGTTGTTGTTATTTCTTTCTTTTTGGCTTTGGTACTCTAAAATAAAAACGTCAGATTTTAATCATCGTCGACGAAAAAACAAAATTACGGTCATAAAAAGAGGATCCAATTTATGCCTAAATTGTAAAATGAGCCTTTAAAACTAACCTTTAAAACTAACCATTCTCACAAAATAAAAACTTTAGAATATACACATTGAAGTGAATATTAAAATAAATAAAGAAAATATATTTAGTATTGTAAAATAACGGGTGCAAAAAAAATAAAACATTGCAAAAACACGGACATAAAATGATGGTTCAGTTTATTTTAAAGGAATATACAAGGAAATTGTTCTTTTTTACACCCACCCACTCCTGGAAATATTGGTCAGGTACTATTCGCAAAGTTCCATCCCGGTCTCCTGCGGTGATAGATCAAAAAACAAACCCACCTATGAATGAAGTCCCTAGCTGTAGCGGTGCCTGCTGTATATGAAAAAATAATTTGTTGATTGAAGGCATTTTTATCGACAAATTATTATTTTTTTAGTGTTTTGAAGGTGTTAAAAGTAAGCCATATTTTTGAAAATATTAAAAAAAAAAAAACACAAAAAAACAGTGCTTTTTCCCAAAAAGTTAATGCGATATTTTATCACCTCTAGTCTTTTTTTGACAAGTAAATGTAAATATTTTAACCATTTTAAAAATATGGCTTACTTTTAATGTCTTCAAACTAAAAAAAAAAAAAAAAAAAAATCCATAAAAACGCCTTCAATTAACAAATTATTTTTTCATATACAGCAGGCACCACTTCAGCTAGGGACTTCATTCATAGGTGGGTTTGTTTTTTCACCTATCACCGCCTAGCGTTTTTTTTTAAGGCAGGAGTCCGGGATGGAACTCTGCAAATAGTACTATTGGTCATTTTAACGTTTTGTCATCTCGGATTCCTGCCCTAATTTACGCTGTTTTTAATTGCTGGCATAAGACATAATTTTAGCCAAATATAGATATTTTCCAAGTCATGTTTTTCACATTTTATCAGCAAATTAATGGAGATATTTTACAATGCCCCACCCCAACCCCACTTTTCATTGCCAAATCAATTTAGATATTTTACCCCTCCCCAGGTTTAATTCATTTTTACCATGAATTTTTACAAAACAAATTCAAATATGTACATGCTGTATTTTTCACTTTTTATCAGCAAATATATGTAGATATTCTACAATTATGCCCCCCCCCCCCATCAGCTTTATATTGGCACATCAATTTAGATATTTTATAACCCGCTCTTAGCCCTGGCGTCTGGGTCTTTAGAATACACCGACTGCAATTGGGCCACCTGTTGGCCATAGTGTGGTGACCCATGATGCTTAAGGATGGAATCTTTGTGGATGAGCAGTCCATAACATGCAACAGTCTGCTTAGACTAAGGATACCTATTTTTTGTCTACTTTTCATTTTAAAAACTAATTAAAATTAAATTGATTATTTATGGTCAAATTTTTGTCTCAGTTGAAAAGTAGTAACATAATGAGCATCAGTACAAAAAGCAAAATAATATTACACATGTAATTTATTTTTAATACATTTAAAACTATTTTTTTCGGTCAATTTTTATCAAATATGACTTAATAATGGCCACTGGAGTTGCTGTAAAATCAGTGTTTACAAAATGAATTTAACACTAGATTGAAAAAAAAAATTAGCAAAAATCTGGGAATTATCTGATTTTAATGAAATTTTCAGTATTGATTTATCAATGAATGGATTTTATAATGCATCAGTTATTTTATTTTAAAACTTTTTGATTTAATTAGGTATTTCTGCTATGATAAATTGATATATACAATTCATTTAAGATATTATGAGTATCATGATAAGTTTAAAATGTCATATTATTATATTCTAAAAACATATTTTTTTAATAACTACTTTACTTTAGTATCAATCTCTAATAATTTTTTGTCTTGTAAAAACATGGATTTTTTAACAAATTGGGTAAACCTAGCTTAGACCATTACTTAGTTTAGATGGGCAGTCGGAGAGAGCCCCTCTGATCAATCCATGATCAACCCTTCTTATGATATGTGCTAGGTGGTGGTGGCTGAAGGTCTCAGGAATGACATCTGATGGTGAGGTTCCAGTTCTGGAGGTCTGGGGAATGTGGAGCACCCCTTCATCACCATTGCTTCCTGGTCCACTCTTTACCGGAGTATTAGCACCTATTATGGTCCCATCTATGGGTTGAATAGAAAAATGTATATATAAAAAAAATTGATTATCCATTAAGAATTACTTTATTTCAAAAGTTTGTCAGCATTAAATGACCCACTGAGGTTGATATGCTGTAAAACAAAACAAACCAAACAAAATCGAACAACCCATTCTGTTTAAAACATTTTGTTTTTATGAATTTGTACAAAACACAATCCCCTCCCCCCTCTGCCTAATATGACAACATAAATAAACATGAACTATATTTTTGAGATTAGGTTTGATAGGAATAATTTTGATTTTTCGGATTGTTGTCCTCATCTTTATTGTATGTATATACATATAAAGTTTTCAGCTGTTATATCCTCCAGCCTTCCTCAGGTGTTCCCTTTGTATCCAAGTATAGTAATGATCCAACCTGGGAAATTATTTTTAACAGTTTGACAGTTGATCAAACAGGCGTTGAAGAACCTTCAAAGATCTCATTCAATCCTATGCATGCCTATCATACTGACATGTGTCACGAGAAGAATCATGATCATTTAGAAAAAGTTTATTGGTGTTTCCTTGCAACTTAAGGCATAAAATTTACCATCAGTCTTTTTGATATTTTATTTCAAAGTAATTAACTTTAAAAACAATTTGATTTAGTCTTTTTAATAATTGGTTCCCATATTGTATTCATCTCTATACTAGGTCACTACAGTCAAACATATGCTTCTTTGAGATGTTTTCTTTTCCAATGTGCTTCACTATCTAATATTTTTAACCTTGAAATATAAATTTAATATATAATAGTATATAAAATATAATATAGATATAAAGTGAAGGGGCATTGGGAAATATCTCCATATATTTATCGATAAAAAGTGAGAAACATAGTACGGTAAATATTTGAAATTTGAGTTTATTGAAATTTTTACAAATTCAATAAAAAAAAAAATTATTTTAAACATGGAGGGAGAGGGGTAAAATATCTAAATTTATTTGCCAATTTAAAAACAGCAATGGTGATCATGGCTAAGCAAAAACAGGAGGCCTGACAATTTTATTGTACAGTGTCCATAAAATCTGTTGGCACTTTAATGAATTTATAACTTTAAATTGCACACTGACTTTATGGACACCCTCTATAATTAATTGATAGATGTAGGCATCATCTATAATGAACTCAAAATACTTCATTAACCCGGCATCATAAAAAAGTAAGAATAAAACTGGCTTAATGTGTCAATATTAGACGTAATAGTAAATTATAAAATTGCCGCGAATAAGTGCTGTCCTGGAAAATTTTTAAAATGTCCTGGAAACGTCCTGGAAAATGGTTTCCTAAAATGAGTGGGAACCCTGCTGTGGATATACCACAGTATGATAATTTAATTATTACAACATTTGATATATTTATGTAAGAGCTATTACAAAATAGTTCAATATATAAAAAGTATAATAATCTTGATTTAACTCTCTCTCACTCTTTTTTTCTTTTTCTTTCTTTCCTTCTTTTCATTATGTTCGATTGAAACAGATTAGTGTTATCACTTCTGCACACTCACCCCCTCTTTCTCTATCTCTCCCCTACTCTTTCTTTCTTTCTTTCTTTCTTATATATTTTTTCTGTGTTGTATGTTCTATTTCTTCCCTTTCTTTCTTTATGATAAAAACAGAATTGTCTATTATTTAGCTGAGTTGACAACTCATAAGAATTCATTGATTAATCAAAACCAGATAATCAGGATTTACATTTTTGCATTTCATTATAGACAATTTAGATGGTCTGATCTCTAACCAGGGAGTGTTGCAAGATTATAACGGTCAGAGGATTAAGGAACAAGAGTATTTATTTGTTGCTTTCACTTTTACTTTCATCATAATGGTTTAAGGGGGTGGTTCATGTTGACTGCAGGTGTGTGTCATGTCAATCCCTAGCACATATGATTGTCCCAACCCTATTGCCCTTATGACACCCCCAACCCTTTGTATCATGTGCTAGAAGGCTGTAGCTGAGAGTGTTTGTGTCCTGGGTATGATGTTAAACTGCATCTAGTGAAGTTCCAGTTTAGAGCTCTGGGAATGTGGAATATAACTCCCAGGTCTCGCTATTCCTCTCATTTTAATGACCTCGCTATTCCTCTCTCCTATTTTAATGACCTCGCTATTCTCTCTCCTATTTTAATGACCTCGCTATTCCTCTCTCCTATTTTAATCCTCGCCTCCTATTTTAATGGCCTCGCTATTCCTCTCTCTCCTTTAATGGCCTCGCTATTCCTCTCTCTCTTTTAATGGCCTCGCTATTTCTCTCTCTCCTTTTAATCCTCGCTTTAATGGCCTCTCTCTCTCTTTTAATGGCCTCGCTATTCCTCTCTCTCTCCTTTAATGGCCTCGCTATTTAATGGCCTCGCTCTCTCTCCTTTTAATGGCCTCGCTATTCCTCTCTCTCTCCTTTAATGGCCTCGCCTCGCTATCTCTCTCCTTTTATGGCCTCGCCTCTCTCTCCTTTTAATGGCCTCGCTATCTCTCTCTCCTTTTAATGGCCTCGCTATTCCTCTCTCTCTCCTTTTAATCCTCGCTATTCCTCTCTCTCCTTTTAATGGCCTCGCTATTCCTCTCTCTCCTTTTAATCACTATTTATATTACAGGTACCAATCTGTCATTTCCCCTGACTGGGATTTCACCAAAATGGGAATTGGTGGCTTGGATAAAGAATTCTCAACAATTTTTCGACGAGCGTTTGCTTCCCGTGTTTTTCCTCCAGATATTGTCGAACGACTAGGTAAGCTGTTACTAACTTCTTTACCACCCTTTTGGCCGGGGCTGTAGACCCCCCCCCCCATTATCTTCTCTCCCACTTAAATCACTACTATAAACAAACTCATAAACAAGGACATTTTGATCTACACAAAGGACTTGCTCCTACGCATCTACACATGCAAAAACTTTACCATTCATTCGTAAAAAGACTTTATTTTCTCTTTGTATTTTTTTTACATAAATTTTTGTTACTAGCAATAATATACACCCTTCAGACATAAGTATATAAGCTTTATTGTAATGAAATATATTGAATTAGAAGGACCAATGAAATTAAATAAGAATGCATATTAAAGATTACGTTTAATTTAATTGAACCAACCTTTTCAATGTCACAAACATAATCAGACTATTCATCTACACTGGCATCGCGTCAGATGGGGGAATTGACCATCTTCTCCCCCCAGCTATTCGTTAAATAGTACCACTACTGTTCTTCTACAAGGGTGGTTTTGGCATTAAATAACCCACGGGGATTGATATGCAATTTAACAAAGAAAACAAATCAAACCAAAAACTGACAAATGAAAGTTTTTAAAAAAATTCATTGCAAATAAAAAAAAAAATCTAAAAAAAAAACATGAACAACTATTGACGTCACATTTTCACCGAAGACAATTTGATTAATTTTATTTTAAGAAATTCTCAAGACAAAATTAATAAAAATTGTTTCCGGACAGTAATGATTGTTTTAATGATTATTATCGTTGGAATGATAACCAAAAAAAAATATTTTAAATAAAAGAAGAAAAAAAAAGAAATATTCTAATTCCTTTTTTTTTTTTTTTTTTTTTTTTTTTTGTTCATTTGAATGTTTTTGCTTTTTCGGATTTTTCCATTTAAATTTAAAATGGCATAAGTAAATTTCAAATTTTGTAGCAGGATTCTATAAATGTCAACCATTTTAATTGCTTTCTATATGAAATCATTCATAGGATTGGTTTTAATACATTGGAGAAAAAACAATAATATTAGATCAATAAGTAAAGTAAAGTCGTCGGGGTGGCCTAAAGTCGGTATCAGCCAATCAGTGAGGGTGTCTATCCCCTTTTCACTAGCGCTAGACCAAGGAGATTGTTTTTGCATCTGAAGTGGAGTGCCACTCCTACCATCAGCTCCTTACTTTACCACACAGATCCCTGTGCTACTCATACGCTGAGTTGGCAAGGGCTGGTATCAAACTAGGAACCTTAAGGTTCGAGACGAACACTCTACCGACTGAGCTAAGTAATTATTTATTAGACCTGGTTTTGTTAAAACCAGTATGCAAATTAACTATACCATATATTATGTAAACCTTTATTATAGTGATATATAAGACACATTGCAGGATTTTAAATACACTAATAACATGAGCTGTTTTGAGGCAGATCTAACTCAAATTTTCATAGAGACATCGTTAATAAATAAGTCTTATTATATTCTATGTATTAATGATTTTTCCCCTTTTCAATAGCGCTAGACGAAGGAGATTGTTTTAGCAACTGAGGTGGAGCGCTACACCTACCATCAGCTCCTTACTTTACCGCACAGATCCCTGTGCTACTCATACGCTGAGTTGGCGAGGACTGGTATCGAACTAGGAACCTTGTGGTTTCTAGCCGAACACTCTACTGACTGAGCTAACCCGACCCCTTCGCTGACTGGCTGATACCGACTTTAGGCTGCCCCGTTGACTTTACTTACTTGTTACTTATTAATGATTTGGAGTATAAATTAAATACTCATTAATAAACTTAGGCAATTCCTGAAGGTATTGTGATGTAAGCAGTGACATAGTTTCGGTTACAGACAGTCAATAAATCTCCATTATAATAAGATTTGTTGATATATATCCTTCTTTTCATTTCTCTTATACTGCATTTTTCTCACCCTGTTGGCTGGGGCTCTAGAATACACCAAAATACATTTTTGCATTTCATCTTGGATGATTTGTATGGTCTCATTTTAACCAGAGGGTGTTGCAAGATGATAAGTCATACAATTAAAGAACACTAGTGTTAATACGCAGATTTTATTTTGAAAAGAAAATTTTGTTCAATGTTTTTAAGTGAAACCAATTTCTTTTAAAAGGTGTTCGTCACGTGAAAGGTATCCTGTTGTTTGGCCCACCAGGTACAGGCAAAACTCTAATTGCCAGGTAAGTTATTTATACCATGCTTTTATTTTCATTTTAATGATGAATCACTAAATAGAATTTTTAAAAATACAAAAAACAAACAAAAAACACCCTCCAGGCAGTGTAAAAATACATTTTTGAAAGATATTGCCTGAACTGGGTGGGAGTTAAAAATTCAATACCAGAGGGTTTGTATCATAAGTAAATAAAATCATCAAATTTATTAAAGGAGTAAAAAAAAATTAAAACAATTTGAAATAGAATCTAGTTCTGTTGCCCTTAAATAAAATTTTTCGTGCATCTATTATTAATTAAATAATTATTTTGAATATTTTACACAAATTCTACAAAAAGTCGTAGGTATTTATTTATTTGTAAACTTTTTAGTTAACTTCTTGTTGCTGAAAAAAGGGTGAGAGTAAAAAATAATTTGAAAAATTGATTACAGATTTCGTAAATAATTTTTTTTCCATTTGAAGTAGTGATACAACTTTTTAATTAATTTATAGTTCATTTATTTATATTGTCATTGTTACATGGAAGGGAGTCATCTCGGTTATTTTTTTTTTTCATCTATTACCTTGGTTATTTTTTTTTTCATCTATTACCTTTTATTTTTTTTTTCATCTATTACCTTCGGTTATTTTATTTTATTTTTTTTCATCTATTACCTTCGCCTACGGTTATTCATGTTTCTTACCAGGTGGAGCATCGGACCTTTGCGGTTCTGGTTTCTTTTCCACAACTTCAACTTTTTTTTGAAGAAGCCACTCACTTGAAGGTGGTTCAAGTTAGTTAATTCAAGTGTTAAGTTAGTAATAATTTAGCCTACCTTCAGTCAAAGACACTAGTTGTTTTTATTGATTTTTAATATCAAAATTATTTTTATTTTTATTTTTTCTCCCTATTGAGGAAAATTGGGAAAATCTTAAATGCAACAATTTAAAAGGTTGTGTTAATAAAGACCAAGTGAGAGGGGGGGGGGGTTCTGAGGTCAGCCAGAAAATCTGCTCCCCTAAAACTGTTTATTAAAATCAAATTTTTAATATCAAACCACTATTTTGTTGTATATATAAATACAATTGCATGTTATTAGTATGTACATATGCTCAACAGTATTAATAATTAGTAATAATTGAGGTTTAAATAAAAAATAAAATCATGGATAATATGACGTTAATAACTAAGGGAATTGTGACTTGAGTAGTAATATAGTTTCGGTTACAGACAGAAAAACACACAATCTCCATTATAATACGATTTTTCTTTTTCTTTTTTTTCTCACTATTCAGGAAAATTGGGAAGATGTTAAATGCGACCGAACCGAAAATTGTGAATGGCCCACAGATTTTGGACAAATATGTTGGCGAGTCTGAGGCAAATATCAGAAAATTGTTTGCTGATGCTGAGGAAGAAGAAAAAGCTGTAAGTTGCCATTTTTTTGTCTTAAAAGGATATCGTTATCGGCATTGCAGTCTCGGAAGACTATATAATTCTTATACCACTGAAGTTACAGCGCCACCTGTGACTGTAAAGTCCAATGTTCAAAAAACAGCCCCGACCACAGATGTCACATGTGAAGGGTGTCACTGAAGATGTTGATGTGCTGGTGCTTTATTGCCACCACTCTCTTCTGGACCTCTTGGCTTCATGGTGTTGTGCCAGGGTGGCTTCAGACATGAACAGTCCACTACGAAGAGCCTGCCGCCACCAAAGGCAGTCCTGAGCCCAATTTTCCCAGCTGGAAGAGGTAATGCCAAAGCACCTGAGAACATTCTTGCAGACATCCTTGAAATGCAGCTGGGGGCAACCAATCTGTCTTTTACCAGACTAAAGCTCTGCATAGAGGATTGGGATTCATCCATCATCCATCCAGCGGACATGGCCCAACCATCAGAGACGACGCTGTCTCAGTAGAGAACACAAACAGCAGCTCTCTCTAGAACTGCTGTGTTAATGACCCTGTCTCTCCAGGTGATGCCCAGTATATGTCTAAGGCAGTGAAGGTAGAAGCTATTTAGCCGCCGCTCTTGGTGGGAGTACAGGGTCCATGTTTCACTTCTATACATCAGGGTACTGATAACGCATGCCCTATACACTTCTATGTTTGTCTTGCAAGGATAGCAATCATAGAATTAGGGAGAATTATTTTTGAATCCTTATGCAAAGAAATTGTCATATTTGGCAAAGAGCAAAATAAAATGAACTTGTAAACTGTCATTCAGTTGACCAGCCCTGTCAACTGGGGTTTTAGAATACACCAACTGCACCTCTGCAGAGGGGTAAGACCCTCCCAATGTGGTTGGTTGTGGGTGGCTACTTGTTGGTTGTGGGTGGCGACCCGTGATGTTTAAGGATAGAACTCTGGTGACTGAGCATTTCATGACATGCAACACTTTGGCCCTCACTTAAGTTAGACATGTCGTCGGAGAGGCCTTTTGATCAATCAGCTTATCACGTCAAGCCCTAGCACCTATATGATTGTCTTAACTATATTGCCCTTATGTTGAGCCCCAACCCTGTTTATCATTTAAGTGCTAGAAGGCAGGGCTAAGGGTCTTAATGCCCTGGGTATGAAATTAAACTGTATCTAGTGGTGAAGTTTCAATTCCGTAACTCTGTGGAATGTGGAGTACCTCTTTATCGCCACCCTGACCCAGAGTGGTAGTACCTGTTAGGGTCCCATCTATGGTTTAAATAGATCAAAAAATGACTATTAAAAATGTGTTTTTTTTTTTTTACATCACTGTAATATATTAATCCTGATGTTTAAATATTTTCTCTTCAAATGATTTTGTTTTTTAAATACTTTTCTTTTTAAGCGTGGACGAAATAGCAAACTTCATATCATTATCTTTGATGAAATCGATGCTATTTGCAAACAAAGAGGATCAGTGGTAAGTTGATTTTATTTTATCTTTTTTTTATTTTCCCCATTTGGCTTCTGTTTCATTTATAGTATCAAAATATCTAATAGGCACCCCAACAGAGATCAGTTTGGAAAAGGACAGTTTTTGCTTTTCACCATAAACTTCCAGTTGTTTGTAAACAAACAGGCAATTTTTTTTTTATTAAAATCAAAAACTATTTTAATATAAAACATGTTATTGGTTTGTTAATAATCATGAACTAACTTTTAAAAAAATCTTACAGTGAAATTCTAATGTCAAAAAATCGTCTAAGGTTTTGTTTACAAACCACTGGAAGTTTGCGGTGAAAAACAGAAACTGTCTCTGTTGGGGTGCCTATTAGATATTTGATCCAATTATTTGTATTCTGAATAGTTGCTTGAATCTATAATTGTTTACTAATGGGTATTTTATTAGTTACTTGAAACTATATAACTGTGTGCAAACACATGACTATTATTAAACTGAAATTATTAAACCATATAGTTAGTATTACATAGGAATACTTGAAACCATATAATTGTGTGCAAATTATTTATATTGAATTGGAATACTGTATATCATATAAGAAACTATATAAAAAATGTAAATATAATTGTTTAATGAACATAAATCTCTAACCTCTGGGCATAAAATAACCCTAGAAAGGTTGACATGCTGTTAAAATCAATCATTAACCTTTAATAAGTGATCATGGCTCCTTTGACATATATATTCACTTACTGGACGACAATAGTAACGAATATAACCCTCATTCAGTGGTTGACGTTTTTCTTTATTAGGGTGGCGGTACTGGTGTACATGATACAGTAGTGAACCAGCTTCTCACAAAAATTGATGGAGTGGAACAGTTGAATAACATTCTTGTTATTGGTAAGTGTAAATAAAGTTTGTCTGGGTTTGTTTTGTTTTTCATGTAGGTACTACTGTATGGTAGCACCACTTGTTCAAAAATTATTCATATTCAATAGAACTACAAAAAAAATAAGAATACTACTTGCTGTCCATCGTATCCGATGATGACACCACGCAAATCATTTTCCTCCAATTTAATCGGTCTCTGGTTGCATCTTGCCAACTGCCTATGGGGATATTCAAGTCCTTCAGGTTTCTTTTGATGTTGTCTTTGTACCTGAGATTTGGTCTACCGATTCTACGTGATCCTTCTCTCAGTTGAGAGTACAGAATCTGCTCTGGTAGTCTGTCATCCCCAAGTCTGTTTAAGTGGCCAGCCATCTCAGGTTGTGTTGGACAATACTCAGAACAAAAAGGACCAAGTTACCTTTAAGCACCCCAGGGGCGACCTGGATTCAGAAGGAATGTTTCGCTTTGCACCGTCAACATCCAGTTGTTGTTTGTTAGGGTTAGGGTTAGCAGTTAGTTTTATAATTTTAAAAAAAAAATGCGTCTAAAAATTGTCTGGTAACAAACAACCGGATGTTAACGGTGCAAAGTGAAACATGTCCCTCTGAATCCAGGTCGCCCCTGGGGTGCTTAAAGGTAACTTGGTCCAACAAAAACTTAAGAAAAAATGTAAATACGAACAATGAACATGATTTCCCTAACCTCTTAGCATAAAATAACCCTAGATAGGTTGACATGCCATTAAAATCAAGCGTGCCTTACTGCTACACTTGGTTTTAGCTTGGCTGTTATTTCTGATGAAGTTCACAATTAACGCTACAGCCGAGTGTGAAGTTCGCATACTTATTCAGTTTTTGAACACAAAAAAGCATTAAAATGATTGAAGTTCATTGCCAATTAATAAAAAATGCAAAAAATATTTTTTTCTATAAAAACTGCATTACAAATTTTTTTTTTCTATAAAAACTGCATTACAAATGATTTTTACTATAATGATTTTTTTCTATAAAAACTGCATTTCAATTTTTTTTTTTTATATAAAAATTCATTGGAACTGATTTTTACTTTAAAAACTTATTGATTGACAATATCAATCACTAAATTTTCATAAAACACTAGAATGATTTTAATATCCAAATTTCTAATTTTATTTTTTATTTTCTTGCAAGTGTTGACTATTGTTGCTTAGGACTATAACTTTCATTCTATTTATTTTTGTTTACATCATTGCAATTGTGAAGCCTTGAGCGTGGGCAAATTCATAAGATTATTAATTACTGTTCGAGTCTGGACAATCAGATAAGAAAATATCAATGACTATGATATTTTGGGATATCTAAAAATTGACTTTGTGTTACATCTTGTCTGTATTGGAGGGGCTGGGTCAGTTTAGCTCATTTGGTAGAGCATCTGACTATGAACTACAAAGTTCTGGGTTCAATACCAGCCCACGCCAACTCAGCATATGAGTAGCACATGGATCTGTGCAGTAAAGTAAGGAGCTGGTGGTAGGTGTGGCGCTCCACCTCAGTCGCTAAAATAATCTCCTTGATCTAGCACTAGTAAAAAGGAGATAGACTCCCTCACTGTCTGGCTGATACCAACTTTAGGCCACCCCGACGACTTTACTTTACTTGATATATTTACTTAGGAACTATTGCAAATAGTTCAATATGTAAAAAGTATAAAATCTTGATTTAACTCTCTCTCTCACTTTTCTTAAAAGAGGGATTGTAAAATATTTACATTGATTTGCCAATAAAAATCTTGGGGTAGGTGTTTAAAATATGTACATTAATTTGCCAACAAAAATGTGAGAAAAACACGACTCGGAAAATATCTGAGTTGGGCCAGAAATTTGCCTGACGCTGGCTTGCTAACATATAGCCTAAATTAAGGCAGGAGGCCGGCATGACACAAGATCAAAATTACTAAAATATATTCTGTAATTCACAATTTCAATATTATAAATAAACCAAACATGTAACTTCTTTACTTCTGGTAGGAGTCACGCAAAGAGAAGAGGCCTGGCACCCAGTTGTATTAGGGCCACAACCCGACCAAAGGGTCTCTGGCAAAAACCAAAGTGTGTCTCCATCATAGTCAGGAATCAATGACTTTTGGCATTCTTGTCACTCCGACTGTGAAACTGACTTTTTTTTTTTTTTTTTTTTTCTTTTTTTTTTTATTCATTTTAATTTTACATTGGGCATTTAAGCAATGCAAGATTATTTTGAATGTTTCATTTTTTTAAATTGGTTGAAAAAAATGGGACAAATAAGAAATCTGCAATTAAGCGACACCAGATAATCTGAATTTACATTTTTGCATTACATCTTGAACAATTTGGACAGTCTCATTTTTAACCAAAGGGTGTTGCAGGATGATAATGGACGGAAGATTTAGGAACAAGCATATTAATATATAGATCACCCTTAAAACACAATATGTGAGTGGGGCTGTAGAATACACCAACAGAGAGGTGTGGAATTTCCCCCCAATGAGGCCAACTGTTGGCCGTGGGTGGTGACCTGTGATACTTAAAGATGGAATCCTAGTGGCTAAGTAGACCATGACATGCGACACTCCACTTTGGCTCTTATGTAGGTAAGACGGGCGGTCAGAGACACCATCTCCAATTAATCAGCTGTCAAACCCTAGAAAATAGGTACTACTTTTTCTAGGCAGAATTAAGACTCCAATCTCTCCTAAAATTGCACACACTAATTTATTTCTAGACTGCTGGATGCCAATTTTCCACCCATTAACTTTTTCAAGTCCCATTTTCTCTTAAAACTAGCCACTCAAAGATATTATCTTTAAGTGACCACCTGAAGGTGGTCATACATCTTTTTATGGCTTTCTTGAACCTTCTCTGATCCTTTGTTCCCCTACGGACACACACCCACACACACACACACACACACACACACACACACACACATATATATATATATATATATATATATATAACATATTCTATTTTCCTTCTCTCTTTTTTTTTTATCTGACTGTATTTTTACTCAACCATTGTGTCACAAAGAATTACTTTTAAAAAAGACTCTGACTACAATTTTCTTTCTCCGTTAATTTTTCAGGTATGACAAACAGGCGAGATTTGATTGATGATGCTCTCACTCGACCTGGTCGTATGGAGGTGCAAATGGAAATTGGTGAGTTTTTACCTTGCTTAATTAATTCATAGCCTTTTATGTTGCTTTGTGTGTGTGTTTTGTTTTCTATAGAAAATACTGTTGAATTTTTAACTAAAAACAAAAAAAAATAAGTTAACATAACATTTGTTGTTGTTGGCATCCTTCCATCTGCGAAAGACGATGGCGTAGTGTCCAATTTTTTTTTTTTTTTTTCAACTACTTAGCCTGGGCAGGTTAATATGGAGGATGTGCAGTTGCCCCCCCCCCGATTCACACTGCTACTGTGATCCAAAGGAAAGGTAAAAACCAATGCAATTTGGCAACAGCAGTGTCGCAGGGGCTGCTGTGTAGTGCTGAAGTTCAGCATTACTCCATCTTAGGGACACTG
This sequence comes from Doryteuthis pealeii, assembly GCA_023376005.1. NCBI lineage: Eukaryota > Metazoa > Mollusca > Cephalopoda > Myopsida > Loliginidae > Doryteuthis > Doryteuthis pealeii. Next base: position 66,256,766 of record CM042147.1, on the reverse strand, counting down.
GCTCGGATTTGTTTTGGGGATTTACTCCCCTAGTGTTCTTCAGGATAGCATTTATTAGTGATAAAAAAAGATATATGAGGAAGAGTAAAAAAAAAAAAAAAAAAAATAGCCACACTTTCGCCTAACATATCTTTATTATTGTCACACTCGTTCTGCGCATGCGTTTCCTATAGTTGGCACTTTTGTGATCAAATTTAAGCCTGAGTGTGTGTTAAGAAGACCTAACAAAAACAGTTGCTCCCCTTTGATCAATAGGGGACTGGCAGGAAACCTGGATATGGGGTTTCTGCCATGTTACTTTTGGACTGGGGTTTGGATTGTGTGAACGCAGCTGACCATGTACTCAGTATGGTTGGGCTAGTTAATCACTTTTAGGGTAGAAGCATTCTCTACCCTGTGTTAAATAAAACCTTGTTAATTTTCTAACAACCTGGTCTTGCATTATCATTTCAGTCTTCTTTATTTTATGTGTATGTAAAATGTGCCATTTTGCTTGCTGCCTTTACAGTATATATATTTACCAACCCCTCCGCACGAGCGGAGTTCAACAGGTTTGAATTCAGAGTTTTCCTTCTCCTAGACCAGTTACCTAACCAAGGTTAAAGAGCCCAGTCTGCCCTACTATTTACCCATAGCTGGAGGGAGAATAGGGTTTATACCTTTCCCAAAGGTATTAGCGCTAAGTGAAATGCAATTACCAAGTCCAGGAATTGAACTCGGGGCGACAAGTATATTTCCCATGACTTTAACCATTACACCATGCGCTTGCCTTTACAGTATAGGTTCTCATTACTATAAGCAGCACATTTATTTGCTTTGGATTTTGGTCAAAAAATCAACCACTCTTGGCAAGACTTCTAGATGATATCCAATGTCCATACAGAACTGATGATGAGTTTGAGCCTGATTGTGCCATTTTGCTTGCTGTCTTTACAGTGTAAACATGGCTGCTCAACTGGCAGTATACACCAAGAACAAAGAGCAGTGACCCGATTTCTCTGGCTGGAAGGAGTGTCGTCATGGGCTGATATGCATCAGCAGCTTTTAGGACAATACGGGGACAGTGCACTACTGCATAAAAGTGTATATGAGTGGATAGAGATGTTTAAAAATAGCCAGACAATCGAAGAGGTAGCAGGATGCCTGTCAACCTCCACCACTGATGAGAAGATTCAGCAAGCTCAAGAGATTGTAATGGTGAACCGGCAAGTTATCATTGATGAGGTAGTTTGTTCTCTGCAGATTAGTCAAGGTTCTGCCTATCAATTCATCCACAATAAACTTGGCTTCCATAAAACAAGAGTACGGATAAATTTTGAAATTTCTTGAATAATGTCTCTTGCAATCCATCACTATCAGTCAGTCCTCTAGACGGCATCCCGTGTCCATACAGAGCTGGTGAATGTATTTTTTTGCTGGTCAGCCAAACACTGGTGTGTCCATGCGTAGTAGTTACTTGTAGAATGTTTATAAATTTATCCTTATTTACTGTGGTGAATAGTTGTTCCCAAAAAGATGTGCCATCTAAAAATAATACTTGTATACTTATCTCATTTTCTGAATATTTGCCTCTCATCCCACTTATGAGGGCGTGACACAAGGACATTTTTATGTGGGCCCACCACAAGCCGAAGCTCATGGGTGGTAGGCACAAAAAATGCGTTGATTCCGTCAGCATTCCCCCTCGAGGGGGGGGGGCTAAGGCGCTGGGCAATAAACTCAGACCTGCCCCTTTAAATCAAGGGCGCAGGTATTGCCTGGAGGGATAGCCCCCTGGGATTACTTATCTCATTTTCTGTGCTACTTGGAGAAGTTCAAATCTGGCTGTTGGATCTGATGTTGAGTGGGCTGGCAATTCTTTGATGTTTTGCGTTTGGAACCAACTTGGGATGCTGTAGGACAACTTGCCTTATGCCATTTACTTAGGGTACAAACTCGCTGACATTGAATTTTTTACTCCCACCCCTCAGGCAATATGTTTCAAAAATTTATTTTTACATCGCCCGGAGGGTGTTTTTTTTAAATTTTGTACTAGTTCTATTAATGTAAAAGAACCCAAACACGTTTTGAATTGGGGCCAGCAAGAACAAAAGTATAAACAATAAAACGAATGTATTATGGATTCTCTTGATTTAAAAAAAAAAAAAAACTCTGTAAGTGTCCGGGTGTTAACTTCTGGCTTCCGGTCAAAACGTCTCGGCCTCTAAACATCACAGTTAAACGAACTGCGATTGAATAACGTGGTGGCACTCATTTAAACTGGAGTAATGATGTGTCAATAAAAATAATAGTTGTATACTTATCTCATTTTCTGTGCTACTTGGAGAAGTTGAATCTGGCTGTTGGACCTGATGTTGAGTGGGCTGGCAATTCTTTGATGTTTTGCGTTTGGAACCAACCCCAGACTCTCTTGAGTTTGTTGTATACTGCTTCTAAAGTTTTTGTATCGGGTTGTACACTGCAGTTGGACTTGATAAAGTGTTGTATAACCATAGTCGTATATACCCAACATTAGGTATATAATCAAAGAGGTGATTCAGGTGATATATATAGAGAGACAGATACAGAGTTGAGTCTTGCTTGTTTGTTGCTACGTCTAGTAGTTGCTTCCTTTCCTTCTTTGGCCATCATGTTGTCGTCTAGCTTCTAGCTGCTTCATCTTTACTTCTAAGGGCTTCTTCTTGGCTAATTCTTTAGTCATGCAAAATAATCAACTCACAGACTTTTATTTTCTTGAATAAAATTCATTTCTGTCCATGTTCTTCTTCGCCGCATGGGAGAATCAACCTCAGCAGAGCACGTCTACTCTGCTTCCATCTCTGGTTGAAACTGAAATCTAAATCTAGTCACGTGTTTCTCGTGGCGTATTCTCTAGGGGTCAGATGAGGTTACCAACAGTTCTGGTATTTTTCCACTAGCTGATCTGAAGGCCAATGGCCCCTTATCCCTACAGGGTTTGTCAATGATTTATGTGGAGCACCCCTTCATCACCATTGCTCCCTGGTCCACTCTGACCCGGAGTGGTAGTACCTGTTAGGGTCCCATCAGTGGGTTAGATAGAAAAATGTACTTATAAAAAAATTAATTATCCATTAAGAATGAATTTTATTTCAAAACTTTATCGGCATTAAATGACCCACTGAGGTTGATATGCCGTAAAAAAAACAAGACAAACAAAACAAACTAAATTTGCCACAAGGCCTGAAGTATGGGGGATCCAGTGAATATTGAACTCATTTGTAATGTTCTGCTCCTCTAGCTCATTAACCAATACACCACACAAAGTGGTTATAAATAGTAAGCTTGGGTTTGATACAAAGCCAAAGTATTAAAGGTCCTCGGTATGGATCAAGCTGGTTTCTTAGCTTGCTAACTACTACATTATACATAGGGATTTTTCACTACAATGTTGTTAACTAATACTGTTTTATACTATTTTATATTATTTGACAGCATCAAAAACAAAAGAAATGCTACCACATAAATTATGCAACAAAAGAACAACAAATATTTGTAGAAAAATATAGTTTATATCTTTATTCTCCGAATTGCATCAAATGTGGAAAGTAAGAGAGAATCAAAGAGGGTTAGGTTTGCATATGCAGAAATCGACAGGAATTATCTTGTTGAACCTTCAACCAAACTCTGCCTGGTTATATTGCATTCAGGAACACACACACAACTGGAATAATATCTGCCTCTCAAACCCTCTTTCATGAGTCCCAAGAGAGGCAAACATTATTCCAGTGACGAGGAAGTGAAATCTGTAGTGAAGAAGTGGCTCAAAGAACAGTTAACAAAATTTTACGGGGCAGGGGTATATGCTCTCATTCAAAGGTGAACATTGCTATTGAAAGAAATGATGGCTATGTGGAGAAATATGGATGTGATCCACAGAGGACCAGCTTCATTTTGATGTATGATACATGTTCCTGTGTTGGTAATTATACCTATCCTAAACAAAATGGCATTACTTTTTCACTCACCCCCATAATTTTTCTTCCAGATATAATCTGCAGTTATTATATATATATATGCTTGTCTTCTTTGTGTTTTTTAGGTCTCCCTGATGAAAAAGGTAGAGTAGATATTTTAAAGATTCATACCAAATCAATGACAGAGGGTAACTTGCTGGATGACACTGTCAATCTTGAAGAACTTGCATCAAAAACCAAAAACTTCAGTGGAGCCGAATTGGAGGGTCTCGTTCGCTGTGCAGTATCCACTGCAATGAACAGTCTCATTAAGGTAAAATATCATTAAAGGCATGAACTCAATAAAATACTGTTTTATATGTGTGATGCTTTTCTTCTTCTTGTTCTCTTTTCTTCTTTTCTTTCTTTCTTTTCTTTTTTTTTTCTTTCTTCTTTCTCTTTTCTTCTCTTCTTTCTTCTCTTCTCTTTCTTCTCTTCTTCTTTTCTTCTTCTTTCTCTTTCTTCTCTTCTTTTCTTCTTTCTCTTTCATTCTTTTCTTTCTTTCTTTCTCTTTTCTTTTCTTTTCTTCTTTCTCTTTTCATTCTTTTCTTTCTTCTTTCTCTTTCATTCTTTTCTTTTCTTCTTCTTCTTTCTTTCTTTTCTTTCTTCTTTCTTCTTTCTTCTTCTCTTTTCTCTTTCTCTTTTCTTTCTTCTTTCTCTTTCTTTTCTTTCTCTTTCTCTTTTTTCTTTTCTTTTCTTTTTTTCTTTCTTTCTTTTTTCTTTCTTTCTTCTTTCTTTCTTCTCTTTTTTCTTTCTTTTCTTTTTTCTTCTTTCTTTTCTTTCTTTCTTTCTTCTTCTTTCTTTCTTTCTTCTTTCTTCTTTCTTTTCTCTTTCTTTCTTTCTTCTTTCTTTTCTTTTCTTTTCTTTCTTTTTCTTTCTTTCTTTCTCTTTCTTTCTTTCTTTCTTCTTTTCTTCTTCTTCTTTTCTTTTCTTCTTTCTCTTTCTTTCTTTCTTTTTCTTCTTTCTTTCTTTTTTTTTCTTTCTCTTTTTTTTTTCTTTCTCTTTTCTTCTTCCTCTTTTTTTCCTCTATTCTTTCTTTCTCTATTTCCTTCTCTCTTTCTTTTCTCTCTATTCTTTCTTTCTATTCTCTCTTTCTTCTTTCTTTTTTTCTCTCTTCTTTCTCTCCTAAGTTTAATGTATTTACACCTACCCTTTCTCTCTTCTTTTCTCTTCTTTCACTGTATTCACTTGCAGGACCTATTGATATACCACAGTATAATAATTATAATATAATAACTTCTCAGCATAAAATAACAATTGTTTCTCTCTCTTTTTTTTTTTCAGGGCTCAGCTCAAATAGAATTAGCACCTGAAGATGCTGAAAAAGTCAAAGTTACACAAGATGATTTCCTCACTTCTTTAGGGGACATTAAACCAGTAAGTATTTGTTAAAAGTTGACAAAAGCATTCAGACCTGTCAGCTGGGGATTTAGAGTACACGACTTCACCTCTGCAGAGGGGTAAGACCCCCCCCCCTCTTCCCAATGCGGGCCACCTGTTGGCCATGGGTGGCAAACTGTGATGCTTAAGGGACTGTCAGCTGGGGATTTAGAGTACATGATTTCACCTCTGCAGAGGGGTAAGACCCCCCTCTTCCCAATGGGGCCACCTGTTGGCCATGGGTGGCAAACTGTGATGCTTAAGAACTGAATCCTGATGGATGAGCAGTCTATGACTATTGCTCTTATTATCAACCCTTTTTATCATAAGGGGTAAGACCTCCCACCAATGGGGCCACCTGTTGGTCATGTGTGGCGAACCGTGATGCTTAATGATGTAATCCTCGTGGCTGAGCAGTCCATGACATGCAACACTCCACTTTGGCCCTTACTTAGGCTAGACAGGCAGTCAGAGAGATCTCCTCCAATCAATCGGCTGGCTACGTCAAGCCCTAGCACCTATATGATTGCCCCAACCCTCTTTATCATATGTGCTAGAAGGCGTTGGCTGAGGGTCTTCATATCCTAGGAATGATGTTAAACTCTATCTGATGGTGAGGTTCCAGTTCACCATTGCTCCTGGGCCCACTCTGACCCAGAGTGGTAGTACCTGTTAGGGTCCCATCTATGAGTTAAATAGAAAATTTGTTTATAAAAATAAAATTGAGTTTTTAAAAATTTTCTTCTAAACTATCACCATGAATCTTTCAAGACTTTGTAGGCATTAAATGACCCACCAAGGTTGATATGCCACAAAACAAAACAAACAGAAGAATCTCCCCAGAACTCAATAGGTGACCCAATGGATCACATTTTTTCTAGTACGTATATATATATATATATATATATATATATATATATGAATTTAACTTTTCTTT
>CM042147.1:66165475-66247975 GCA_023376005.1 Doryteuthis pealeii | reverse complement strand
TCTGTGGGATTATCCACTTTTCCCTTTATATTTTCACATTTTAATGGATTTTTTTCCAAACTGTGTTTCATCACACACACACACACACACACACACACACATAAATAAATAAATACACACATCTTTATCTACTTTTCCCTATAGGACCCCCTGGAGCTGGAAAATCTGCACTTGGAGGTTACTTGATGGCCAATTCTGACCTTCCTTTTATCAAAGTTTGCTCACCAGAATCAATGATTGGCTACAGCGAAATGGCAAAAGTCCAGTTCATCCGAAAGGTCAGTTTATTTATTATACTAGGAAAAAAAAAAACCCACCCTCCCGGTAGTGTAAAAATCAATTTTTAAAGATATTGCCTTAGAGGATGGGAGTTAAAAATTCAATGTCAGTGTTTTTATCATAAGTAAACTCATTAAAGGAGTAAAAAAAATAAAACAATTTGATATGGAAACTTAGTTCTGTCCCCCTCAAATAAAATGTTGTGCACATCTATTAATTATTAAGTAAATAATTATTTTGAATTTTTTTCACATAAACGTAGGTATTTATTTATTTGTAAAATTTTTAATTACTGTATTTGACGGCATATAAGACACACCTCCATTTCAGCAGGTTAGATTCAAGAGAAAAGTTTTTAGTGTATTTAAGCATATATTGTTGAAAACAGTCTAACAGTGCATTACACAAGCAGAAACATAGCTGTATAAAAGCAATTTGGCAGTACAGATAGGTAAAAGTACTGTGCGTAAGCTGGGTTAGTGACCATCATAGAGAAGATTAGCCTAGGCCTACGGAAGGTTTCAAACTTCACCTACTATGTATAAGACACAGGGCAATTTTTTGGGCCAAAATTTTGGGGAAAAAGTGCGTCCTATATGCCATCAAATACGGTAACTTCTGGTTACTGAAAAAAGGGCAAGAGTAAAAAAAATAATTTTTAAAATTGATTTTCAAATTTCGCTAACAGTTTTTTCTATTTTAGTTTATTTATTCAAATTGTCATTATCATAATGGAAAGGATTCAAATGTTGAATTATAAAAAACAGATTTTATTTATTTTATTAATATTAAATATTAAAAAAAGATTAATTAGAAGAAAAAAAAATTAATTATTTACTTAAAAAGTATCATATTCAATGTTGTTCTTTCTTCTATGTTTTGAAATTGTTTTTGCAATATTAATGTTTTTTTTAAATGTTTTTTTTGTTTTTTTTTTTTTTTTTAATGTTTTTGCAGTATTAATAATTAGATTAAATTCCTATAAATAGCATAAGGTTTAGGGGTGAATTGATAAATATGAAGGATAAGCCATATAATAAGGGATTTAGGAAGAATTTTATGGATAGGAGGAAGATAGATAGGCCAGGGCAATGTTTTAATAAAACTAGCATTGTCAATGTTAAGGTAGAAGATTGTGCTGATACAGGGAATGATAAAAAAAAAACCTGAGAAGGCGCACATGCCAAGAACAGAACTTCAGGAGGTAAATGCGGTAGAAAAAGTTAGTTCAGACACGGAAACGCCTTTACCCGAAAACATACCCTCGGATACTGCGGATAGTTCTGATTCCAAGAATGACGATTTATACGTGCCTCTTAGAACGCGCAAAATTGCCATGTAAAAGCATGCGCTGGAGAATGCCAGGAAAACATGTCAAAATCAGTCGGATTTAATTCCAAGTCACCTATTCAGAATTAGAATATAAAAAGGCGTGATAAACTTAGTACCCAACCTGAAATGAAGGCAAGTAAGGAGGAGAAAGTAGCAAAGAGTATTCAAATAAAGTCCGATCCCATTGTTACAAAGCCCCACAGTTATATGAATAGCAGTAAAGAGAAAGAGAGGGTTTAAAGAGAAAAAGCTAAGAGAATTAAAAGAGACTGTTACATAATTGTTAGTACCCTAACAATTATGTAGGGTTAGTGTAGAAATCAAAATGGCTGTTAGAAATTACAGCTAGCAATTTTTTTTGAGTGGGAGTATGTGATGATATCATGGAAGATTGATTGGCACATGTTTAACCTCGTGTTAATCTCTCTCTNCCCCTATCCAGTAGATACCATGAGAATTAGAGAAATGAGAAACAAAGGCTCTTCCGGTTTTGCCCCAACCCTATTGCCCTAATGGCAAACCCCAACCCTTTTTATCATATGTGCTAGAAGGTGGTGACTGAGGGTCTTCATATCCTGGGAATGATGTGAAACTCTTTGGTAAGATTCCAGTTCTGGAGGTCTGGGAAATGTGGAGCACCCCTTCATCACCATTGCTCCCTGGTCCACTCTGACCCGGAGTGGTAGTACTTGTTAGGGTCCCATGTATGGATAAATAGAAAAATGTGTTTATAAAAAAAAATGAGTATCCATTAAGAATGAATTTATTTCAAAACTTTGCTGGCATTAAATGACCCACCAAGGTTGATATGCCGTAAAACAAAACAAAACAAAACAAATTTCTATGATTACTTTCAGATTTTTAACTCTTAACATCCTATACTACCTCATTCCACCCGTCCGAAAGTCACATTCATTTTCCTAATCCGACCTAAACGATACCTTTGTTTAAATATAATATTAAACATACTAGCAAATATATGCACCTCGGGTGCAAGTATTTAAGTTTTGATATAATAAAATATCATATTAAATTAGAAAGGCTAATGAAACTGACTAAGAATGCAGATAAAAAGATCTGCAACAGAGAGGGTATAATCGAAAAATAGAACAACTTTGAAACTAACTATTCCATCATTTTCCATTACTCCCCTCTTTCATTGGTAAATTTCCTAATGTAACTATTTAGTTAAAATAGGAAGTAAAGGATAATATTACAGTTATTTCTTCTTGTAAATAAATTTCTTTTAAGATTTATCCACGAGATTTTTGTTTATATTTCTTAAGATAAAACCAAACAATTAGAAATCAATAATACCAAGCACATATTTATTAAAATAAAATTTTAAATATCAATATGCAAATTAGCCTTCTCGTTCAAACTGTAAACCGCTATTTTGTTGTATATATAAATACAATTGCATGTTTATTAGTACGTAGATATAGTCAACAGTATTAATAATGTAAAACAATTTTTATTAATAACTGAAGGTTTAAAAGAATGAAATCATGGAGAATTTGACGTAAATAATTAAGGGAATTGTGACTTGAGTAGTAATTATAGTTTCGGTTACAGACAGAAAACACACCATCTCCATTATAATAAGATTTAGAAGTCTTTATCTTCAGGAATAACAGGTAACTTTTATGAAAAGGCCATTTAGCATTTTGGTAGATACTTATAGAAATGGGACTCTGGACTTACAAAATTCTCAATAGGATGTTAAGAGTTAAATATTGATATTTTTTTTATATCTATTACTTGATATTCCTTTATTTTATTAAAGGTATTTGTTATGTAGTGATCTGTTTTTTTACTTTGTTGTTGTAGATCTTTGAAGATGCCTACAAATCACCTCTCAGCGTTATTCTGCTTGATGATATAGAAAGAATCATTGGTAAGGTTTCAAAACTTCTTCTTGTACTTTTACCTTCATCTATTTGATCCTTGTACATTGTGTCTTTTGCTCATGAATGAAATACCATATATATATATATATATATATATATATGTTGTGTGTGTGTAAAATGAAAATGGAAGTGAATCCGACGGTATGTTGAAAAGAGAAATAAAGGAAAGAAAGTATAGAATGGATAAAATAGGATTATTTTATTAATTTAACTTACACGTGTTTCGGTCAGGGCTGGAATTTTTAAACATCATCACCAGAGGATAAATTTCGAATATGATAAGGACCAACAACACTATGGATTGTGTCAACATTCATCTCGAAACTTTCCATCTTTCTCAATTGTGCTGTGGACTTACTTTTTAAAACTGGAATACATCTTGAACATTTTGATACCTTTTTATACACTTTTACTTCAAACTCTTTTGAGTTTTCTAATGAAAAAAAAGGCTTCTGATTTTTTAAAATAAAATTTATTTTATTTTTAACACAAAATACGCATTTTCAAAAAAGTTTTTAAAATTCCAGCCCTGAACGAGAGTGTTTGTTTGTACCTCGCGATTAACAGTTTATTTATTCCGTCTTTCCTCATAAATATAGTTGCTTTGAAAAAGACCGCTTTATTAAAAGTCGAAACAGATCTGTCAGCAAACTAATAACATCTTTTGTTTTTCTAAATATTTTCTATTCATACATAGGTATATATGTGAAGGTTGCTCATATTCGTTCAATAGGAGAACTTTGCTATTATTTTTTTATACATTTGTTAGTTTAATTTTACCTATATACAAGTATATTTGGTATATAAAATGAATGAAATGACTTATAAAAAATATTAAAATTAGAATTTTTTTTCTCCCCCTTAAAAATTTCTCCTTTCAAATAACTATTCAGTCATTTTTTTTTTTTCTTTTCTCAGATTATGTTGGAATCGGACCTCGATTCTCCAACAATGTGTTGCAATGTCTACTAGTCTTACTGAAAAGATCTCACCAATGGTAAGTTGTAATATATTATTAGGTACCAATATTGCCTTATTCTCAATGTTTCTTTGTTTCTTTTTTTCCTTTTTCAATTGTTTGTACTTTAATTACAACTGATTCATCTATCTTGCCCTTCCTGTTCGTATTGGCACTTCTCAGCCTTTCCGTTCATGTCGTCCATCTATCTTGCCCTTCCTGTTCGTATTGGCACTTCTCGGCCTTTCCGTTCATGTCCACTAGATTTTTTTTCCCCCCTTGATACCATGGTTTCCTAGTTTGATTTCGGTTTTTAGTTTAGTATTTTTTTCTTTCTAAGGAAGCCATTCTCTTGTGTAATGATGATTCTACTAATCATCATTAGTATGTGCATTCTATTCAAGAGAGGTAATAAATTCTCTAATTTTTTTATTTTAAAACAACTACCAAAATAATTTTTTTTTTTCTCCTTTTTCAAATATTTATACTTTAATTATACAGATTCATAATGGCTGTTGAAATCTGCCCATCACGTTCCCTTGTCTCACTCTTTCCATCCACGTCCCTTAGTCTCACCCTTCCATCCACATCCACCCATTCTGTTCACGTCCACCCATTTCACCCTTTCTGTTCATGTCTGTCTATTACTCTTTTCTGTAGGGTCGACGTCTTCTTGTAATTGGTACAACAGGATTAAAAGATGTTCTCCAAGAAATGGGTATGTTAAACGTTTTCATGCAGAACCAACATGTGGCTGTGCTCAGTAAACCAGAACACCTCATTGCAGCACTTAATGAGCTGGAGATTTTTAACTCAAACCAAATGTCAAAGATCAAAGCAGCACTAGAAATATGAGGTAGGTTGTTGTTGAAATATTTCTGGTTATTTCCTATAAGTCTAACATAAAATAAAGGGGAACCACTCTTGACTGATAAATTATTTATTTTCCCATTAAACTAACCCTAAAACCGTCCTTTTTTTTTCTAGTAGATCAATAAATAAATAATTGTTTATGTTAGACTTATAGGAAATAACCCTATTTCTTTATTTTTTTTATTGAACTATATATTATCTATTAACATGAATGTGTCCCTGTAAAACACTAATTTTTTGGGTTTTTTTAATGAATTTTTTAAACATTTTTATTGAGTATTATTATGTGTATTTATGAGATGAGGCTTAATATGAATAATTATGATACATCAGACTGTTGTCCTCATCTTTATTGTGTATTCAGTGGCCTGAAGATTGTGTTTATACACAATAAAGAGGAGGACAACATCCGATATATCATAATTATTCATTTTTATTGGGCTCTTATTATTCAGTAAGTAGGGTAATTCTTTTTTTTAAAAAGACAAATAATTTTTTGGGGGGTGGTGTCCATAAATATAAATTTTACCATTCAATAAATGGGGGCAATTTTTTTTTTTTTTTTTTTTTTTTTTTCTCTAATATAAATTATTAATTCTGCATTATATGGAATTGGTTTATACAAAAATCATTCTAATCTTGCCAAAAATATTTGATTCGAGGCTATTGAGGGTAATCTTTTTTTAAAAAAAAAAAAAAAGCAAAATAATTTTTTTTTGGTGGGGTGGTGTCCATAAATATAAATTTTACCATTCAATAAATGGGGCAATTTTTTTTTTTTTTTTTTTTTTTTTAAAGCAATTTTTTTCCTCTAAATATAAATTATTCATTCTACATTATATGGAATTGGTTTATAACAAAAATCATTCTAATCTTGCCAAAGATATTTGATCGAGGCTATTCAAAATGGACGCAATTCAAACTTCAACAGAACATTTTTGGTAACAATTTTTTCTCATGAATATAAACCTTGCATTGTTTGGAATTGGTTTATTATAAAAAACTATTTCAATCTCTGAAAAATAACTGTTTTGAGGCTATTCAAATGTGGAAACACATTGATTCTCCAGTAAATGAAAAGTTCTGGGCCAGTTCTCAGTAAAGAAGGCCATGCTGGCAGTTTATAAATCTGAAAATACAATGTACATTACTCCCTAACCTGTAGGCATAAAATAATCCAGACTGGTTGACATGCCATCAAGATGTTCAGTCTGGTTTAAAATATGCATCTCACTTTCATTATTTTTTCATCTTTGCTTTTTCAGATTCCATATTGGTATTAAAAAGTTACTTATGATGGCAGAATTTGTACGACGTAAGTAAGAGAAAAAAAATGAATCTTTCTTTCTTTTTCTTTCTTTTCTTTCTTTTTTCTTTCTTTCTTTCTTTTTTTTCTTCTTTTTTCTTTTTCTTTCTTCTTTCTTTCTTTTTTTCTTTCTTTCTTTTTTCTTTCTTTCTTTTTTCTTTCTTTTCTTCTTTCTTCTTTTTTCTTTCTTTCTTTTCTTCTTTCTTTTTTCTTTCTTCTTTCTTTCTTTCTTTTTCTTTCTTTCTTTTTTTTTTTTCTTTTTTCTTTTCTTTTTTTTCTTTCTTTTTTTTTCTTTTTTTTTTCTTTTTCTCTTTCTTTCTTTCTTTTTTTTTATTTTTTTTTTTTTTTTTTTTTTTTTTAAGGCAATTACAATGCACAATATTGCATAAAATTCGATAATTATAGAAGATAATAATGACAAGTGAATTTCGCAAAGAATTACTCGGTGTGTAGAACATCGTACAGACTGTTTCAACTTTATTAAGTCTCATTAAGTGCGTTTTTTTATTTTTGTACTAGTATATTTAAAGTTATCAGAACTAAGTTTCTGTTTCAAATTGTTTTATTTTTTTACTCCTTTAATAAATTTGGTGATTTTACTTACTTATAGTACAAACTCTCTGACATTGAATTTTTAACTAAAGGTAATATCTTTCAAAAATTAATTTTTACACTGCCTAGAGGGTTTTTTGGGGGTTTTTTGCTAGTAATAATAAAGATGGGAACAATATTCCAAATAATACAAAGTAACATTTTTGAAAGAAGCAGCCCCTATTGCATACCATGCTAAAAACTCTACACAATCAAACACATTTTAACAGAATGTAGCAACCTAAAACAAATAAGAAAAAAATACTACCAACAACAAATCTAAAACAGATATTCTACCAAATAAACCCAGAAAAACTACTCGGATACATAAAAGAGGCACACATCTACAACAAAATCTAAAATCTTCCAAAAAAATGAAAACACAAAAATATATGTTAAAAAGAATCATCTAAAAGTTCCATTCACAAAAAATCTTTAGAAAATTAAACATTATCACCAATTCATTTTAAAACGTAGTCGGCATTAAATGACCATTGAGGTTGATATGCCGTAAAAAAGAACAAAATCAAATCAAAATCAAACAAAGTAACATTTTTGATTATTCCCTTTTTTCTCTCTCTCTCTCTTCTCTCTAGGTGGACAAAGCGAACAAGTGGGACCAATCTCTGTATCGTTTGCAAGATGAAGGGTGTATGTTTGCCGATATGATGTAACGAAATCTATCTTCCATCTCTCTCTCACTACCTGCGCACATATACATAGTGTGTAGACTAATACATAACTATTAGTATTATTAAAAATAAAACAAAACAAAACTGTTATCAACGCAGTCAAGACAGGCTTTGTTTTAAAGAAAAATTATAAAGTAGTTATTTCTATTTCTTGTATGTAATACAACATAGTTAGGTATTTAAAAAGGTATCCCTTTAAGTTCAAAGTGCATGTACCTTATTTAAATTAATAGTGGATATGTGTATACATGCAGTATTAAAATGAAATGTTGGAATAATCTTGTTGGTAAACTTAAATCCGCTGGCTGCTTCTTACTGCTTATTTTGGTCTGCTCGATCTTGCGTACGTTGTTTATTTTTGATTCATGAACACAAGACTTTCTTTTGTTTTTTAGTAGCTCTTTATTATAAAAACCCACTCAGACAAAGCACATGCGATGAGAATTTGGCTTTGAACAGGAGACTTGCCATTTGCTTCACGCCCATTCAGCAACCCCAGCCAAAAACATGATTTTCCCAAACTAACTTTCTCACATTCGCTCTGCGCAAATCAGAAAGAGCCGTCAAGCACAGTGTTAACCTGTCAATCAAAAATTCCCTATATTTTCCATAAAACGTGTTTTGATTTAAGCTACTCTTATCGTATATAATGATAGGCCATCCCATCAATTTTGTAAAAATATGAATTTTATATTTTTAATTATTCTTAATTTCATTAATTTATACAAACAAAGCTAGAGTAACCACTCAAAGAAGGACTCAACATACTACCAGACAATGCAATCATGCATGCAAATTGAAGCTTTCATTTTGATCTTTTAAAAAATCTATAGAGACAGAATTTCCCCTTCTAGTTAAGTGTGGTCATTGGTAAGTATTAAAATCTCACTAAATGCGGAAAAAATCTGTATTTTGTTCTTGCCGATGAGATCATAAGTCCTCCACTATAGTAAAAGGTCAGGTGTGAGACATGCATTTAATATTAATACAGTTGGGTAAAGTGTACATAGATATTTTTGCTAAAAAATTAAAGAAAAGCCTTAAAAAATTCTTAAAATAATTTTTTAAAAAAATTTTAAAAAAAAAAATTCTTAAAAAACAAATATTGCTTTAAAAAAAAAAAAATTCTTAAAAACAAAATTGCTTTAAAAAAAATTCTTAAAAAAAAAAAATTGCTTAAAAAAAATTCTTAAAAAAAAAAAATTTGCTTAAAAAAAAAAAAAATATAAAAAAAAAATAATTCAATGAATGACTTTGTATGAAGGAATCTGTTTCTCTGATATAATTAAAATTTTGGCTGGCAGTTAATCCGTTTATTGTTATATACTGGATCATACAGTATTTAGCTATACTAGTACATTCAAACTACATGTGCACCAGACATATAGTAACCCGCAACAGAGTGCCTAAAACCTTGAGGTAGATGCATGTAATCTCTGCAGTCTCTGTAATCACTCCAATGTTCTCAGACAGCCGTGTATGAATAGTCCTGGACCAGTGCATTCACTCTCTATGCAAGGTACGCCAGCGTAGTCCACAACAAGTTTATTAATTTACAAAATATAACAGATGCATTTGTAATTATATAAAAATTGACTGTTTAGTAGAATATCTTCCTGTCTTTTGTTTTCAGAATTTAAAATACTGCAGTGACTCGCAACCTCTTTTGTATGTAATGTTTGTGTGTCAGCTACACAAAGTACCACATACACATGCCATATGATAACTTGGTTAAAAAAAATAACAAAATATATGTAGAAAATAATTCTGTTATTCTATGAAATCAGATTGTGTGAAAATTTTATTCACCATTCCTTTTGTAATTCATTATGGTTACCAAAACTTATTACTACCGCCTCCAAAATTGATATGAATGAATTTTAACTAATTAATATTTAACTATTAAATAGCAATAGAAATTAAACATCTCCCAATAAATCTGAACTTTTAGTGACATTTAGACAAATATATCTGACTTGAAATAAAAAAGATTAGCACCAGGATATACATGTATACACACACACAATTATATATATAAAAGTAAATAAATATATTGACAATGAAGGATTGGGTAATCCGACAAAATGTGGTTGAAAATAGAGGAAAAATGTGGATAAAACAACACAACTAAATTCAAATGATATTTCACCTCTGTTTTTTTGCGAAGCTTTTTCAAATTTATTCTGAAGACAAAACTTTTGCCTCTATATCTTATCACTGTACTCCCCCCTCCCATCTTCTGCCCACTCTTCAAAATTACCTTTTCAGCATAAAAGTAGAACCGGTGGAACTCATTTTGTCTTCAGAATAAATTGAAAAAGCTTCTCAAAAAGACCGAGGTGAACATATCATTTGAATTATTTAGGTGTTTGTGTTGTTTTATCCGCATTTTCAACCACATAGAACATTATAAAAAAAATACACGCACACACATTACATGATTGATAAAAGAAAGATGATGATAGAGTCATTGCCTTTTTCCCCTAGGCACTAGCACAGGAGATTTTTTGTGTTTTGAAGTGCTGGAGCACTACCCTCCATCAGCTTCCTTCCTTTATGCCACAGATCCAAGCTTGCTAACTTCATGCAACTGTGAGTACTTGGCGAGGTGCTGGTATTTGAACCAGAACCTTGTGTTCCTAGGCGGGACGCTCTACTGAGTGAGCTAAGTCTGCCCTATTATTTAATTAGATAAGTAAAGTTGGCAGAGTGGCCCACTTTTGGTATCAGCCGGACAGTGATATATCATTAGCAAGACGAGGAGACTGTTTTTGCATCTGAGGTGGAGAGCAACACCTACCTTCAGCTCCCCACTTAAACTGCACAGATCAGATTATCCAATCTGTGCCTACTCCTGTGCCTGACGTTGGCGGGACTTGGTATTGAACCAGGAACCTTGCAATTTCCTTGATCAATGTTTCAACCGACGAGTTAAACCATAAAAAAATAAAAAAAAAAAAAAAAAAAAAAAAAAAATCAACTGTAATTAAAAACAGAAGCAACGAGCGAAAAGATTAAAGATATACACCAAGATTTTCAGACATTTTTTTTCACTCACAGTTTTATATTTTGCGGAAATTTGTGTCTTAGTGTTAATTATAAGCGTAACAAAGTAGCCAATTCTTAAGAAAAGAGATAAGTGATACTTGCATTTGATTTTCATTTGTTTGTTTTCTTTCTTTTTCTTTTCCTTCTACTTCACAAAAAATTCAGAAAATGAATACTTTCTTTCATCTTTTAAATCAATGGTGTCTCTTCAGAAATATGTCACATATTTTTGGGTGTCATTGCATGTACCAATCACATTTTGACTTTCGTCTTCACGGTTGTACCAATCATGTCTTCACTTTCAAAAATGTTCACTGGCCAAAATATGGATTATGAGCCTTTTCTCTATTTACACTTTCCCTTCTAATGTCTTGATAAAATGTCTAATAAAAAATCTAATACTTTTTAACATCAACTTCACCATCAAGTATGAATTCTTTTTTGGAATAATTTGTTATATATATTAGTGTGTGTTTATTTGAATGAGGAAGGAGGCAAGAAATTTAGTAATTTAAAGTATTTGTGCTATATATTATAATATTACTGATATGTGTGTGTTGGTTGAATTAGGAAGCGAGGCCAAAAATTTAGTAATCTTAAAAGTATTTGTGAACACCAGTTGGTGTCAACTGTGTAGTGAGCGGTTCAATACCAATTTAAACAGAATCGGTCAAATAAAATTGTGAAACTTCAATTATTTGGAAAATAATTAACCTATTAGCTATTATTAAAATAAAACAAAACAAAACTGTTTATCCGCACCCAGTCAGACAGCTTTGTTTAAAAGAAAAATTATATAAAGTAGTTATTCTATTTCTTGTATGTATTTACAACATAGGTAGGTATTTAAAAAATATCTTTAAGTTCAAAGTGATGTTACTTATTTAAATTAATAGTGCGATATGTGTTATACATGCCAGTATTAAAATGAAAAGTTAATAATCTTGTTGGTCAACGTTCAAAAAAAATATAAAATCGCTATTATACTAAAAAACAAAAAACGCTGCACTTATCTGTACCTCTTATTGACTCTAAAATAATGTGGGTTACAGCATAGAGATTCCATTACCAAATTTGAGTGTCAGGATCAGATAGAACATACAATATAACTTAAGAATGCCAAGATTTTATCAAATAAAGCATCCAAAAAAGATGTGGTCAAAGTACACTTACTTCTACCCAAACTACACACAAGAATATGATCTATGAAGGATCAAGGAATGTAAAATCTCAGATCTCAGACAAGTGGCGCAATGTTTCACAAAATAAATCAACTATTTTGTCGAATTGAAAAAAAAGCCATTTTAAAAAAAGGGAAACAACTCATCCAAAATAATTTAGACCCGTAAAATTCAAATCGGCAGTCAACTACGTAATTGTTTTTTTTTTTTCATTAAATATATACAAAACAAACAAACAACAAACAATGATAGTAATAGTAGTAATAGTAATATAATTACAAATGGAAGATAACGATTTCGTTTACATATCATCGGCAACATACACCCTTCATCTTGCAAACGATACAAGAATTGGTCCACTTGTTCCCTTTGGTCCACCTATTCAGTGGATCACAGAGTCAGAGAGAGAGAGCAGAGAACTAAAAGGGAATAATCAAAAATGGTTACTTTGTTTGATTTGATTTGATTTTTGTTTCTTGCTTTTACGGCCATATCTACTCTCAAATGCGGTCATTTAATGCCCGACTACGTTTTTTAAACATGAATTCGCGATTAATGTTTATCCTCTCTTTCCTCCTTCCTCCCGTTTGTCTTGGCTTGGCCCTTCGCATTCTATCTGATTGAGATGAACGATTCAACTACTCATATAATATTCACCAATTTACTATTATTAAAAGCTTATTCCATTAGTCGCATCTAAATGACCCATTGAGGTTGATATGCCGTAAAACAAGAACAAAATCAAATCAAATCAAACAAAGTAACATTTTTGATTATTCCCTTTTTTCTCTCTCTCTCTCTCTCTCTCTAGGTGGACCAAAGCGAACAAGTGGACCAATTCTTGTATCGTTTGCAAGATGAAGGGTGTATGTTTGCCGATGATATGTAAACGAAATCGTTATCTTCCATTGTAATTATATTACTATTACTACTATTACTATCATTGTTGTTGTTGTTGTTTTATATATTTAATGAAAAAAAAAACAATTTTTGCTCATTGAATTTTACGTCTAAATTATTTGGATGAGTTGTTTCCCTTTTTTAAAATCTTTTTTTTCAATTCGACAAAATAGTTTTTATTTTGTGAAAACATTGCCCACTTGTCTGAGATCTGAGATTTTACATTCCTTGATCCTTCATAGATCATATTCTTGTGTGTAGTTTGGGTAGAAGTAGTTACTTTGACCACATCTTTCTTTGATGCTTTATTTGATAAAACTTGGCATTCTTAAGTTAAAATTGTATGTTCTTTCTGATCCTGCACTCAAATTGTATGGATCTCTATGCTGTAACCCATTATTTAGGCAATAAGAGGTACAGATATCAGCGTTTTTTTTTTTTTTATATAAATTTTTTTTTTTTAAGTTTACCACAAGATTATTCAACATTTTCATTTTAATACTGCATGTATACACATATCCACTATTAATTTAAATAAGTAACATCACTTTGAACTTAAAGATACCTTTTTAAATACCTACTATGTTGTATTACATACAAGAAATAGAATAACTACTTATATAATTTTTCTTTTAAACAAAGCCTGTCTGACTGGCGTCGGATAAACAGTTTTGTTTTGTTTTATTTTAATAATAGCTAATAGGTTAATTATTTTCCAAAATTGAAAGTTTCACAATTTTATTTGAGCTTTGTTTAAATTGGTATTGACCGCTCACTACACAGTTGACACCAACTGGTGTTCACAAATACTTTTAAGATTACTAAATTTCTTGCCTCCTTCCTAATTCAAACACACACACATATATATATATATATAATATAACACAAATACTTTTAAAATTACTAAATTTCTTGCCTCCTTCCTCATTCAAATAAACACACACATATATATAACAAATTATTCCAAAAAAGAATTCATACTTGATGGTGAAGTTGATGTTAAAGTATTTAGATTTTTATTAGACATTTATCAAGACATTAGAAGGGAAAAAGTGTAAATAGAGAAAAGGCTCATAATCATATTTTGGCCAGTGAACATTTTTGAAAGTGAAGACATGATTGGTACACGTGAAGACGAAAGTCAAAATGTGATTGGTACATGCAATGACACCCAAAATATGTGACATATTTCTGAAGAGACACCATTGATTAAAAGATGAGAAAAGTATTCATTTTCTGAATTTTTTGTGAAAAGTAGAAGGAAAAGAAAAAGAAAGAAAACAAACAAATGAAAATCAATGCAAGTATCACTTATCTCTTTTCTTAGAATTGGCTAACTTGTTACGTTATAAATTAACAAGACACAAATTTCCGCAAAATATAAAACTGTGAGTGAAAAAAAATGTCTGAAAATCTTGGTGTATATCTTTATCTTTCGCTCGTTGCTTCTGTTTTTAAATTTACAGTTGATTTTTTTTTTTTTTTTTTTTTTTTTTTTTTTTATGGTTTAACTCAGTCGGTTGAACATTGATCAAGGAATTGCAAGGTTCCTGGTTCAATACCAGTCCCCGCCAACTCAGCACAGGAGTAGCACAGATTGGATAATCTGATCTGTGCATTTAAAGTGGGGAGCTGAAGGTAGGTGTTGCTCTCCACCTCAGATGCAAAAACAGTCTCCCTCGTCTAGCTAATGATAATCACTGTCCGGCTGATACCAAAAGTGGGCCACTCTGCCAACTTTACTTATCTAATTAAATAATAGGGCAGACTTAGCTCACTCAGTAGAGCGTCCGCCTAGGAACCACAAGGTTCTGGGTTCAATACCAGCACCTCGCCAACTCAGTTCATGATTAGCACAGCTTGGATCTGTGCCATAAAGGAAGGAGCTGATGGTAGGGGTAGTGCTCCACTTCAAACACAAAAACAATCTCCCTGTGCTAGTGCTAGGGAAAAAGGAATAGACTCTATCATTCTTTCTTTTTTATCAATCATGTATGTGTGTGCGTGTATGTTTTTTTATATATTTCTATGTGGTTGAAAATGCGGATAAAACAACACAACACCTAAATAATTCAAATGATATTTCACCTCGGTCTTTTGAGAAGCTTTTTCAAATTTATTCTGAAGACAAAATGAGTTCCACGGTCTACTTTTATGCTGAAAAGGTAATTTTGAGAGTGGGCAGAAGATGGGGAGGGGGGAGTACAGAGTGATAAGATAAGAGGCAAAAGTTTTGTCTTCAGAATAAATTTGAAAAAGCTTCGCAAAAAAACAGAGGTGAAATATCATTTGAATTTAGTTGTGTTGTTTTATCCACATTTTTCCTCTATTTTCAACCACATTTTGTCGGATTTACCCAATCCTTCATTGCTCATATATTTATTTACTTTTATATATATATGTGTGTGTGTATATGTATATCCTGGTGCTAATCTTTTTATTTCAAGTCAGATATATTTGTCTAATGTCACTAAAAGTTCAGATTTATTGGGAGAATGTTTAATTTCTATTGGCTATTTAATAGTTAATATTAATTAGTTAAAATTCATTCATATCAATTTTGGAGCGGTAGTAAATAAGTTTTGGTAACCATAAATGAATTACAAAAGGAATGGTGAATAAAATTTTCACACAATCTGATTTCATAGAATAACAGAATTATTTTCTACATATATTTTGTTATTTTTTTAACCAAGTTATCTATGCATGTGTATGTGGTACTTTGTGTACCTGACACACAAACATTACATACAAAAGAGGTTGCGAGTCACTGCAGTATTTTAAATTCTGAAACAAAGACAGGAAGATATTCTACTTAACAGTCAATTTTTATATAATTACAATGCATCTGTTATATTTTGTAATTAATAAACTGTTGTGGACTAACCTGGCGTACCTTGCATAGAGAGTGAATGCACTGGTCCAGGACTATTCATACACGGCTGTCTGAGAACATTGGAGTGATTACAGAGACTGCAGAGATTACATGAAACATCTACCTCAAGGTTTTAGCACTCTGTTGCGGGTTACTATATGTCTGGTGCACATGTAGTTTGAATGTACTAGTATACTAAATACTGTATGATCCAGTATATAACATAAACGGATTAACTGCCAGCCAAAATTTTAATTATATCAGAGAAACAGATCCTTCATACAAAGGTCATTCAATGAATTATTTTTTTTATATTTTTTTTTTTTTTTAAAGCAATTTTTTTTTTTTAAGAATTTTTTTTTAAAGCAATTTTTTTTTTTTAAGAATTTTTTTTAAAGCAATTTTGTTTTTTAAGAATTTTTTTTTTTTAAAGCAATTTTGTTTTTTAAGAATTTTTTTTTTTTAAGAATTTTTTTTTAAGAATTTTTTAAGCTTTTTCTTTAAATTTTTTAAGCAAAAATCTATGTACAACTTTAACCAACTGTATTAATATTAAATGCAATGTCCACCCTGACCTTTTCTATAGTGGAGGACTTTATGATCTCATCCAAGACAAAATACAGATTTTTTCCCATTTAGTGAGATTTAATACTTACCAAATCACACTTAACTACAAGGGGAAATTCTGTCTCTATAGATTTTTTAAAAGATCAAAACTGAAGCTTCAATTGCATCATGAATTCATTGTCTGGTAGTATGTTGAGTCCTTCTTTGAGTGGTTACTCTAGCATTTGTTTGTATAAATTAATGAATTAAGAATAATTAAAATATAAAATTCAATTTTTACAAAATTGATGGGATGCCTATCAATTATATACGATAGAGTAGCTTAAATCAAACCAACGATTTTATGGAAAAATATAGGGAATTTGATTGACAGGATTTAACACTGTCTTGACCTCTTCTCTGATTTGCCAGAGCGAATGTGAGAAAGTTAGTTTGGGAAAATCAGTTTTTGGCTGGGTGCTGAATGGGCAGGAAGCAAAATGGCAGTCTCCTGTTCAAAGCCAAATTCTCACGCATGTGTTTGTCTGAGTGGGTTTATTAAATAATAAAGAGCACTAAAAACAAAAGAAAGTCTTGTGTTCATTAATCAAAAATAAACAACGTACCAAGATCGACAAGACCAAAATAACAGAAGAACAGCCAGCGAGAGATAGATCCAGCTAATAATCCATATACCAATCCCAAGCAGAATATAAGAACCAGCAAGAAGAAGAAACAGAATATAAGTATAGGATATTTACCACGCATCCCACTTATGCAGTCCTATTAATGTGGGACCACCCACAAACCGAAGCTCATGGCATGGCATTCACAAAAATTGCGTGAATCCTCTCTGCATTCCTCTCGAGGAGGGCGCCTCAGGTACTGGACAATAAACCCAGGCCTGCCCCTTTAAATCAAGGGGGCAGATGTTGCCAAAGCCACTGGACATAAATTTCTGAAGAAACTAGCTAAGTATATATGTCCATGGGTATACTCTACAATATAATACAAGATACTATGGGTATACTATACAATATAATACAAGATACTATGTGGTTGATTTGGTCATTTTAGTATGCATGTCAACCCCACAATCCTATTCAGCCGGTTAACTATAAAGATAATGTTGCAGTAAATTTCTATTATGAACTCACTTTTGATCCTACCTCACTCTTCAAAGATGTTTTGATGAGAAAACCTAAAAAGGCTATTCTGCAAATCCATTTCCTGAGTTCAGAAAATTGTTTTATACCAGAAGAATTTGATGATGTTTTTAGAATTGATGGAGATGCGTTATTTAAAGTAAGGAACTGATGGTAGGTGTGGCACGCCACCTCAGACACCAAAACAATCTTGTTGGTCTAGCGCTAGTGAAAAGGAGATAGGTTCCCTCACTGTCTGGCTGATACCGACTTTAGGCCATCCCAACAACTACTTACTTTAGAGTTGATGGAGGTGTGTTACTTCCTAAAGTCCATTGGCCTTAAAATGTATTTAGAAGTGTTTAACCAATACATAAAATGTATTTAGAAGTGTTTAAACAATACATAAAATGTATTTAGAAGTGTTTAAACAATACATAAAATTTTTGAAGTGCAGGTACGTAAAATATGTAAGTGTTATATCAAAACAATATAAAAAATAATTTATTGATAGGACTCAAACCAATCACCAAATCATAAATGATTGATCAATTGCTTTCTGTGTTTGACTTTGATTTTATTATCGGCCATTAGTTACAGGCCAATTTTTAGTGAATTTGGTCACAAATAAAAAACCATATTTACTCAACTGCAAGGAGAAGAATTAAAGTCAGTCACTTCAGAAAAGTAAGTTTGGAGTTTGCATTTATTTATTTGATTATAGTTCCATAATCCACAACATTTTGACTGATGTACTCTCTGGCCTTCTTCTTCTGAAGAAAGGCTCGAGGGTACATCACCCAAAATGTTGTGTATGTATATTTTACTATGAGAATGAGAACAACAATGTGAAAAATCAAAATAATATCATCGAAAATGATTCTGTATTTTATTCTAGATGTATACACATTGATTAAACAATATGTTTAATTTAAATTTAATTTGAATTTGAATTTTCAATATGTTTAAACATATTGATTAAACATTATTATATTATCCATATTAATAAAACCTTGAAAATCTTTCTTTTTTTATTTCTTTTTTTTAAATGGTATGTTTGGATTCTGTATTTATTTATTTAATCATAATTCCAAACCCATCTAGAATATTGTCTGAATTTTTGAGTTTAGTCTTGATATGTATTATTTTGATTTTTCAGACTGTTGTCCTCATCTTTATTATGAAATATACATACACAATGTTTCATCAGATATACACCGGCTATCTTCTGAAAAAGACTGTAGGGTACATCAGCCAAAATGTTGTGTGTGTATATATATTTCACAATGAAGATGAGAACAAGTCTGAAAAATCAAAATAATACCATCTAGAGTAATTCTGGGTTTTATTCTAGACATATACACATATTGATGAAACATTTAAAAAAGTCTTTTAAAAACAATTATCTTGCTTCTAAGATCGAAAAGAAGTCACAACGAATTTCAGATGCAATAATGTCCCCCACAGTTGTCCTTATCGGATCTTTTTCAAAAGTTCTGTTATAAAAATATACAATGGTAAATTTTAGTTTTGTCGCTAGTAGGTTTGCTACAGTAATATATGCAATATTCTAGATTATTAGCAGGTTTGTTACAGTAATGTATGCCATATTCTTAATAAATTGGAAATATAACATTTTTTAATCAATTTATTCCTAACTCAGACACTGAATCTCTATTATAATAAGATATAAATAACCAATTCATCCTATAGTCATTAAATTACGCTGTAGAAAGAATGCAGAATAAAGAAAATAGTTTGAGACAAGATTGAAATTCTCGTACCATATTTCTGGAGTTCATTTTTATGGACAATAATTTCATTGTTAGTGAAAAATCTCCTATGTAAACATTTATGACAAACAAAGCAATAAAACAAAAAATGAATTTTTAAGAAATTAGCTAAAATTAATAACAAAAACTTTGCATAATATTTTTCTCCAAAAGTAGTAAACATATTCTGAAGAAGCTAATATGAACTCCTTGTAGTTCTAAATAACTTTGAGTAAAATCTTATTCCATCTTTCAGTATTTGTTCCTTTAAATTTCAAACCATCACTCCTACTCAATTTAGTTTTTTTTTTTTTTTGATTTTGTCAGTGAAATTCTACTGCCTTTTCTACTTTTACATAAAACTTTGCATTGACATGGCTAACCAAAATCATCTTTAAAGAAATACCTAAAAGAAACGATTTGGCTTTTTGTTAGCATCCTTCATCTGGTTGAATACTCACAGTCTAAAATTGATCAAGGAACAACAAATCAAGACAAAAATGTGCAATTAATTAAACTTCTAAACATGTCCATCACTTGAAATTTTATTACAAAATTTGCCTTCAGCTTACAATCATAGTTAGTCCAGAGTTAAGAATGTGGTAAGGGAAACACGAAGACAAACTTTTTTTTTTTATTAAAGACCTTATTATTCGATCATTGGGGAATAAGAAATTTTTTGGTATAGGCCTATTTTCTAAAACTGTTCTCATTACCCAATGATACCTGAATCATAAAGATTGGGTCAAAAAAAAAAGAAAAGGTTTAGCTTCGGTTTTACCCTTACCCCACTTTTAACCAAGACTAATTGTCAAAAAATAATTTGTACTTATTTGCATAAGACTTTTTTTTATATAATTAATTTCATACCGATTTGTAACTATTCTTAAATATTAATTTACATACCTTTTTATATAAAATTTACACTGGTTAGACTTACTCAAGGGAGATAACTCTCTCTCATATAAAATTTACACTGGCTTGATTTGCTAAAGGGAGATAACTCAGTTATCCATATTAAAGAATTTCTTGGCTAATTAAATGTTTTTCCAGGGTATTCTAATTGAATAAAATCCAAATATTTTAGTAGCTTTTGTTAGCATTATAAAAATTTCTTTACACATTCTCTTTGCCTCATCTTCTCTCTTCTTACTAACTTGTGCCTGGCACACAATAAACGTGGAGGTGCGTGGTGTAATGGTTACCTTCGTAGGAAATGGACATGCAGAAACAAGTTCAAATCCTGGACGTGACTGTTTGCATTTCACATAGCACTAGTACCCTTGGGAAAGGGTACTAGTGCTATCATAGTAGGGCAGACTGGGCTCTTTAACCTTGGTATGAGCAACCAGTCTAGGAGAAGGAAAACTGTGAATTCAAATCAAAGGGGCTCTCTTCTCATTAGTCAAAACTACTTTTAGAGCTCCTACTTTTATATGAACTATTTCTATTTTAATGGATTAGATGATCTCTTAGAAGCTTTGCTTATGTAAAACAATTTCCAATTAGAATAAAAATCATTTTTGAATAATGTTGGAATTAGTCCAAGTGAATTTAATTCATATTTCATTAACCCTAAATCTGTCAAGATTGCTTATATCATTCATTAAAGATTTCTTCAGGTAAATTGAATTAACATACACAATGGTTGTGGAATAGGAAAAAAACTAAGTTATATCTAACTAATAATATGCACTGTACAACACAAAACTATACAATTCATTCTAACCACCATTAATCAA
Source organism: Doryteuthis pealeii (assembly GCA_023376005.1). Taxonomy (NCBI): domain Eukaryota; kingdom Metazoa; phylum Mollusca; class Cephalopoda; order Myopsida; family Loliginidae; genus Doryteuthis; species Doryteuthis pealeii. Next base: position 66,226,825 of record CM042147.1, on the reverse strand, counting down.
TCACAATTATTATTATTATTATTATGCAAATTATTTCTTGTACATTTTTAAAATCTGTTTATTTTTGATAAATGCAAAAATCTCAAGACTTATAATAACAAACTACTTTTGTATATACAGAAAATATCTAAAAAATCGTATGACAATTGTGAATACCACTATCCTTATTATAATCATGATTTATTATTATTATTATTATTATTATTATTGTTATGTTTGAAATGATTTATCCTTATCATTATTACTATGTTCATGTTAAAGAGAAGATATTACTCAAATTGGCATTCCTTATTGTTATTATTATTATTATTATTATTATTATTTCACCCTTTGTGAGTTTTCCACACCAGCATTAGCTGATGGTCTTTCACTGGAGTCTGAGTGACTATAAGTCTCCTCAGGTCTCCAGGACTCTTCTGAGTATTTTAGCCGACCTTAACAATTCTGTGGTTTCCATGATCTCAATCTGATTGGGGACCGTTTCAAGGGCACCAACTACAATTGATATTACTTTCACACTTATATTCCACAAGGTTTTTTTTTTTTTTTTTTTTTTTTTCCCAGTTCTCTGGCAAGGTCCAGGTATTTGTCTATTCGTTTTCTTTCACCCTCATCCTGTATTATAAATATTATTATTATTGTTATTCTTCACACCAGCATTAGCTGATGGTCTTTCACTGGAGTCTGAGTGACAACAAGTCTCCTCAGGTCTCTAGGACTCTTCTGAGTATTCTAGCTGATTGCAGCAATGCAGTTGTCTGGATGGTCTCAATTATTATTATTGTTATTATTAAAATGATTTATCTTCATTATCATTACTATGTTCATGTCAAAGAGAAGATATTACTCATCATGGCATTCATTATTATTATTATTATTATTATTATTATTATTATTATTATATTGACTCTGTATCTTATGTGAACCCCTTTAACTCTTTTTGCCAACTATTCATCTAAAATTTATACATTTTCAAAATTCTTTTATTTGTGGTCTGGTATTAAACATATGTAGACATTATGAAAAGCTTTATTTTGAGCTTAGTTTTCAGTTTGTGATTTTTTTTTAAAATATCAGCTGTAAATATAACACCATTTCAAAGAGTAAGATATAAATCCAAAATAGATTTTATAATATTTCCTTCAAACTAAGGATAACTAATCTTGGCAGTGGACGCTATTCAATCACAAGATATAATGATTGAATATAGAATAATAACAGTATTAAAATCCTTATTAAAAGGAGGAAAATAAGTTCAATATATAAATAATTATATGATATTGAAAAAGGTACTAATTATAAAAGATAATATATAGACAAATTCCTTTATTTCTGAACATCTGTTCAAAAACCAGTAATTGAAAAAAATTGAAAACCAAATTTATAGTAATAATGTCTCTCTGATTAGAGAGTTACATAAAAAGAAATGAGTACATTTGATGAGATTATTTAAAAGAATTATTGAAGATAAAAATTTTGTTTTTTTTCTTCTTTTTAAAAAAAAAAAAAGAAAGAAATATTGTAAAGTAGAAAAGGGACAATGCATGTTAATTTTTTTTCTTTTAATTTCATACAAGACCATTTTTGGGAGAGTTTTTTTTAAACCATTTTTTGGGGGTCTCCAAAATCAAATTATATCGATCATTCCAATTAAAAATCAATGCAAAAGTAATTTATGCGATTGTTAAAAAAAAACAATGTCATGATAGAAAATATTTACCGTTTATACTAAAAACTGTTTTTTTATTAACTTAGTGGTTTCTTTTTAGATGGATGTAAGTAGGTTGTGAATATAATATCTAAAAAAAAAAAAATAATAATCTGAAATGATAGTTGTGGGGTTTTATACATTCAATTTATAAATAACCTTTTTTTTTTTTTCTTTTTTTTTTTTAGGATGATTTTTTTTGTGATTTTAAAACAATTTGACCATTTTTTTCTATGTAAATTCTTCTATCATTAATGTGCAGCTTATAAAAAAAAAAAAAAAAGAAAGAAAAAAGAAGCAAAAATGTTTGTGATGATCATTGCTGAAATATCTAGTTAGTCTTTTATAAATCTTTAAAAATTCTTTTTCTATTTCAAACCTGATAGAATAAAATTAGAAACTTTCCTTATTACGGTCCAGTCATGCTGTAAGCACCGGTTCCTGCTAGATCACCAAAGTTAAGCAGCAATGAGCCTGTTCAAAACTTAATTGGATGACCATTCGAGGAACAGCAGGTACTGTAAGCAACCTGGGTCCTTTGTTTATGACAAATGACTTGATTTGGCATTAAATGACCTGAAAAGAGTTGATATGCCATAAAACAAACAACCAACTAAACTTACCTTCAATTTTTATACTGTAGATATGGAAATCCATACTTAGTAAAAAGTTAATAAAAATCTTATTCATAATCTCATTCAAAACTAAAATTGGATTATACATTTTTAATGTATAGTAAAATTTATCAAAATTCTGGCAAATAAAGGTTGAATTTTAATAGAAACTAAATTTATTTTTAATAAGATAATTGTTATAATAATATCTATTATATACATTATTATTATTATTAATAATAATAATAATCTTATCTAATTTCGCTATACAAAATATAAAACACCTTAACAGGAGCGGGGACTTATCCTATAAGATATTCTTTCACCCAACTACCTCAATTATTTATTTAAGTAAATACTGATGTTTAAAATTGATCATGGAAAAAGAAAACAACAACAATCAACAACCTCCCCTTCCATTAAGTCAGCAAAAGAACAATACAGTATACTACAAATTATGGTAATTATATTTAAAAGAAAAAAATAACAGATATATACATACATAGATACATGATGATAATTATTAATAAATGTATAGTCTAGGTTAAACGTGTGATAAGGGTAACCCAAAAATTAACTTTTTTGGGGTGGGGAGAGAATAAGAAGAAAAAGAACAAGAATGAAAGAATGAATGAAAGAAAACAAGCAAACAGGAATGAATGAAAGAAAACATGAATGAATGAAAGAAAACAAGCAAACATGAATGAAAGAAAGAAAATATGAATGAATGAAAGAAAGAAAATATGAATGAATGAAAGAAAGAAAATATGAATGAATGAAAGAAAGAAAATATGAATGAATGAAAGAAAGAAAATATGAATGAATGAAAGAAAGAAAAAATGAATGAAAACATGAATGAATGAAAGAAAGAAAGAAAACATGAATGAATGAATGAAAGAAAAAAACATGAATGAATGAATGAAAAAGAAAACATGAATGAATGAATGAAAGAAAGAAAGAAAACATGAATGAATGAAAGAAAGAAAGAAAGAAAACATGAATGAATGAAAGAAAGAAAGAAAGAGAAGAAAATAATAAAGATAGAAACAAACAAAAGTTTTCTTGTTCCCCAATGATACTTGCATTGGAAAGATAAGGTCCAAAAAACTTTCAGTTTACCCTTACTACACTTTTAACTTGGTCTAATTATGATACTATTTATCATACACCTTAATATGATGATAATTATTAATAAATATAGTTTTTATGATATCATCTGATTGTAGATACTTTTAGAGCCAGTTTGCATTGGTAAGTTTTGCTGAAGGTCATCTCAGTACCAGTTTTACCTGTGAATGGGACCAGTCCACTTGGGATATTAACTAAATCTGACTCAAATATTATTGTTTGTTTATGTTACATTTAAATTTTAAAAAAAGCATATATATGATGTCATTGTCAATAAAACATAGTACATAGATGATATTTTTGTTGTTTTCATTATTATGATGAGATATTTCATAACCTAGGTTAAAAGTGTGCTGCGGATAACCAGGCCTTATTATGTATCATTGGGCAACAAGAAAAGTTTTGGTAAATTAGTTAGGTTTTTGGGTTATTTCCTATAAGTCTAACATGATCGAAGGAGAACCACTCTTGACTGATAAATTATTTATTTATTGATCTACTAAGAAAAAAGAAGTTAGGGTTTAATGGGGAAATAAATAATTTATCAGTCAAGAGTGGTTCCCCTTTGATCATGTTAGACTTATAGGAAATAACCGGTTTTTGCCCATTTACAAAAATTTTTCTCGTTCCCCAATGATACCTGCAACGGAAAAATGAGGTCTAAAAAAAGTTTGGCTTCAGGTTACTTTACCAACCTGATTTTTTAAAAAAATATTATTTGGATTATTCAGACTATTGTCTAAATTGTTTTGGCCAATGTGCCCTCAAGCCTTCTTTAGGTATTTCTTGTCAGACTCAGGAACCTTCTTTTCAAAATCAGGAACCTCCTCGTCGTAATTGGGAGCCATCACGGAACTTTCAACTCAATCCTTTATTCAATCCATGGGGGTATCCTGTTCTCATTCCGCTAACCATAGCTGAGTACAGGTGTTAAGCTGTGTTAATTATTATTCTATGTTACTGTCGCCCTGACTAGGATTGAACCTGCAAGCCTAGAGATAAACTTAGAACTGTCTTAAACCAACACCTTTATCCACTACACTATGTGTTCAATTGGAAGGTTCCTGTGTTCAAGAAGCTTCCAGAGTCTGAAAAGAAATACCTGAAGAAGGCCAGAGGGAATATCGGCCGAAACATTGTACAGATAAACAATAAAGATGAGGACAATAGTCCGAATAATCCAAATAATACTTTTTTTTTTAATGTTTAAATTTTTTTTTTATTCTCTCAATTTTGTTACAGCTCTGGACAGTTTATTTAATCCTTTGAAAATTTAGCTTTAATTTTAGAGTGAAAAGGGGATAGACTTCCTCACTGATACCTACTTTAGACCACTCTGTCTACTTAACTGCCCAACCAGAATAAATAGTAGTAACTCAGTTGGTAGAGTATCCGCCTATGAATTGCAAGGTTCCAGGTTCAATACCAGTCCTCAGCACAAGAGTAGCACAGCTTGGGTAATCTGATCTGTGTAGTAAAATGGATAGCTGAGAGGTAGGTGTGGCATTTTTATCTCAGCAAAAAACAATCTCCTATTTCTAGTGCTAGCAAAGAGAGAGGATAGACTCCCTCGCTGTCCAGCTGATACTAACATTCCTTCCAATGTGAGTACTTTTAAACATGGTGTAATATTTCAAGTTATCATAGTTGTTTAGTTGGAAAGGCTTAGGTGGCCTTCCAATATGGGTACATAAAAGTACAAGACATATTCCGACAAAGGAGTTGTGAAGTGTAACAAACACGGACTTTATTACATGAGCACGTGGAGAAAATACATATAACAGGAATACATATACGAGTAGAAGGCATATGAAGAAGATGTAATAAAGAACACATATATGAGATACAGTACAATATAGAAGTATACAGAAGATACATAGTTGTACTATAAAGAAGTTAGGACTTCGTCTTACAGAAGTGAGGGAGAGTCCTTTAAGGAAAGTCACTTACTTAGGCTAGGTGTTGGGGGCGAAGCCCCACCCCCACCCAAATAAAATGGTCTAGACGCAAACATCTAACCCATGTGTGCAGGTTGCAATCCCGGAGACAAGAGAGGGTTCGAACTTGACGCTTCCCTGATTAAATAATCAGTGACACCTGGCGGTCAAAACCTGAAAACTAGGGAAGATAACTCTTCCAGACCAAACAGCGGCAGACAAACGCTACAATGTCTTATGCAGTTTTGACCAAAAACAGTGGCCAACCAATCTTTTCTTAAAAAAAAAAATGTGAGATTGTGCTCGTTTAGCAGGCAAAACTGGGCAAGTCGCAGTTGGTACTGCCATATACCTTATATTACAGATGTATCTGAAATCCTAGTGGCTGAGCAGTCCATGACATGCAACACTTCACTTTAGCTCTTACTTAGACGGGTGGTTAGAGAGACCCCCTCCGATCAATCAGCTGGTCACATCAAGCCCTAGCACCTATATGATTGTCCCAACCCTATTGCTCTTATGGCAAATCCCAACCCCTTTTTATTATATGTGCTGGAAGGCAGTGGCTGAGGGTCCTAGTGTCCTGGCTATGAAATTAAACTGCATCTAGTGATGAAGTTCTAATTCTGGAGTTCTGGGGAGTTATTTTTATTTATAAACAATTTTTTTTCTATTTAACCCATATATGGGATCCTAACAAGTACTACGACCCTGGATCAGAGTGGACCTGGAATTAATGGTGATAAAAGGGGTACTCCACATTCACCAGAGCTCCAGAACTGGAACCTCACCATCAGATAGTTTAATGTCATACCCAGGACATTAAGACCCCTATCCACCACCTCCTAGAACCTATATGAGGAAAAGGTTGGAGCTTGCCATAACTGCAATAGGTTTGGGACAATCATATCAGTGCTAGAGTTTGATATAACCAACTGATTGATCAGAGGGGGGCCTCTCCGACCGACCGTTTAGCCTAAGTAAGGGTCAAAGTGGAATGTTGCATGTCATGGACTGCTTAGCTACCAGGATTCTGTCTTTAAGCATCACCAGTCACCACCCACGATCACAGGGCTGGAGATTGAATAATAAATAAAAGTATAATAAAATAATGAATATAAAAAAAATACAAAATAATAAAATAAACAAATACAAAAAAAATAACAATCTCCCAGATGACCTCTGTTTTTCTTTTTCTGTGACAGCATCCTCAGTTGAGTCGGCTTCATCCAACGAATTCACCAGTGGGGAATTCATGAAGGAAGTAACAAGGGAATAGGAAATTCACAAGTGGTCCCCAAACCCTGGGTCAGTTGAGTCAGCTTCATCCAATGAATTTACCAGTGGTGAATTCATGGAAGTAATATCAAGTGAATAGGAAATTCACAAGCAGTCCCCAAACCCCACATGCACATCCCATTCAGGAGAAGGGGATGCCTTTGTTTACCACAGATTTTCCACAGATGCAGTGAGAAGTACACCAAAAGCCATTGATTCCTGACGATGGAGATGCCCTTTGGATTTTCACCAGAGCTCCTTTGACTGGGTTGTGGCCCTAATACCCTGGGTGCCAGAGCTGTTTCCTTGAGTTGATTCTACCTGGAACTTCTTTCTACTGGAAAGTTCCCTACAGTGTGGTTCTGACACAATCAAATTTACATGGCGTTTCTACGATGAGGAGCGGTTGGACTTTAGGAGGTCTCTGACAGGAAGAACAATTTGAGCATGCTCGGGAAAAGATGTGCTTCCTGGTACCAAAAAAAAAAAGAAAAAAAGAGATCTAGCTTGAACTTTGACTAGGAACACAGCTATTTCTGAAGAAGAAAATTCCTCTCCAAGAAATAGCTATGAACCTGGTAATAAAGTTGAGTTTTTGAAAGCATCTCTCTGTCTCTTTTTCTTTCCTTCATTCTATTTCAGCTTGCACGACCAGTGTGAGAAAACTACACATATTGGGGCTAAAAGAAAAAGGTCCAACTTCTAAGTAACATCCAAATAATATCCTAGCCCTATAGATCCCCACTCCACAATGGAACCACCTGTTGGCCCTGTAATACCTGAGGACAGGTTTGTGGTGGCTGAGCAGTCTGTGAACCCGGTACTAAGAAGTCCCATGACATGCAACACTCTACTTCATCCTTTACTTTCTCTGACTACCCATTTAGCCTAAGTAAGGGCCAAAGTGGAGTGTTGCATGTCATGGACTGCTCAGCCACCAGGATTCCATCTTTAAGCAACATGTCACCAACCCTGGCCAACAAGTGGCCCCATTCTTGCAGTCTGTATGTTCTACATCCCCAGCCAACAGGGCAAGTTTAACACCCAAATTATATCCTAGCCCTGTAAGAAAGGTTCAAAGTTACATATATTGGATACATGACTCCGACGAAGGTTAACTGACAAAACATTTAATAGAGTACAGCACATGGATATGACGAGATACAAAGTACATGGGTAAAACAAAGTTACATGTAGAACAATAAACACACATTCATGAATGGTACAAGATATACAAAAAGTACAGACATGTGACTGGGGATAGTCCATGCTGTAAAGAACTTACAGTAATGTAAGTGGGGCCAAAAGCCCAACGAGAAGGGATAGACCGTGTCTAGCCCATTGTGTCTCGTTGTTACTGGAACAGGAAAAGAGGCCGAAAGGGTTTGAACCCGGCGCTTAAATACTATAGCCCCCTAGCGGGCACCAGCAAACTAAACCGGGCAGACAACTCTCCCAGGCAAATACGAAACTAACGCTACAGCCCCATAATATGCAACATACCGTATAATTGTGGCAGGAAATATAAAGGTGAGATTGGCCACTCTCTAAATTGTAGACTGAAAGATCATCCAAAAGGTAAGCTATGGTTTGATCCTAATAAAGATTTCTTAGAAGACTAGACGAGAAATTTTAAGAGACGTTCCAAAAGTTCTAAAAGCAATAAGTCATGTACAGCAATTATCAAAATCTTCCATTCATATCACTGCTCTGTCGGTTGGAGCTTTAGAATACACCAACCACACTTCTGCAGTGGGGTAAAAAAAAAACCCACCCCAATTGGGTCACCTATTGGCTAGGAGAGCAACCCGTGACACTTAAGGAAAGAACCCTGGTGGCTGAGCAGTCCATGACATGCAACACTCCACTATGGTCCTTACTTAGGCTAGATAGGCGGTTGGAAAGGGCCCCTCCAATCAATCAGCTGGTCACGTCAAGTCCTAGCACCTATATGATTTTCCCAACCCTATCGCAAGCCCCAATCCTTTTTATCATATATGTGCTAGAAGGCGGTGGATGAGGGTCTTCATGTCCTGGGAATGACGTTAAACTTTATCTGATGAAATTCCAATTCTGGAACTCTGGGGAATGTGGAGTACCACTTCATCATCATTACTTCCAGGTCACTCTGACCCAGAGTGGTAGTATCTGTTAGGGTCCCATCTATGGGTTAAATAGAACAAAATGAGTTCTAAAAACAAACCAACCAACCAACCAACCATTCATATCACCTAGGCCAGTAACATGTGGCACTGATTTAAGCTACACTGTAATCATGTTTGTTTAAACCCACCTTTTCCCAATACAATTAAAGATTTCTAAGCAGACTTGACAAGAAAATTGCACAAGCATTAAGCCAGGTACAGTAAGTATTAAAATGGAAAGATGGACTCACCAACACCTATAGTTATTTAGGTTATTTCCTATAAGTCTAACATAAACAGAGGGGAACCACTCTTGACTGATAAATTATTTATTTTTTTATTGATCTACTAGGAAAAAAGAAGCCCGGTTTAGGGTTGATTTAATGGGAAAATAAATAAATAATTTATCAGTCAGGAGTGGTTCCCCTTTGTTTATGTTAGACTTATAGGAAATAACTTATTTATTAAGCTGGGGTTAGATGTGGCACAAGGCCAGAAGTAAGGGGCGCCCAGTGAGAATCGAACTCCCTACCAATGGTCTGCTAATCTAGCTCACTAACCATTACACCACATGAGGTGCCCAACCAATTAATTCAGAATAATACAAACATTCGATTGATTGATTTTTAACGTTTGAAAGAAATGACAACAGCTAAGGCAAGGAGAACAAAGAAAGAAAGAAAGAAAGAAAGAAAGAATATAAAAAGGAAGACCAAAAAGAAAAGGTGAGAAAACAGAAAGCAAAAGAAGGGAAGAAGGAAGGAAAGGGGAGAGAGGCAGGAAGGAAGTAAGAATATAAACAGGAAGACGTAAAAGAAAAAGTGGGGAAAAAACGAGAAAAGAAAGAAAGAAAGAGCGCAAGGGATGCAGGAAGAAAGGAAAAATGGCTAAACTTGCAAATCAGTTAGAAAATTAAAACATATTACAGGGTGACCCAGAAAAAACAGAACCCAAATTATTTATTTATTTTCCCATTAAACTAACCCTAAACCCCCCTAGTTAAAATTAACAGTTTTGTTACAAAATTTGTGGGTTCTGTTTTTTCTGGGTCACCATAATTTTCCGACCGATTTTCAAGTTTTGCCGGAAAATATATATATAAGAAAGACATGAAAGAAAAACTGTGAAAAGTAGAAAGTAAGAAAAAGGAAGACTTGAAAGAAAGAAAGAAAGGAAGAAAGGAAGAATATAGAAAGCAAGAGGTAAAAGAAAAACTGCGAAAATTAGAAATAAAGAAAAGAAAGAAAGAAAGAAAAAGGAAACTGTTGAGGTTAAAAATTGCCAATTTTCATTCAGCAATAACAAATAAAACAAATACTTGTATATTTGTCCTAAATACAAGGGAGAGTAAAAAATTATCCGCACTTTCATTATAACATCTATATATATAAAAGGAAGTCTGGTATGTACATGTCGACTTATAACTCACAAATGAGAGATCATTCAGATTTTAAATCTTGCATACCACTTAATATGCTTATAACTAAGAAACATAAAAAAATTTGTTTTTTGATTTTCAATAATTAAGCGATATAATTCAATAATTAAGAAAAAATTAAGAAATACCGTATACAGACAATTTCACCCCCACTTCACTACCGCCAACACGAGTCGAGTTTTTAACTTTCAAGACAGAAAAATTAAAAACTATCATTAACATAATCTTCAACCCCCAGCCACCATTGTCACCTTTGAAGTGGCATCAGCCGACCCAGACCAATGCCATCTGTAGGCCTGGCTAAGAAAGAAAAAAAAAGAATTCTGAAATAAACCCATGCCACAGGTTGTGAACTTGCCGTTAAAACTGTCCCACCCAACCTCTACTGTATAAAAAAGAAAGACAATTTTTTATTTCTAAATTATTTTAGAAATAAAAAATCGTCTTTCTTTTTTATACATTAGGGGTTGGGTGGGACTGTTATTCTAAGCATATGATTTTAGCAAAAATTATTTTATTTTACTAATTTGTATTTTTATTAGGTATCAACAATTCAAGTGCCAATTTTCACTTGAAAAACGAATTAAAATTAAAGTCAAATTTTTGTCCAAGTCGAAAAGTAGTAACATAATGAGCATCAGTTAAAAAAAGCAAAATAATATTACATCTATAATTAATTTTTGGTACATTTTGAACATTAAATTCTGCCAAAAATTTGATGAAAACGGGCACTTTGTGTCAAGTAAATTATGTACTACATAAACACGTTATTAAGATTTTAAAACACTGATAACAGTTTCTTCTTAGAAATCAATAACAAAAAAATTAAATACACTATGTACAGAAAGTTACTTAACAGCAGAGGTGCTGTCGGTGTATTCTACAGCCTCAGCTGATAGAGTTAAATAAGGACACAAATTTAATACTTAGCTCTTTTTAATTGTTACATTTTAGGAGTAAAAAAGAAAATAAATTAATATATTTTATAACTTGAACACAATAAGCAATTAAGAAATGAATTTGAGTTTTTATCATATGTACATATGTACAATATTTATGTTCCAAAAAATGCAAAAGTTAATAATACTAAGCACATATTTATTAAATTCGATTTTTTAATATTAATATGCAAATTAGCCTTCCCGTTCACACTGTAAACTGCTATTTTGTTGTATATATAAATATAATTGCATGTTGTCAGTATGTAGACATAGTTAACAGTATTAATAATGTAAGACAATTTTATTAATAATTGAGGTTTAGATAAAAATAAAATCATGGAGAATGTGATGTCAATAACTAAGAGAATTGTGACTTGAGTAGGAATATAGTTTCGGTTACAGACAGAAAAACACACAATCTTTATTATAATAAGATATTTTAAATGTAAAAAAAAATAATTCCAAAAATAAATATTGTAATGTACAAATTCTCGGTAATGTTTTTAATTCTATAAATTATTTTCCTCTTATTCTCTCTCTTACCCATTCACTCCCTGGTGTTCTTAAAAATTTTTTTAGTCTGGCCATGGACCGGGTACTTTTGCTAGTATCTATATATTAATACTCATGTTCTTTTAAATATGACCGTTATCATCTTGCAACACGAGTGGCCTAAATTTTTACCACAGTCTACAGGACAGATGTTAAGGGAATATGAAATGAAGTTCAATGTATATATTTTTAATTGGACTATATGACCTTTAGGCACCCCTTTCTGATCTCGATTAAGAAAGGACATGTTTTTCATTTACACCGTCAATATGCGGTTGTTTTAACAGACGATTTTTAGATTAAAATTTTGTTCTTATAAAACTAACCCCTAACCATAACCCCTAACAAACAACCGGATATTGACGGTGTAAATGAAAAACATGTCCTTTCTTAATCGAGATCAAAAAGGGGTGCCTAAAGGTCATATGGTCCTTTTAATTTCTCAACTGGGATTAATACTTTTGATAAAAATGAAACTCTAAGGAAAACATAACTTAATGTGTTAATTCATTTATAAGTTGTTTTTTTAATTTTTAATTAGAAAACAGTATTAATTGATGTTGTATAGATTTAAAGTTGTTGCATAGTGATTTAGTTATACACGTTTTTCACCTCAGCGTTGTTATTTTAAGGGAATTGAAATTATAAACTTATCAAGTCCTATACTGATATAAACTGAAAATTACTATTTGCTGGTAATTTTGCTGAGTATTTAACAATATTTCTATTTCAGAGTAACAATAAGAATAACTTAAAACAGTCAACTTCTGCAGTTGTGAGGTGAAAAAAGTGTATAACTGAATCACTATGCAACAATTTTAAATCTATACAGCATCAATTAATGTTGTCCTTTAATTTTTTTTAAACTTACAAATGAATTAACACATTAAGTTATGTTTTCCTTAGAGTTTGATTTTTATCAAAAGAATTAATCCCAGTTGAGAAATTAAAAATATATACATTGGACTTCATTTCATATTCCACTAATATCTGTCCGGTAGACTATGATAAAAAAAAACAAAACAATTACGCTGTTGAATTCACAGTCTACTTAGATTTTGTTAAAAACAAGTTATTTATTAACTGCTCCTAATAAAACCCTGTCGCCTCTCCTTTTTGCCTCACCGCCCCCTTTGGTAACCACAATTATGTTTAAATTGCTAAGCTGCTGCTGCTGTTTTGAATTCCAAGGGATATAACTCTGAGGGAATAATTACGCGCATTCATTTTCTGACCTTGGAGAGGTTAACTCTTAAGAAGAATTCCAAAAGCCGACCAAAAATAATGAACAGTGCCAAACATCTTCGACTTTTCATCGGCAATTTGCCCTGGACGGTCGGAAGGAAAGAACTGAAGGAATATTTTACCAAATTCGGGCCTGTTAGGAATTCTAATGTTTTGTACAATCGGCAGACAGGCCTTAGCCGAGGATTCGGTTTTATTCAATTCTCCAATCGGGAGGGATACAATGCTGCTATCTCACAAGAATCCCACGTTTTGGAAAATTCTCATTTGGTTGTAGCCGGAGAAACATCAAGAAGAATGCCACAATTAAATGAACCTGAATTAAATTCTTTTCAGTGATTTTCGCTTCCAGGACATTTAAAACCCTCTACCACGTGTTTTGAGTATTTGAAAGGCAAAGTAGAGACTATTTTATAAGCATTCATTCTCCTTATTAAAAAAATACATTTAAATTATGGTTTATTTTTGCGACAGAACAGAGGTAAGAGACAGTTTTGTTTGTTTGGGTGCAATGGTATTAGATTCGTCTCAAGGTTCCTAGTCCTTAATACCGCTATGCCATTTGATCTTAAAACAACAAGCATATCAAAAGAGAAAGCGCACACAGTAAATTTCTAAGGAGATCCATTTTTACGCTAATAACCGGCCAAAAAAAAAAAATCAAGTGTCATAGCGCTATTAAGGACAGGAACCCCGGGACGTTTCAAATACGACCCCCTTAATTTGCTATCATAAATTTCATAAGATTTTATTTCATTTATTTATTAATTATTTTCATTGATTATATAACCCTGCTTGTAGGTATTGCCGAAGATGACGTCAAATCTGTATTTTACAAAATAAATTTACTCCCACCCCCGATTGAAAAAAAAAATACAAAAAATCAGGTAATTATCCGATGTTAATGAAATATCAGTGTCGATTTATCAGTGAATGAATTTTATAATGCATTAGTTATTTTATTTATAATTATATATATTATAATAGTTTAAAATGTATTAAAAATAAATTACATGTGTAATATTATTTTGCTTTTTTTTTTTTTTTTTTACTGATGCTCCTTATGTTACTACTTTTCGACTTGGACAAAAATTGACCTTAAATAATCGATTTAATTAATTTTAATTCGTTTTTAAAATTAAAATGAGACAACATTTTGGCACTCCCTATATTAAAGTTACCCTAACTTCTGTCCGAATAATTAACATTAAAAAATTCACGAAACTTATGTATTTTGTTGTTGTTTTTTTTATATGGCATTTTAGTATCGGTGATTTTTTAAAAAGATCTACGTACGGGGACCCCGTACGTAAATCTTTTAAAAAAATCATATTTTTTGCAAATAATTTTGTTAGATTTCCATTCATTCAGAAGAACTTCCGGTACACGTGACGGTCCCACTAGTAAAAAATAAAATAATAATAATAATAAAAGGATTTTGCGAATAATTTTACTTGCTTTCCATCCAAGAAACATTCATATACTTAGAGAATTTGTCAAATTTGAAATTAATTAATTTCTTATGGAATTACACGGGTGGTTATGTCTACTACGTAAATACAATGGCGAAATGGTCACTGCCTGATACAATGACACGAGTTATCTGCCTTTTGTTTTGATTTTATTTAGAGTTGATGCTGACAATTTCTGTTACATTATCTGTACAAATTTTGTTGTATTTATTTATTCGAAGAGGCTACTCTGTCGGTTCTGGTCGAGTAGACAAACTTGCTTGGTAATCTTGAATTTTAATAAATTACATATGTAATTTATTTTTAATACATTTTAAACAATTAAATTAAGCCAAAAAATCTTAAAAGAAAAAAAAAAAAGATTAAGTCAATGAGATTGATGTCCCTTACCGTTTTGTTTAGGAAGAAACAGGAAGTAAATGGTCTGCCAATATCTAATCAGAGTAAATATTACCCCCTCCTCCGCTTTTTTTCCCCCCTCAAATTGTTCAAATCACTAGGACTACATGTTTTAACACGAAAATGTCATAAAATGTCTATTTAGTAACAATTAAGTTAATTTTAGATAATGCGCAAATACAATTTTATGGTAGGAATTATCACTTAAAGATCAATATTTACCAATAAAAAGACAAAAGACCTATGGTGTGAATAGAAAAAAAATTTAAGGGAGCTATACTGGTAGAAAATAAGTACCGAAAACCGAAAAATCAAATGTAAACTAAAAAAATTATTTTTGGATATCTTTTTTTTATTTTTTTTTTTACTCTTTTCGATAATTATTTACTTGGGTATTATCTTATAAAAGAAAGAAATATACATCGATATTTGTTCTGTTTCAGAATTTTTCTACAAAATTTATTGGATAACAATAATAAAGTAAAGTAGTTATTAAATAGATATGTTTTTAGAATCTAAAAATATGAAATTTGAAACTTAAAATTAGGCGTTTCATATTTTAAATGAATTTTATCTATTAATTTACCATAGCAGAAAGTTTTAAAATGAAATAACTGATGCATTATAAAATTCATTTATTGATAAATCAACACTAAAAATGTCATTAAGATTGGATAATTCCCTGATTTTTTTTTTGGATTTTTTTCAATCAGGGGAGAGGGGGAATTTTATTTTGTAAAATACAGATTTTACGTTATCTTTGGCAGTGTTTATGGCCATTTTTACAATATATTTGAGCAAAATTGACACAAAAAATAGTTTAAAATGTATTAAAGATGTGTAATATTAGTTTGCTTTTTTTTTTGCTTTTTTTTTTTGTTTTTTTTTTTACTGATGTTCATTATGTTACTACTTTTCGACTTAATCAATTTAATTAATTCTAATTTGTTTTTAAAATGAAAATGAGCCAACAAATTGGCAGTGCCTATTATAAATAAAATGTGATTTTAACATTCTCTTGTGTGCTATTGTAGCATTGCTCCAGAACAATATGTGTTGCATAGGCCAACTTAAGTTGTAGTAGTAGTCGCCGTTAGTAGTAGTAATAGTCGTTAGTTCAGAAATAACACACTCAGATTGTATAGTCACAGGGGATGTTTATTTCTTTGATGCACATGGGTTCTTTTTCAGAGAGAAGGAAAGATAGAGAGAAAGAAAGGGTACGGTCAAATTACTGTCATAAATCATGTTTGCTACTACTATATCGAACCGCGAAAGGTCCCGCCTGCTTCCCACGAGGCCTGGTCGAAAAGAGACAGATTTTTATCTTCTGTTTCAGGTCAAAACCCGGAACTTCCGTTTTTTATTTTTAAATCTATTTCTGGGGTCATTCGTCGGTCATATTACTGGCACCCCGCTTATGTTTACTCTTCCAAATTTTAACCTTTGTTTGCTCTTATTTCTTTTTCTTCTCTTTCTCCTTTCAATCCCTATTGACCACAATATGACCTTTAGGCACCCCTTTTGCTTTGCTGATTCATAAGTACATTTTTTTCATTTACACCGTCAACATCCAGTTGTTTGTTAGGGGTTAGTTTTATAATTTAAAAAAAAAAACTAAAAATCGTCTGTTAACAAACAACCGGATGTTGATGGTGTAAATGAAAAAATGTACTTATGAATCAGCAAAGCAAAAGGGGTGCCTAAAGGTCATATGGTAAAAAAATAAAACAATTTGAAATAGAAACTTAGTTCTATTCCCCCAAATAAAATGTTGTGTGCGTCTATTAATTATTAATCAAATAATTATTTTCAATATTTTACACATAAATTTTATACAAAATCGTAGGTATTTATTTATTTGTAAACTTTTTAGTTAACTTCTTGTTACTGAAAAAAAAAAAAGGATGAGATTTAAATAATTTTAAGAAAATCAAAGGTCTAGATTAAATAATTAAATATATATAATACCGGGCATGTATTTATCAAAAAAAAATAGTGTGGACTGATTAATATTACAAACTTAATTTTTGAATTTATATAATATGGGGTTGGTTTTTTTTTTTATTCTGTTTATTAAAGATTTTGGTAATTTTCACCTTTTTAGTTGTCTAAATTCCTAGCAAATAAGGCAATTAGAGTAACCTCCCTTGACTTTCACTTTGAAACAAGCCGGTAGCCATTTTTGAAAGTCTCCGTGTGAAATACACAAATCTTAGAAACTTTTCGAAAACAATACAACTGCATGCTTTAACACCAAAATATCATGAAATGTGTTCTTAATAACAATTAAGATTCATTTCAGATAATGCGCACGCACAATTTTATGCTAGGAATTTTAACAACTAAAGGTGAAAATTACCAAGATTTTGACTATAAATCAAATACTCATTGATAAACTTATGCAGTTCCTAAGTGTTTGTGATGTAAACAGTAACTTAGTTTTGGTTACAGACAGAAAATATACTTTATAATTAAGGGTTGGTTTAGCTCAGTCAGTAGAGCATCCACTTCAGAACCATGAGGTTCCGGGTTCTATACTGGCCTTCATCAACTCAGTGCATAAGAAGCATGGCTTGGATCTGTATGGTAAAGTGGGGACCTTGTGTTAGTTGTGGTGCTCCACCACAATCGCCATGGTCTACTGCTAGCGAAAAGGGGATAGACACCCTCACTGTCTGGCTGATATCGACAATAGGACTTTACTTTTTATTGTTAAACTAGATGTTTTGTCACCTCCCTAGACAATTTGTGATGTTACCTGTTGAGCATGTAAAAGCAGTTTTGTCAGTTAAATCCTGGGCTGTCTTGAGGCAAATCTAACTTGGACTTTCTTAGAGACATCATTAATAAGACTAGCAAATATATGCACCCTCCGGGTGCAAGTATTTAAGTTTTAATGTAATAAAATATTGTATTAAATTAGAAAGGCTAATGAAACTAAATAAGAATACAGATAAAAAGATTTGAAACAGAGGGAGTATAATAAAAGATTTGAAACGGAGGGAGTATAATAAAAAATGGAACAACTGAAACTTACTCTTCCATCACTCTCGTCTTTCATTGTTATTTTTTCTAATTTAAGTATTTAGTTAAAAGAGGAAGTAAAGAATAAAATGACAGTTATTTTATCTTGTTAATGGATTTCATTTAAGATTCATTGAAGAGATTTTTGCTTATATTCATTAAAATAAAACCAAACAGTTAGAAATCAATAATACCAAGCACATTTATTAAATTCGATTTTTTTAATATTAATATGCAAATTAGCCTTCCCGTTCACACTGTAAACCGCTATTTTGTTGTATATATAAATACAATTGCATGTTGTCAGTATGTAAACATAGTTAACAGTATTAATAATGTAAGACAATTTTATTAATAATTGAGGTTTAGATAAAAATAAAATCATTGAGAATGTGATGTCAATAACTAAGAGAATTGTGACTTGAGTAGGAATATAGTTTCAGTTACAGACAGAAAAACACACAATCTCCATTATAATAAGATATATTCTACGTATCAATGATTTTGACTATAAATTAAATACTCATTGATAAACTTATACAATTCCTGAGGGTGTGGTAACATAAGCAGTGACATAGTTTCAGTTACAGACAGACACCGCATCTCCATTATAAGATTTGTTTGTTATGCCTCCTTGGGCATCTTTTCACTAGTCTTGATCTGATTAGGCAATTTGTTCCAAAAATATATTACTCTATTAGCAAAAATTGTATCCTAATAATTTTTTTCTTTCTATTTTTAGGTGAAAACCACATTTTTACTCCAGATCTGTATATGAATGCCAACAAGTAACCTCATGTAATTAAAAAGAAAATTAGAATTGAAGGCTACATGTTTTTGTTTTTATTTTTGTCTCAACCAAGAGATATGATTCTCCCTATAAATGTTGAACTACAAATGTGGCAAAAATTAGTATTGTCATTATACCAGGGTGAGTTTTGGTATGTGCTAGTGTAGCATTACCAGCTTGTTTCATAAAATCGTTGGACATAGACAATTTTTCATTTTATATGGTTAGAAAGAAAATAAAATGATCTTTCTAAATATGGAATTTATATGTGTTTTTATGCATTTAATTATTTTTTACAGCAAGTTAAAATGATATTTTGCCTCAAAGCCAAAAACATAAAAAGACTTTTTTTCTTTTTCTAGACTAATTTTTACATGATACTTTGTTTTTCAAAATCATAATGGTTAATCTTTATCAATATTCTTGAAATTTTACACTCAATTAGAAGACACCTGGAAGTACAAACAGGACCCTTTATAGGACAAATTTACTCGATTTTCAAATGTAAACAATCTCTTGTAATTCTGACCTTATCGGCTTAAAAAAGTAATTATTAGCGTATTTTGGGTCCAATTTTTTAAATATTTGTATGGTTGGAAAGAAAATTAAATTATCTTTCTAAATATGTAATTTGTATGTGTTTTTATCCATTGAATTATTTTTTACAGCGAGTTAAAACGGGTTATACAAATTTTTTTCCGGTTGAATTTTCTGTGTTACTTTCTTTGTAAAATCAAAGTGGTTAATCTTTTTCAATATTCTTGAAATTTTACACTTAAATAGGAGACACTTTAAACTACAAGCAGAAACTTGTTTTCTTTTTCTTTTCCGATCTTTGGGAGTGAAACCAGAATAGACCAAAGTTGAAAGCAATTTCTTCAAAAAATTTAAGATAAGCAAAAAAAAAAAAAGCACTATGTCCCTAATAGGAGACAATCTCAGAATCATTTTCATATATAATGTGAAATAAAAATGATTGTATATTGTCAGGGATTTGCTTTGAAACTTTGAAAAAAAAAAACCTCAAATTTACTTGTCTCCTGAACGTAAACAACTAAGCGCTGTTTATTCAGACCTTACCAGTTTAAATAGTAATTCATCACTTATTTCTGGTCCAATTTTAAAAATATTTATATGGTTGGAAGTAAAATAAAACAATCTTTCTAAATATGTAACTTTTATGTTTTTTTTTTTTTGTTTTTTTTTAACCATTAAATTATTTTTTACAGCGAGTTAAAATGGTATTATTTTAAACTTATATAAAGAGTTATTCTATTTTTTGTATGTAATACAACATAGCAGGTATTTAAAAAGGTATTTTTAGTCTAAAGTGATGTTATTTATATAAATTAATACTATGTATGTGTTATGCCTTATGAAAATGTTGAATAATCTTGTGGTAAACTTTTTTTTTAAAAACAAGAAATCTTGATATTCCTACTTTTTATACCCCAAATAATGGGAGATATGGAGATACATAAAATTTAAGTACAGAATCAGAAAGAACATACAATTTTACATAAGAATGCAAAGTTTTATTAAAATTGTTCTAAAAATAAAGAAATGGTGAAGAAATTACTAAATTTCTTGTTTTGAATTGGTCCGTGATTTGACATTTTTTTAACAAAATCCTGTCCACTTTTGTACCCCCAATTTCGGGGCTTTAAATTCTCATAACTTTTGAACCACTGGGGATATTTGAATAATTCAAACAGTTCAGAACTTCATTTACAAAGATCTATATAACTAATGTGATTAAATAACAATAACCTCAAATAAAAATAAAAAATCAACTGGAAATGCTAACTAGTGTCATGTGTGACAAAAATAAAACAGAATAAAAAGACAGAGAACAACTGGATTTTTATAATAAGATATGAATTCAACAATGACAGTTAATTTGTATCGAAGAAAGTTAATTTAAGAATTCAAAGGAAAATAAGTTCATATTATGTGGTCAAAAAATACTTACCAACATGCTGGAAATAATGAGAAGCTAGAGGGGAAGCAAAATACTTTTTATAGGGAAATGAATTGCATTGTGAGATGGTTGGGAATAAAAAGCAATCTACTTACCTGAAGAGGGAGAACTAGTCATTTAGTAAACAGGTGTCAGTGAGAGAAGAAGGGAACTAAAGAAAAGAGGAGAAAGGAAGAGTAGGAGGAGGAAAGAGACTGGTGAAAAATAAATTAATTAAAATATTTGAAGAAAGGGAGAAAGAGAAATTAATTTGCAAAGGAAAAAAGAAAAGAAATTAAGAAGTGACAAAAGAAAAAAAAATTAATTTAAAAAAAGAAATTAAGGGTAAAAAGAGAAAGTAATTTAAAAAATAAAGGAAAAAATTTTTAGGGAGAAAGAGAAATAAATTAATAAGGAAAGGAATAAAAGAAAGAAATGAAGGAAAGTAATTTAAAAAGGAAGAGAAAGAGTGATAAATTTTTTAAAAAAAGGAAGTGAATGAGAAAGTTAATTATTTTTATTTTTTTTATAAACAAGTTTTAAATCAAAATATGCAAAAATGAATAACCCATGAAATGTATGTCTAAATTTTTAAGAAGGTCAGAGAGTACATTGTCCAAAATGCTGTGTATATAACAATAAAAATGAGGACAACAGCCTAAAAAATCTACATAATTCCGTTAAATATTGATTAGCTGAAATGACCACACAAATTATTTTGACTCGATTACCAGTTTCTGTTTTCATTTGTTCTCTTCCCTAGGATATTTATAGATCTACACTAATTGGCTTTTCCTTATTTGGAATGAAGGTTGACAACCATTAAGCCGGGTTAAGTATTCTTTCTTGTGTGACTGCTTCTACTTTGACAGACTCAACATAAGAGAGAGACAGCGCTAGGAATGTAATTGTTATGTGTAAATTAGCATGGAATGTTCTTAGGATGAGTCAGCACAACGCCACATGGAATTTTTCTACTGGTCAAAAGACATCACATGGAAAATCAAGTTTATATTTTATAGTTAAAAAGTACTTACCGACGTGCTGGAAATAATGAGAAGCTAGAGGGGAAGCAAAAGAGACTTTTTATAGGGAAATGCAATGCATTCTGGGTGAGGTGGTTGGGGATAGTAAATAAATAAAAAAACCCAACCCAATTACTTGAAGAGGGAGAACTGGTCATTTAGTGAACAGGTGTCAGTGAGAGAAGAAGGAAGCCAAAAAGAACAAGGGAAAGAAACTATAAAGGAAATGACCATAGAATGAATTTGACTTGATTTCCAGTTTCTGTTTTAGTCTAATTGGCTTTTCCTTATTTGGAACGAAGGATGATGACCACTAAGCTGGGTTATGTATTCTTGTATGAAATAAACCTATTATTTCAAAATAGAGGTGTGAAGAGATGACTGAACGCAACCACAGTAACCACTTTTTTCAATAAGACCGTCAATATTCACTAGTCTCAAGTCCAACGTAAATGTTCACTGGTTTCTAGTCCAACACATGTCTCTGTTCTGATTAGGAAGATAAAACAAAAACTGCCCTGTGGTGTGGGAAGTTAGGCCTTAGATAATTGACAGACCACTGCACTCCCCAAGATCTTACATCCAGGCTAATTACGCTTAGCGCTGCTCGACCTGTGCGAAATTTGCATATGTGCCAAAACAATCTCAAAGTTTAGGAGTGAGTTTTCCTTAAATTATGAGCCACCACACACGATTAGGAGGTTGTGAATTCAGTTTCTGTAGTCACCACCTATAGCTTCTACTTGGACAGACTCAACATAGGGAGAGAGACAGAGTGGGGGAGGCTAGGAATGTAATAGTTATGTGTAAATTAGCATGGAAAGTTTTTTACGATGTGTCAGCACAACGCCACGTCATTTTTCTACTGGTTGAAAGATGTCACATGGAAAAACAAGTTTATGTTTTGTAGTCGAAAAGTACTTACCAATATTCTGGAAATAATGAGAAGCTAGAGGGGAGGCAAAAGAGACTTTTTATAGAGAAATGCAATGCATTCTGGGTGAGGTGGTTGGAGATTAAAAATAACAACTCAATTACCTGAAGAGGGAGAATTGGTCATTTGGTGAACAGGTGTCAGTGAGAGAAGAAGGAAGTCAAAAGAAAAGAAAAAGGCTAGGAATGTAATAGTTACGTATAGATTAGCATGGAAAGTTTTTAGGATGAGTCAGCAGAACACCTGGCATTTTTTTCGAGAGATATCACGTGGTGAAGTGTGGAAGAATAGGAGTGAAAGGTGAGAGTGGGGGGCAGAGTTTGGAATGATGGAGTGAGATGTGACTCTGACTCAGGGCAGTTTGATTTGGGGATACAATAAAAATCTCATGAGACAAAAAAATAAGTTGCCTTGTGTCATTATTAAAAATTATAAATGGCACAAGGCAAGATGTCCTCCAGCCTACTGAGTTGGTTCCAAACGCAAAACATTAAAGAATTGCCAGCCCACTCAACATCAGATCCAACCGCCAGATTCGAGCTTCTCCAAGTAGCACAGAAAATGAAATAAGTATACAACTATTATTTTTAGATGACACATCATTACTCCAGTTTAAATGAGCGCCACCAGTTCGTTTAACTGTGATGTTTAGAGGCCAAGACGTTTTGACCGGAAGCCAGAAGTTAACACCCGGACACTTACAGAGTTGATTTTTTTTAAATCCAGAGAATCCCATAATACATTCATTTTATTGTTTATGCTTGCCAGCCCACTCAACATCAGATCCAACAGCCAGATTCAAGCTTCTCCAAGTAGCACAGAAAATGAGATAAGTATGCAACTATTATTTTTAGATGACACATCATCACTCCATTCCAAATGAGGACTGTTACACAAAGAACAGAGTGGTGTGTATATATATATATATATTATAATTATAATCTATACATTTAATGGCTTATTTGTTACCACTAGTTTCAAAGCATTAAATGCTTATCATCAGACAAATGTTAATAAAATCCAAATGAATATCCATTATCCATAGCATTCTTGCTTTATTCATCCATGTGTCACCCTTGTGCATGCATGATGTTAAAAATAAGACTGGGAAAATTTTTTTCTTTTAAGGTGGCTGATTTTGTGTTGTTATTTTCCAGTCAAAGATTTTAATAAATTTTCTTTCTGTGTGGACAAGCTTTGAATATTTCCAGTTTAGTATTTAGGTGTTTATCTGAGGAAGCTAGTCCTTGTAAGATCCGGAATTTTTTCTGTACAGCATCGTCCACATCTCTTGAATCCATTGATATATGGTCTGAGTTGGTTTAAAATCTTATATATACTAGCAAATATATCGGAAATTTGGGTTATCTGTCCCTTAATCGGTTTCTGGAAATCCAGACGCTAGGGGGCAGAGAGAAAGCCCTAAATTGGGAGAACAGTTTCGGCAGGCTCTAAGGACAGGACAGTCAACCACCTGTGAGAGTCAACACGGGGAACTCAACAGGCAGGCAAGAGAATAGTTTTAGCAGCGGCCGAATTAAGGTCAGCATCAGTCTAGGCACCCACAGGGATAAGACCTGACAAATCCACGGACAAGGCAGCAGTCCAAAACAGAACACTGACAAAACAAGAAACCACTACGGATACAATTCTCCAAAAGCTAAGTAAACACTTGTCACTTGCATTTAATATTTCTCTACCCGCCGAGCGAACGTGTTTGGCAACTTCAAAGAGCCTATGAACTTTCACAAACTCTTACACACACACTTGTGAACATTTCTTACATTTGCACCCAATAAAAATTGTTAATCCAATTATATACAATATAATTGCCTTGTACCTTTCCTGAGTAACAGCAGAATTACTATTGTTTCTAACCTTTTACTTGTTATTTCTGTTAAATATATGCACCCTCTGGGTTCAAGTATTTAGGTTTTAATGTAATAAAATATATTAAATTAGAAAGGCTAATGAAACTAAATAAGAAAGATTTGAAACAGATGGAGGTGTTAAATCGAAAAATAGAACAGCTTTCATCACTCCCGTCCTTCATTGCTAAATTTTCCTAATTTTACTATCTAATTAAAAGAGGAAATAAAGAATAAAATTACAGTTATTTTTTCTTGTTAATGGTTTTCTTTTAAGATTTATCTCTGAGATTTTTGCTCATATTTATTAAAATAAAACCAAACAATTAGAAATCATTAATAAAATCAAATTTTAATAATAATAAGCAAATTAGCCTTTCCGTTCACATTGTAGATATGTCAAACATATCTAACTCCAATTTCAACCGGGGTGTCTGGGGGCTTCGGCTGCTGGACCTTACAAGCTAACATCGTTGATCCCAGGGAACACCTGCCCCCTGAACTTAAAGGGTCAGGGCTGGGTTTATTGCCCAGTGCCTGAGGGAGAATGCAGATGGGATCAACGCATTTTTTGCACCCGCCACCCATGAGTCTCGGCTCGTAGGTGGTCCCACATTAATAGGGCTTGTACCTAACCCATACACGTGAAGTACGTGGTAAATATCCTAGTATGTAGATGTGGTCAACTATTAATAATGTAAAACAATTTTATTAATAATTGAGGTTTAGATAAAAAATAAAATCATGGAGAATGTGACATAAATAACTAAGGGAATTGTGACTTGAGTAGTGATATAGTTTCGGTTACAGGCAGACAAACACACAATCTCCATTATAATAAGATACATTTAAGTTTCAAGCCCTGTAGTAACTGGTATCTTACACTGTATTCTTTCTTGTATGACCACTTATACTTTGAAAGACACGCTAATATTCACAGAATTCCGTCCCGGCCTCCTGCCTCAAAAACCGCTAGGCGGTGGCTGCTGAAAAAAAACACCAGCTACGACTGAAGTCCGTGGCCGAAGCGGTGTCACTTATGGCGTTTTTCCCGAAAACCCAACCTCAACCCCAACCCTAACCCCCCTAGTTAAAATTAAGTTTTATTACAAAATTTGTGGGTTCTGTTTTTTCTGGGTCACCCTGTATACAGATTAAACCCTAACTCTAAACCTCGTTTTTTTTCAAGTGACACCGCTTTGGCTACAGACTTCAATCGTAGCAGGTGGTTTTTTTTTCAGCAGCCACCGGCTAGCAGTTTTTGAGGCAGGTGGCCGGGACGGAACTCTGCGAATATACCCAAAGACACAACAAAAAACAAACTATCAAAACTAAAATACATTCAGATTTAGAACATCCATCGTGGTGTAATAGTTGACAAACTAGTCTTGCAGATCCATTACTACCGAATAGTGAGTTTGATCTTCACTGGATGTCCTATACTTGCGACCTGTATCACATCCTATCTGCATAGTTGAAAAACTTTCAATTACCAAGCACTGTTGATTTCATATCTCCAATACCCTAACTTAGATATACATGCTCTATCAATGATATTGAGCACTCTTTACTTATAAATATAGCAAGCTATATTATATTTTTAAAAAATCAAAATAATTATTTCATGAAAATATAGGGACAATATTTAAGACAATTGCATATCAAAATTACAGACATTTTTTAGTAAAATAACAATACTTTCTTTAACAATACTTTCACTCTAAATGAATTTTATCTGTTAATTAATCTACCCATTATTTTCCCATTAAACCAACCCTAACCCCTAACCCTAATCGTAACCCCGTCTTCTTTTTTCCTAGTAGATCAATAAATAAATAAATAATTTATCAGTCAATCAGAGTGGCTCCCCTTTTTTAGGTTGGAGTCATTTCTTCCTTAGTCTAATTAAAAAGGAAAATTTGAGTTTTTATCAATTTGAACAATTCAAATGTAAAATACTTAAATTAGTGTGTAATAAAAGACAAACAAGGTAATTGCTTTACTTAAGCTTTATTCAATTTATTTTAACTGTGGTCCAGTTAAGATGAAGGTTCATTAGTATTTATTGTGAACTGATCCAGGGGGAGATAACTTATGCTTGACTTCACCACATCATGTAAACCAGCTCAGCAAGAATTCTGTAGCGAGAGAAGAGACTTGCCTCATGGAGCAAAGCAGCCAAGGAATTGTCTTGCATTTAGGTCCATGAATTAGGTGAGGTGTTGCCAAGATGGCTAAAAAAGAATACGTATTGCTTTACTTTGCTGCAGAGAAAAAAATGACTTGCCTCCCATGAAACCAGATGTCACAAAAAAAAGAGGTTTGCAAGAGGAGACTAGTGTAAAACTTAGTGTTAAGTATCTGGTCAGCATCCTTAGTTCCAGATGTAATAAGTAAGTAAGCAAGCCAATAAGAATCCGGTGTTATAGTATTCTTTGTAAGTCCGACGTCCAAGAGAATCCAAGTGTCAATGACATAAGTTTAGAATGGGGCCTCTATTAATACAGCAGAAGCAGCAGCAGCAGTGCCAGTGATTGGACAATAGAAATGCCTTTGGTGGTCACGTGGTAGTCAACGGGTCTATATTTAGGAGTAGGTATCTACCACACGCCTTATATACAAAAATAAATCCAACAGAGACTAGTGTAAAACCTCCGTTTGGAGGGCGAGGGCATCTGCAGACTCTTTGCTGTGCATCTTACTGCACCCCCTGCAACTTCTAGTTTTTTCCAACTTTACTGGCCATGATCGTCTCGTGATCATCTGCTTACTTGACCCTCACTTGTGTCCGTAATACTGTCTAAGAGGTTCACAATCAACAAGAGAGAATAAAGACAAGACAAAGACAAACTCAGGTGAGCATTCAAAAATGGTCAGAGATGAGGTATACGACTCGCATTCATTCTTTAGTCATTCTTCCCATCTTCTACTCTGTACGGTCGCCCGAGAGGAACGCACCCCCCCCTCTATCCAGTCAAGACTTCTGCTAAGGTTGTCTTCTCTGCTTTCTAAAGGTGATATCTGTTCTTTGGTTCCCAGCCACTAACTCACCAGCTCACTCCGGCCGAAAAACTCAAAAACTCACAACTAACTTTTTAGCTGGAACTGTCTGTATATATATATATATCTTATTATAATGGAGATTGTGGGTTTGTCTGTAACCGAAACTATATTACTATACAAGTCATAATTCCCTTTAGTTATTGACATCATGTTCTCCATTATATTATTTTTATTTAAACCTCAATTATTAATAAAATTGCTTTACATTACTTACACTGTTGACCATATCTACATTCTAATAACATGCAATTGTATTTATATATACAACAGAATAGAGGTTTACAGTATGAATGGGAAGGCTAATTTGCATATTGATCTTAAAAAATTGATTTTAATAAATATATGCTTAGTATTATTGATTTCTAATTGTTTGGTTTTATCTTATTGAATATGAGCAAAAATCTCTTCAATAAATCTTAAAAGAAATCCCTTAACAATAAGAAATAACTGTAATATTATTCTTTACTTCCTATTTTAACTAAACAGTTTAATTAGGAAAATTTACCAATGAAAGACGGGAGTAACGGAAAATGATGGAAGAGTTAGTTTCAAAGTTGTTCTATTTTTCAATCATACCCCTCTGTTCAAAATCTTTTTATCTACATTCTTATTCAGTTTCATTAGCCTTTCTAATTTAATACCATATTTTATTATAAAATTTAACTAAAATACTTGCACCCGGAGGGTGCATATATTTGCTAGTATATATATATATATATATATATAAATTCCACCCCACCATCTTGACCTGACTAGCCTTTGACTGTTCTTTTGTTTGAAATAATAACAATAATTAGCACATTACTCTAAACAAAATACGATGAACAATTAACAGAAATAAACCATCTCTAGACATTTTGACTGTGGGATATCAAATATATTCCTATCACTCTTTTTTTTATTTATTTATTCATTCCTTAGTCATATTCACTCATGTATACACATGATCCACTATCTCCCATCCACACACAGACACTCATGTGTAAACACATATGTATCCATAATCTTACATACTATTTATTCACATAACTAATTATTACACCTATATATACACACTACATACATGATCCACCAGATGCATTCTGCACCCATGCATTCTATTGCCAGGCATAGTGTCATACTAGTCTATTTATATGATTAGCTGCTTATACTGATTGGTCTGACCAGCCAATCAGAAACGAGCCACAGCAATATAAACACTGTGTCACATGAGAAAGGGATTGCAATCTGACTTCAAAGCAAGATGGTGCTAGTAGAAAGTGTTTAAATAATATCCAGGGAAAAAATTGTGTTGCCCTGAAACTGAGTGTGGAGTCATCAGAGACAAGTTTTTTCAGTTATCCCAATGGAAAGATGGACAAATTTCATAATGCTAAAGGGGCAATCAGATGAGTGTCTTGAATTTTTCACATAAGGCAAAAAAGGGCCTTGAAATGTCAATGGAGATATTGTGTTAGTCTAACAGTTATTGTAAGGCTAACAACAACAAATAAATGAATGAAAACTTAGTTTAATTCTAAATGTTTATTATATAACAAAGCAATGACTAAAAAGATAAATATCCTTCCTATATATAAGTCAAGTTTGAAACACCTACAAATTAGTAGATTAAAAATAAAAAAAAAAAATTAGTGAAATAGATCACTAATTAGGACAGCCTATTCTAGTAGCGACCACTCCAAGCAGAGTTTAACAGGTTTGAGAGTTTCCTTCTCCTACTGGTTGCCAGGGTTAAAGAGCCCAGTCTGTTGCCAGGTTATTTACCCATAGCTGGAGGGAGAGTTGTTGGATTAATACCTTTCCTAAGGATATTAGTGCTATGTGGACTGTAGCTTTGTCCAGGATTTGAACTCGGGTTGACGAGTCTATTTCCTACGACTCTAACCATTACACCATGTGCCTCCTACCGGCCTGATTGAGAGGGAAATAAAGATATCTGGTATCTTCTACTTGAGTCTGTCCTCTCAGATATGAATTCCTTCAACCTTGTCGTGGAGCTGATCCGATGATGTCTCTTGAATATGAGTGCCAAAACTACTGAGCACAACATGTAATTGGTATGATCAGTCAAAGATAAGCTCTCCCTTTTAACTCAACATGTAGAAGCAGACGTATTTTACTGGCCAAATAGAGATATGAAATTTTCGTACAAGAAAAATGTAAAGTATGATAAACCAGATGAATTAGGGAAATGGGTCTATTGGTGTATGATGATGTGGACTAGTAAGTGTTTAGTTTTCTTCTTTTATATCAGAAATCAATCGTCATGTGTAATTAGTTGTTGTGTCATTTGGCACAGAGAAAGGAAGAGACAATGAAAAGAAAAGAAAGAAAAAAAAAAGACAAGAGAAAGAAAGAAAGAAACTGAGAATAAAAAAATCACTAGTAAAAAAATACAGTGGAACAAGTGACAAGTCTCATGATTTTTTTTCTTTTAACCTTGACTGACATGTGAACCAACATATTAAACATCCAATACAATGTATAGTTTTTGTTTAGAAAATCAAAAATGAAAATTGAATTAAAAAAGACAGAGAGAAAGAAACTGAATGAAAAGAGTCACTAAAAAAAAAAAATTAAAAAATACAGGGGAACATGTGCCAACAAGTCCCATGAATTATAAAAAAAAAAAAAAAATCACATGATTGACATCCAAACCAACATAGTAGTGTTTTCAAACCCTTAAAACACCCAATGAATGATATAATCTTTGTTTTTTTAGAAAATCAAATGTGTGACAATATGAAAAGAAAGAAAGCAAAAAAGAAAGAGAAAGAAATCTTGTTTAAATCAGAATTGTGGAGTCGGAAAACAAAACCTCGATTCTGACTCCAATTCCTCTATTTTGGCACCTCCGGCTCCTCTTTATGCAATTAAGTGATTATGGCCAACAAATAGATATATTATAAAACCATGGTTTTTATAATCTATAAGGAGTGCGTGTGCACTATATAACTTTACAGACTAAACTAGGGCCATAATAAAGTGTAAATTCAACTGGAGTCGGAGTTGGTATAGTTCTCCGACAAAAATATCCTATTTTCCAGACGTTTAAAATTCACTATTAAATTTTCAATTTTATAAAAAGAGGTTAATTGAATCAGTGACTTTTTTTTGCATCAAGTCATATCGGAAATTTCTAGCTAATGATCTCCCCATGCCGCCAGGGTGCAACTGCCAACATCGTATGTTGGCGCCAAATACCAAAACCTCACTTATCAGGAGACCGTTAACGAGAGACGTCAAAAGAAACGCTCTCATCACTTCGCCCAAACAGGGCCACTTATCAAAGAACTGTTACTGGAGAGAGACGTCAAAGAAATGCTCTCACTTACTTACAAGTGGGCCCAAAACCAGAGCCCACTTGTCTCAGAACCTTACAACCAGATTCCGTCTAGGGCATTGTATCAGCATACTGCAGAAAGGCCAGTACGACAACACACTGACTAAAAGAAGAACAAATACCGAGACGAAGTGTCTTAACTACATTTCCCTACAAGAAATTCCTCCACAGATAAGTCTGATAGCAAATACCATTAAATTTGCAAAATAAAAGTATTTACGGAATCGAAGGAGCCCTTATTTCTCCGTAGTTGTAGGCAAATTGTCGGACAAAGAAGGAACAACACAAAAGTAAATGCAGACACTTGTATTGACAAAAAATTACATAAATTGTTGCAAATTTAATGGTATTTGCTACAGACTTATCTGTGGAGGAATTTCTTGTAGTACTGGAGATAACACAGTTTTCTTCTCGTCGGTGGGAAATGTAGTTAAGACACTTCGTTTCAGTATTTGTTCTTCTTTTAGTCAGTGTGCTTTTCTGCAGTATGCTGATAAAATGTTTTTTTTTGTTTTTTTTTTTAATAAAATAAACTATTCATTATAAGAAAATTAAGTTCTTAATTAGTAAAGTACTGGAAATTTTATTAGACTTGGACAATTCCCTGATTTTTGGTAAATTTTTAAAAAAATTAATATTAATTTTTTATTACCTCCCTTTAAGAAAATTAGACATACCTATGAATCGTTTTTTTTACGTCTTCGTTACGCGAACACCACGTGTTTTTGTTTTGTTGTTGTTTCTTCTACTTTTCTTTTTATGATTGTTTTACAAAAGAAAAAAACAGAAAAAAACACTTTAATGAATTAAGAAAGAATATCTTAATTCATTATATATTATATCTTAAAAATGATACAGAAAAAAAGTACGAAAATACAAGCGTAACTCTCAAAGCAACACGTGTTTTTGTTTGTTTTTCTTCTTTTTTGATTGTAGACTTTTCTTTTAATAATTTTTTTACAGAAAAAACAAAAGAAAGAAAACATTTTGAATAAATTTAAAAAAAAAGAAAGAATATATATCATAAAAACGAAATAGAAAAAAATAAAAAACAAGTACGAAAATACAAGCTTAACTCTGAAATCATTTCCGGAAGTGACGTCAGCAAAACAAACGCGAAACTAAAGCAGAATGGCTGTGTTTCTACGAAGTGCCGTGCGACAAGCAGTGAAACCATTGACTCAAACAGGGACTCCTTTAACTTCTTCGCTTTCCACTATCCTTAGGGGTTTCCATATCGAAACCATTAAGTGTTCGGCAACCACATCCAGCCCGGATTACGCCAATAAAACCGAAGAGGACAGCCTCATTATAAGTGATAGATGCGTTTCAAAACTGAAGAAACTCGGATCGGACTGTATTCTCCGAGTTTCCGTTGAGGGTGGAGGATGCTCCGGTTTCCAAACAAAATTCGATCTGGACACTCAAGTGAAAGAAGATGACCGCCTTTTCGAGCGAGACGGCGTCAAAGTCGTCATTGATGTAGATTCTTTGGATTTCCTGAAGGGATCTACTGTAGACTACGAAGAGGAACTTATACGAAGTTCTTTCGCTGTTACGAAAAACCCACAGGCTGAACAAGGTTGTTCTTGTGGAGCCTCTTTCTCTCTTAAAGATTTGTGATAAAAAGAAATTTAGACAAAAAAAAAAAAAAAAATTAAAAAAAAAAAATAATACGTATATACGCATTATTCGGACTGTTGTCCTCATATTTATTGTTATTTGTACAGCGTTTCGGCCGATGTACCCTCCGGCCTTATTCAGGTATTTCTTGTCGGACTCGGAAACCATCAAAAATTCAGAGAAATACGTATATACGCCTTATTTAAAATGTTGGCAGTTTTTTTTTTCTAGTGTTTGGGTTCGTTAGAATCGATGTTTAATTTTATTTTTATTGAATGAACAAGCTGAACAAGGTTGTTCCTGTGGAGCCTCTTTCTTAAGGATTCGTGATGAAAAAAGATATTTAGGAAAAAAAAAAAAATAATATTCATAATAATACGTATATACGCCTTATTTAAAAATATTGGTAGTTTTTTCTATGTCTTCGTTGGTATAAATGCGTAATTTTATTTTTGTGAATGAAAGGACAAATGAAAATACATGTGAAACTATTTGTAAACACTTTTTAAAAAAATCAACAAAGAACTCATCTTCAAAATAATAAATTAATTATTTCGTAGATTTCATCGCTTTTATTGTCCACTTGAAACACAGATGACTAAAAAAAATCCCCCATGGATAATGAATAAAAATTAAACCAAATAACTTGAAAAAAGAGATGTAATTTACAAAAGTATTTTTAAATTGTGAAGCGAGGTAAAAAAAAAAAAAGCCTGTTCAAATTTTTTATTTTATTTTATTTTTGTTTATGCTTTAGTCTCTTCCTGCAATTTAATTATTAGATCATTAATTTATTTGTTTTAATTCTTTTTTTATGCTTTTTCGTTAAATGTTTGTTGGACTTCTGGTATTTTCTTGTTTTGTTTTTGTTACGTAACCTAACAACAAATTTGCCTTTTTACTTAATGGGTGACAATTAAGTAAAGTTTCTAAACTTATAGGAAACAAATTATATTAAAATTCATTGTTAAAACAATCGTTGAATTTTATTATCGTTGTTCAATTTTATTTTTTAATAATTAATTCTTTATTCATTACGTTGCGCCCAAGTTTGTCCTAAAACTCTGTTTTTTCCATAAATTTGCAGTTCAACGTAACCAAGGTTAAAGAGAAATGTGATTTTATATAATCAACCTCTTAGCATTGTTGGTTGTTGTTCAAATGCACTCTATCTTTCTATACATTTCCCATTATGGTGTAGTGGATTAGCAAGCTAATCCCGCAGATCAATTACTACTGAATAGCGAGTTCGATCCTCGCCGGATGCCTCTACAATCTTTTTTTAAAATCACATATGACTGTGAATTCAGGGGCGGGGGTAAATTTTCCCATATTTTACTGGACAGATGTTACCGGAATGTGAAATTAAGTTCAATGTAAATATTTTAAAATTCTGAACTGGGAATTAATACTTTTAATAAAAATGAAACAGTTTCATTTTATTAGAAGTATTAATCCCAGTTCAGAAATTAAAAATATTAATTAAATTAAAAATGTATTAACGTTAATTCATTTAATAGCTATACCCAAAAATCGTCTGCTACAGTTTTTTAAAAACGAATTAAAATTAAATCTATTATTTAAGGTCAAACTTTTGTCTAAAACGATAAGTAGTAACATAATAATGACCATCATTAAAAAAAAGAAAAATATCATTACATATGCAATTTATTTTTAATACATTTAAAACGAATTTTTTTGGTCAATTTCGATCCGTTCGACCATTTTGGCTCTTTTTAAATGACTTGTAATGGCTTATTTACAAATTTAATGTAACATTCGCGATTGCAAAAAAAATTACCAAAAATCAGGGAATTATCCGATTTTAATGAAATTTTCAGTATTGATATATCAAATAATGAATTTTATAATGCATCAGTTATTTTATTTCAAAACTTTAATTAAATATTTTTGCTATGAAAAATTAATATGGCTGAACTTGCACAAAGGTGTCAAAATTAGGGTGACCCAGAAAAAACAGAACCCAAATTATTTATTTATTTTCCCATTAAACTAACCTTAAATCCCAACCCTAACCCTAAACCCCCCCTAGTTAAAATTAAGTTTTATTACAAAATTTGTGGGTTCTGTTTTTTCTGGGTCACCGGTATACAGGGTGACCTGTATTATTCATTTTCCCATTAAACTAACCCCAAACCTAACCCTAACCCTAGATCCCCATAGTTAAAATTAACAGTTTTATTACAAAATTTGTAAGTTCTGTTTTTTCTGGGTCACCCTAATTTTGACACCTTTGTGCAAGTTCAGCCATTAATATATAAAATTCATTTAAAATAAAAATATTCTGATGTTAAGATTAAAAAGTTATATTTTTAGATTCTAGAAATAAATATCTATTTAATGCAAACCTTATTTTAGTCAAACAAAGTATATGTTTTGAAGAAAAACTCTATTGAAAATGTAGGTTCCCCCCCCCCTTTTTTTAAGCAGAACAATATCGATGTATAATTTTTTCTTTTATAAGATAATAGCCAATTAAATAATTACCGAAATGAGTAAAAAAGAAATCTCAAAAAAATTTTTTTTTTTTTACATTTTATTTTCCGATTTTCGGTACTTATTTTCTTATAAAATATTCCCCTTAAAAAAAATTTTTTTTCTTCGGTCTTTTATCTTTTTATTTATACTGTAATTAGTATCAAACAAGGAACAACTCGCCGAGATTTTACACTCCCAAAATAAGGGGGGTTCAAAATTAAGTGACCTGAAAAAAATGAGAAAGTTTTGAAATAAAATAAATAATGCATTATAAAGTTCATTCATTGATAAATCAACACTGAAAATTTCATTAAAATCCAATAATTCCCTGATTTTTGGTAAATTATTTTCTGTTGGGGGACTAAATTCATTTTGTCAAAAATGGATTTTAAGCCAATTTTGGGTATACCTAAATTTTAGAAGTTTTCCTTAAGTTCTGAGGTATAAAAAAATCTCTATGCAACAACTTTAGATCTATGCAACATCAATTAATACTGTTCTTTAATTTAAAAAAAAAAGTTATAAATGAATTAACGTATTAAGTTATATTTTCCTTGGAGTTTCATTTTTTTAAAAGTATTAATCCCAGTTCAGAAATTAAAAATACATTGAACTTTATTTCGTACACCACTAACATTTATCCAGTAGACTATGGTAAAAATTTACGCTCCTGAATTCATGGTCTACCCACAAAAAAGACTTTGTTAATCCGGCCTAATGGGCGGCCATGAAAATATTTTATTCGCTTTTATATATAGGAAATGTCTTTCTAGATTTGTTTTGTTTGTTTTTGTTTTTAAGTTTTTTAAAACTTGCTAATCTCTTGTGATTAGTTTTCACTGATTACTTGATTGGAAAAAAAAGCAACCAATGTTTCCAATAAAAGCCTGCTTTTTAGCAACTTTATTTCGGTCTTCCTACCTGTGGGTATTTATTCCCCCCCTCCGTCCACCCAGGCCAAAAAGTGACACTAGGTCGGTTTAGTATGTGAGATAGCCTGCCAGAATTGAGACTCCCGTCAGGTGAGGACAAAAAAATACTTAGTTCCGTCGGCATTCCCCTTCAGTGGCACCTCAGGTACCGTACAATAAACCCAACACTTATCCCTTTTATATGAGGGAACAGGTGTTATCTGGGACTAAGCTGTTATTAGTTTTCACCAACTCTGCATTCCTACCTGTAATTCCATTAAAAAAAACAAGTATCTCTTTTTGTAATGTAATTAGAACGGTCTAGAGAAAATTTGGTAATCTGAACATTAGTTACATAAATGAGAGTAACCTCCCCTTGTTTCTTTCACTTTGTCTATTTGGGTTGGCCATTTTCATTTTACCTGTAAATCTACACTGAAAATACAAATTTGTTTGAATCAATTCAACTGAATGTTTTAACACGAAAATATCATAAAGTTTTTCTTAATTGTGCTTGTGCATTATTTGAAATGAACTTAATTATTATTAAGAACACATTTTATGATATTTCATTGTTAAAACATGCAGTTATATTGATTACGGTGAAATGAAAATGGCCAACCAAAATAGACGGCTTCCTCAAAGTGAAAGAAACAAGGGGAGGTTACTCTCATTTATGTAGCTAATGTTCAGATTGCTGAAAATTTAAATTGAGAAGAAAAAGGTAATCAAATTTTTGGGTAAAGAGAAAGAAAAAAAAAGTTTTAGTGGACTAAAATTCTAAGCACTCAATATAAGTCAGCCAGTGACCGGTCAATAAACCCTGAACTAGATACAAAAAAAAAAACAGAAGTCCCAAATTTTTTGCAGAAATGAATATGTTCATTCCCCCATCCTGGGACCACAAGCGGAAATAAGGGGACTGATTTCTTTTTTGTTGGATGTCTCGATTTTCGGACTCCACTAGGGGTGGTGTTTTGACTGACCGTGAGTTAGTGGTAATGAATGAAATTTATGATAGAAAAGTTTGACTTACTCTTCCTCTCTGAAAAAAACCCATGGAGCAAGCGAGAAGTAAACAACCCCTTTTTCCTCTGCAACCCACTATTCTTTTGTATGTTGTTTTTTTTTTTTTTAACCCACTACCTATGTTTAATGCTGCTGCTTGTGTGTGACCTATTAGCTGACCGGTCCTACTACATTACGACATAACATGCGACTATGCTAATTTTGTTGAGTACACATTTTTTTGGTGAGGAAAGTACATTTGAAAGTTTTTTTTTTTTTATAATTTCTTTTACCACCCTATCTTTTTTTCCTTTTCTGGATTTGTGGGGAAGGCAATGCTTATCATTGTAGGAAATGAACCCAAAACCAGAGTTCAATTCTTGGACAAAACTGTAACAATTCTCCCCCCAGCTATGGGTAAATAGTAGGGTAAATTGTGTTCCTAAAACCTTGACATAGCAATCCATTGAGGAGAAGAAAACTAAATTCAAACTAGTTGTACACTACATAAAAATTTACCTTGTCTCACATTTTGTTCATGTTGGAGGGGTTGGGTAAATACATAATATGAACTGAAAACTGCAAAAAATTTAAAATTGGATGTTAATTTTTACATACTTGGGACATATATATATATATATATATATATATATATAGTATATCACTTGTATGTTATTGATCTTCAGGAGAAAATTTCTTATTTGAAGAAATTGTTTATAGATTTTTTGAAAGGGAGCATTATTATATTAAATATATATATATATATATACACACACACACACACACACTTGATGTTATATATATATATATATACCCCAGAAATTTTGACTTTACATAAAAATATTTACTTGACAATATATCATAAAATATTTATTTTAAAAATATCTAACATTTGTCAGACTTTTTATTTTTATTATTTTTTAATATTTTTTGAATTTTAATTTAACAATTTTTGAATTTTTTCCAAAACCACCAATGTCTAGGATTGTTTCATCATCAGCTATTTAAATGAGAATGGCACTATTGCGTGACATTTTGTTTTTACATTTTTCTTGCATTTTGAGTGCCGAGTTGAACCTTTTAATATCATAAACTAAGGCTCACAAGCTTTTGTTTGTTTTATACCAATTTCTTTTCAAATTATTTATAATTATTAACCAAGTTGAGCTCTATTGATGGTTTGATTAAAACCGAAACGCTTTAGAGTCGGATTTCTATAAGTCAATTTTTGACTTATTTTGTTTTTTCAAAATTTTATATTTAATTATACTTGATATTGGTAACTTATATATTTTTATATAATTTAATACTAATGCACAATAGCGGATAAGAGATGATATTAGAATTGCATTTTACATATAAATAGCATTAGATGTTGGCACCTCCTGAAGTAGCCTAACACTAACCCTAACGTCTTAAAGGTTTTGGGTATTTCCATGAAATGTAATGCTTTTTATACATGATCTAATGATACTATCTCTTGCATGCTATTCTGCATTCATACCTATTATTTATCTACTAAAAAGTTAAACAAAACTTAAAAATACATAAGGCTCACATAAAAAAGTAATCTGTTTGTGCATTGTGTTCTGGTTTTCACATTATAAAGCATATATACATGCATACAGCCAGGGATGGTGCTAGGGTCTTGTGGACCCCCACTCTAGTACATATCAATTTTCATAAAGAGTATTCATATAAAATATATGAAACTTAGCCTTCTGGGACCCCCAAGTAGGCTTGGGTGTTTGAGGTAGTATGTACCGGTCCTGCATACAGCTATGAGTGAATAGTAGGGCAGACTGGCTCTTAATCTTAGCAAAGCAACCTGTCTAGGATAAAAAAAAACTCTGAATTCAAATCAGCTGTACTTCACTTAGAAATTGACCTTGTGTCACAGGTTTTGGCTTAATAGATACTTGGATTTGCTTAAATACATGTAAAAAAAAAAAGTGAATAGATATTAATATATTCAATGTTATCATCTATGATTCACTTGTTTAATTTTCATTCTGTTCAGTGTTTAATATATTGTGACCGCACCACTTCAGAAATTTCAGAATGAATACATTAACGTTTAAACAATTAATATTGAATTAGTAACGGGCTATAATGTACTTTAAGAACATTTAAAAAAGAAAAAAATATTAGTGAATAAAAGGTTTCCTATCTCAAAGTGTCCCACCTTTTTTCAAGAAAAAAAAAATAACATCTCCAAAAATGATAAAACTAAGACAAAACAAAAAAGTTTGTACTTACACAGCCTGTTTGCCACGGGTAGGATGTGACACAAGGTCACAAGTATGGGGCATCCAGTGAGGATCAAACTTGCTATTTTAACTTGTGGGATTGGAGTACTCACTACTCACATAATTTACCAAATGGGGTAGATGGAGCTCCTTAGCCGTGGATGGCAACCCAAGACAAGGAAAAGTATGTTATAAAACCTCCACTGCCTAGCAGCTATACCTCATCCCAACGAAAGGCTAGGGGAGTAAACCCCTAAATCAAATCTGGAACTGGAATCTTTAAGCTGATGTAATGCTGAACTTCAGCGTTATCCAGCAACTCCTGCAATAATACCGTTGCCAAACTGCATTGTTTTTTTTTTGCCTTTCCTTTGGACTACAACTGGAGTTTGAAGAGGGGAGACTTGCTGCTTGGGCAATAGCTCATCATCCATATCAGCCCACCCAGGCTACATGGTTCTACTTTTTTTTGTACACTACGTCATCATGGATGGTGACGAATTTTAACTTAGAAATTGACCTTGTGTCACATCCTACTTATGACAGAGGGTGTGGCTTAATACATACTTTATTTGCTTAAATACACGTAAAAACTTCTGATAAAGCCTAGTGAATGGATATTTATATATTCAATGTCATTGTCTCTGGTTAATTTAATTTACATTCTGTTCAGTGTTAATCTATTGTGACCACACCACTTAAGAAATTCAGAATGTATATATAAATGTTTAAACAATTAATTTTAGGAATTGATTTGGTTGAATTAGCGATGGGCTGAAATGTACTTTAAGCAATCAGTTTGTGCATTGTGCTCTAATATCACATTGTAAAGCATATTTACGCGGGTGAGTCAAATAGTAATGCCATTTTCTTTATTTCATGTGAAGATTTTTATAAAACTAAGGCCTACATTGAGACTCTAACGAGTAAGACCCAACTTGCCAATTGACAATGTCCTCTTTCATCATGACAATGCTCGACCACACACAAGCACCAGGACAAAGGAAAAATCGCCTCATTCGGGTGGACAACCTTACTGCAACCTACTTACTCACCAGATTTAGCACCTTCAGACTATCATCTCTTTGGCCTCATGAAAGAGAGTTTGAAAGGTAAACATTATTCCAGTGACGAGGAAGTGAAATCTGTAGTGAAGAAGTGGCTCGAAGAACAGTCAACAGAATTTTACAGAGCAGGGATACATGCTCTCATTCCAAGGTAGAACATTACTATTGAAAGAAACGGTGACTATGTGGAGAAGTAGGGATGTGGTCCACAGAGGACCAGATTCATTTTGATGTATGATACATGTTCCTGTGTTGGTAATTATTCCTGTCATAAAATTGCATTACTTTTTTACTCATCCTCGTACATACATACAGCCAGGGACGTTGCTAGGGTCTTGTGGGCCCCCACTCTAGTACATGTCAATCTTAATAAAGTAGTATTCATATAAGATATATGAAACCTTTCTGGGAACCCTAGCCGGACATACATACAGCTATGTGTAAATAGTTGGGCAGACTGGGCTCTTTAATTGGTAATTTTCACCTTTAGTAGTCAAAATTCCTAGCAAATAAGGCAATTAGAGTAACATCCCTTGACTTTCACTTTGAACTAAGCCAGTAGCCATTTTGAAAGTCTCTGTGCGAAATAAACAAATCTTAGAAACTTTTTTGAAAACAATACAACTGCATGCTTAACACAAAAATATCATAAAATGTGTTCTTAATAACAATTAAGTTAATTTCAGATAATTTTATGCTAGGAATTTAGCCAAATGACTTTCACTTTGAAACAAGACGGTAGCCATTTTGAATGTGTCCATGTGAAATATACGAATCTTAAAATCGTTTCGAAAACAATACAACTGCATGCTTTAACACAAAAATATCATAAAATGTGTTCTTAATAACAATTAAGTTCATTTCAGATAATGCGCACGTACAATTTTATGCTAGGAATTTTAACAACTAAAGGTGAAAATTACCCTTTAATCTTAACAAAACAACCTGTCTAGGATTAAAAAAAAACTGAATTCAAATCAGTTGTATTCCCTTAGAAATTGACCTTGTGTCACAGGTTTTGGCTTAATACATACTTGGATTTGCTTAAATACATGTAAAAAAAAAGCTAAGTGAATAGATATTAATATATTCAATGTTATCATCTATGATTCACTTGTTTAATTTTCATTCTGTTCAGTGTTTAATATATTGTGACCGCACCACTTCAGAAGATTCAGAATGAATACATTATTGTTTAAACAATTAATATTGAATTAGTAACGGGCTATAATGTACTTTAAGAACATTTAAAAAAACAAACATTAGTGAATAAAATGTTTCTATCTCAAAGTGTCCCATCTTTTTTCAAGAAAAAAATAAATTTCCAAAAATGATAAAACTAAGACAAAACAAAAGCGTTTGTACTTAACAGCCTGTTTGCCACGGGTAGGATGTGACACAAGGTCACAAGTATGGGGCATCCAGTGAGGCTTGAACTAGCTATTCAGTAGTAATGGATCTGCAAGACTAGTGGGACACTCGAACATTTGTACTGTCATTAATGTAATTTATACATTAATTTATCTTAAAAATTGTGTCACATCCTGCTCATGACAAAGGGTTTGGCTTAATGCATACTTGATTTGCTTAAATACATTTAAAAACTTTTTATAAATGTACAGAAAAATTCCACCATCCTATGTCACCTGGCAGGCAGAAAAGAAAAAAAATCAAGGAATTAACCGAATTTAATGAAATTTTCAGTGTTTTTATATTAATGAATAAAAGATATAATGCATCAGTTATTTTATTTAAAAACTTTT
Source organism: Doryteuthis pealeii (assembly GCA_023376005.1). Taxonomy (NCBI): domain Eukaryota; kingdom Metazoa; phylum Mollusca; class Cephalopoda; order Myopsida; family Loliginidae; genus Doryteuthis; species Doryteuthis pealeii. Next base: position 66,184,839 of record CM042147.1, on the reverse strand, counting down.
ACATTTTTTCTGGTCAGTTAACTTTGAACCACATATCTTGAGAATCTGTGTTATGCCTCAATGATACGTGGTTCCAAGTTAACTGACCTGAAAAAATGTTAAAGTTTTTAAATAAAATAACTGATGCATTGTATCTTTTATTCATCAATATATCAACACTGAAAACTTCATTGAATTTGGTTAAATCCCTGATTTTTTTTTTTTTTTTGGGGGGGGGTCATCGGGGTGACATACGATGGTGGAATTTAGGTCCGTTAAGTTTGATTTAACCAAAAAAGAAGCTAAATCCACAAGGTAACGATCATAATTCCACCCTGTTGGCTGGGACTTCAGAATACACCAACTGCACCTCTGCAGATGGGTAAGACCCCCCCCCCCATGGGGCCAACTGTTGGCCATGGGTGGTTCCATTGGGTGGGGGAGTTACCCTCTGCAGAGGTACAGTCGGTGTATTCTAAAGCCCCAGCTGACAGGGCTAAAAGATGTATATGTGTTATAGAAAATGAAATATGGTCCATTTATATACTGGCAGACTATTCATGTCTGAAGTCACCCTGGCGCAACACCATGAAGCCAAGAGTTCTAGAAGAAAGCGACGGCAGCAAAGCACCGACACATCAACATCTTCAAGGACAGCCTTCGCATGCAACATCTGTGGTCGGAGCTGTTTTTCGAACATTGGCCTTCACAGTCACAGAAGGTGCTATAACTTCAGTGTCACAAGAAATATATAGTCTTCCAAGACTTCAATGCCAATGATCTGAAGCTTATTTATACCTCAAATTTTAGCTTTCAACACATAGCAAAAAATCAATTGTGACAGCTCGTAAGTCAATGTACCACTATATATATACATATATATAGTATTACAGTGTGTATAGAAATAACCTACTCGAGTTTTGCCATAAGGATTTTAGGGTTAAATCCACTGAAATAATCAAGATATTGATTAATTATAGTTAACTGAAACTTGAGTAGGTTATTTCTATACACACTGTAATGTTAAATCCGCTCTACTAACGTATTGAGCACTTTATATTTGTTATAACACTGACTTATCCGATTAATATTCATATCAACTAAATATTGAGATTAACCCAAATTTTTTATCGGTAAGTCATTCCCTTTATATATATATATATATATATATATATATATATATATAGCATTACATAAATTTTATTCATGTAACAGGGTTGATCATACATACAATATATAAGTGTGATTGACCACGTATTGCCTTCATTTAAGGTTCCCCTTTTCCGCCCTCCTCCACACACACATCTCTCTGTTTAGACCCATCTCTGTCTTCCTTGAAATCCTAGGTAGAACAAGAGTGTAGCTCCTTGCAGCAGAGAATCCAGTTGTATTCCTTGAAATCCTAGGTAGAACAAGAGAGTAGCTCTTGTAGCAGAGAATCCAGTTGTATTCCTTGAAATCCTGGGTAGAACAAGAGTGTAGCTCCTTGTAGCAGAGAATCAGTTGTATTCCTTGAAATCCTAGGTAGTGTAAGCAGAGAATCCAGTTGTATTCCACTTGCAGCAGAGAATCCAGTTGTATTCCTTGAAATCCTAGTAGAACAAGAGTGTAGCTCCTTGCAGCAGAGAATCCAGTTGTATTCCTTGAAATCCTAGGTAGACAAGAGTGTAGCTCCTTGCAGCAGAGAATCCAGTTGTATTCCTTGAAATCCCAGAGAATCCAGTTGTATTCTTGAAATCCTAGGTAGAACAAGAAAGCAGAGATCCAGAAATCCAAGAGTGTAGCTCCTTGCAGCAGAGAATCCAGTTGTATTCCAGTTGTATTCCTTGAAATCCTAACAAGAGTGTAGCTCCTTTCCAGCTCCTTGCAGCAGAGAATCCAGTTGTATTCTTTGAAATCCTAGGTAGAACAAGAGTGTAAGCAGAGAATCCAGTTGTATTCTTTGAAATCCTAGGTAGAACAAGAGTGTAAGCTAGCTCCTTAGCAGAGAATCCAGTTGTATTCTTTGAAATCCTAGGTAGAACAAGAGTGTAGCTCCTTGTAGCAGAGAATCCAGTTGTAATGTTCCTTCAATCAGAAAATCCTGTGAGCAACTGATTTTAGGACAGTTGCAAAAGATCTTAAATGCTCAAATGCTTTTCAGAGCTCGTTTCTTATTGGCCTATTTTTACCGGAAATGCCTGGTGCTGCTATTTAGGAATGTCTATAAATATGAGTGTCAATTTTGCATACATCTAACACCCTAGATAGTCCAACATAAGCTTGGTGCGGATTCTGGATTCCTTGAGGAAGAACTGCCAGGAGCGATGACCGATAGGGACGGTTTGCGAGAAAGAATAATGGGAATCCATGCTGACAGAATGACCTGATGATAATGACATTTCTTATTGAAATTGTTACGTAATGGGTGTGACGTGGAGCCGTGAGGGTAACCTGATGTGTGGATTAGCGCAGAAACTTTTAGGCTGGAATTTTGAGTTAGATGAGAACGGAAAAGTTTAAGTGATGATTTGGTATGGACACATGGTGTGGTTTGATTAGACAAGCAAATGATACGTGGCAAAGGGGAGAAAGGAGGGGTGAGAGGTCAGAGTGTGAATTGAGACTGGGAAAACGTGCGGACAGGGCAAGACATAAAATTTCTTGCTCTCGGCAGTTGTAATTTGGAGGAAATAAAATACTCATGAGAAAAAAGAAGCGGTCTTATGTTATTACTAAAAACTCCAAATGGCCCAAGGCAAGATAACCTCCAGCCCCCCCCCCCAAGTTGGCATCCAGACTCTAAACATCATAGAATTGCCAGCCAACTGAACAGCAGCCCTGCAACCAGGATCTCCCAGTGTAAAACCAGACGAGAGAGATAAGTATACAAAATATTTTGGACCATATTACCTTTAGGCACCCCTTTTTGATCTCGATTAAGAAAGGGCATGTTTTTCATTTACACCGTCAATATCCGGTTGTTTGTTAGGGGATTAGGGTTAGGGGTTAGTTTTATAATTTAAAAAAATCGTCTGTTAAAACAACCGGATATTGACGGTGTAAATGAAAAACATGCCTTTTCTTAATCGAGATCAAAAAGGGGTACCTAAAGGTAATATGGTCCAATATTTCTACTATCATACATCCTTCCTCCATTGAAAGTAAGAACTGTGACTTAAGCAAAGTAGACACGTAATCTCTCCATTCGGAAATGAGTGCCAGACATAACGAAGAGTTGACACATCATCATCTCAGCCATTGCGACAAGGAGTGGGTGAAGTAAACTAACGTTTAACACATCTCTCCAGTCCGACAAGGAGAGCATAGTGTTACAAAATTAATCTATATCTATTTACTTCGATTTAAAACACTTTAAGGTAAAGACAATGAAATAAAAATTATTGCCAGCTATAAAATATACAATCAAGATTAAAAGAGAAATGCAGACAGTGTAGCTAATGGTTGGTTGGTTGATTGATTGGGTTTTACGGCACGTCAACCCTTGTTGGGTTATTTTATGCCGAAGACATTGTTTTATTCATTCTTGACGGTTACTGAAAATTTAAAAAAAAATCAGTTTCTTTTCAAACACGTTTTTTTATTAACACATTTTCTTCTGTTTAACCCATAGATGGGACCCTAACAGGTACTACCACTCTGGGTCAGGGTGTACTTGTGAGTAATGGTTATAAAGGTGTACTCCACACTATCCAGGTGTAGCTAATGCCGGTCGTGGAAATAAAAACTTGACACCTCATACTGATGCTATCAAGTTTATTTTAATAAACACAATGAAAACTGTTCAAAAGAAGAAATAGATAACATTCAATAAAAGATAACAAATACATTTCAATAGAAATGGAAATACAAGAAAGAAATGGACACGCATTGTTTCTTATGCAAAAGTTTTTTAAAAAAAGGGAACATCATAATTACCGTGTTGCCTCTCTGATCAGCAGTAGTGAACTAGGAGGAATGGTATATGGGCTCTTTGGTTCCTTACCGATTTTGTCTTTGAGTCTTATAGTCTGCAGTAAATTTTAAGGGTCAGCAGCAACTGATAAAAGTGGGAATTTATGAAAATCGACTAAATCATTCTAAAGGCTAGATATTGTAGTGGTGTTACAATTGATAGGTAGCCTATTAATTATATACGATAAGTTTAATTCAAACTAAATTCAAAGTAATGGTTGTGGAAAAACGCAGGAAAAATGGACAAATTTTGACCTGTGTTTGACCTCTCCTCTGATTCTTCAGAACGAGCCGTATGAAAGTTAGTTTAGAGAAGTGAATTTGTGTGGGTGTCTGTTTTTGGTTGTTGTTTTTTTCTTTGTGTGTGTGTGGGGTATCTTTTTTTATTTAGTGACTATGTGCTGTAGATTGGTGGGTATGTACACAAAGCCAACTTTCACTTCATTCTATTCTTGAAAGTTAAAAATTGACCTTGTGTCACTGTAAAATAATTAAACATCTCAATTATTTTAGTAATTAATTAAAAAAAAGTTTTTGTAATTAAAATTTGAACTTGAAACCGACTTGCAAAACGTATTAGTAATTTGGATTTTTAGATTCGAAAAAAAATGTTAGAAAATAAACAGCTGTTTGCAAATTAAGACTTTGGAATGAGAACAATCCGAGTATAAACGTTTGTTTACAAATTAGAAAATGCTAAATAAACATTTTGGAATGCAAACATCTGAGAATAAACGGTTGTTTAGACATTACGAAGGTCAGTCAAGAATCAGCTGATATTTGTGACGTGGACGGACTGTTTAGGGAAAAATATTAGTTAATTCAAAATCTTTAGGTATATATAAAGTTGAGATCTGAGTGAAAGAGAAAAAGAAAAAGAGACCACCCGAGAATCAATGCACACACGAGCGGGTTAGCCTATCTGTCTGCTTTCTTTCTTTCTGTTTTCTTTCTTTTCCCTATTGCTTTAAAAAGTGTCACTAGTCAAGTATTGTTTTGTGCTTTGATCTATCACTCTATCTCCCTCTGTGTGGTCAACTACTAGAGCGATCTACGGTGAGAATAAATCTTATACTGGTAAACGGGAAAACGGTTGGTGTTCAATTTTTTTTTTTACACAAGTTACCAGGGACCACAAAAAAAGAGTAAAAGAACCAAAAGAGCTTTTTAAGGGGTAATGCTACACCACATCCTGCGGAGAGGTTGGGTAAATACATATACCGCAAAATTGTCTCTACCTTGTCAACTGAGGCTGTAGAATACACCAACTGCACCTCTGCAGAGGGGTAAGACCCGCCTCTAAATGGGGCCACGTGTTGGTCGTGTGTTGTCACCCATGAAGCTTAATACTGATGGCTGAGCAGTCCATGACATGTAACACTCCCTTACTTAGGCTTGATGCGCAGTCGATCCATCGACTGGTTATATCAAGCCTTATCACCAATATGATTGTCCTGACGCTATTGCTCTTATGGCAACCCCTCAAACGTTTTTATCATTTTTTTTTTTTGCTCGAAGACGGCGGCTGAAGGTCTTAGTGTTCTTGGTATGACGTTAATCTGCATCTGATGCTGAGGTTCCACTTCTGGAGCTCTGGAAAGTGTGAAGTACTCTTTCATCGTCATTACTCCAAAGTCAACTCTATGGGGCTAGGTTAGGTTGGTTTGTACTGGTATCTTAACCCCAATAAAAGCTGGTTCTTTATTCTTCTGGGCTGGTGAGCTGAAATGAAACTTAGGAACGAAAAGGTACAAGAAAGGAAAGAGACAAAGGCAGAAGGTGGCTTTATGACTCAGGCTTTATTGACCAGGCCATAGTGGCCTGTAGCGAGGGATAATCTCCCTGGCTAGTAGGACCAACTAGACCCAATTACGACCTCAGTTCGAATGGCCGAGGGATTATTGGGGGGGGGTAGGAAGTCAGTCCTTTTTGTCGGACATGCGCAGATGGTATTTCCAGTGAAAGGCCCGATGGGAGTTTGTTGATTTTTTAATTTTATTTTAATTTTATTTTCTTATTTTTTAATACCCACAACTCTGACCCAGAATGGTAGTACCTGTTAGGGTCCCATCTATGTTTTAAATAGATGTTAAAAAATGAGTTAAACAATTTATAACATTATTTAATGAAAAAAAAATGTCTTCGGTATTAAATAACCCAGCGGTTGACACACCATAAAATCCAACCAGCCCATCCCAACACTTGTCTTATTGTTTTATAAAATTCTTTTGAATGACTAAAATCTGATATCTTGAATAAATGACTTATTGTCAGATTACATATCGTTTCTCGAACTTTTGTCCTTGTACGTTTTTCTATAGTAAGCAGAGTCGACTGAGTATCCTATTGTCGGTATCAACTGGACAGTGAGGGAGTCCATCCCCTTTTCACTAGCACTAGATTACGTCTGAAGTCGAGAATCTCACCTAGCATCAGCTCCCCATTTTACCACACAGATCTAGGCTATGCTACTCCTGCGCCCAGTTGATGAGTGTCGGAATCGAACTCGAAACCTTGAGGTTCCTAGGCAGATGCATGACTGAGTTAAACCGGCCCATTCCTTTTTCTATAAACCTGTTTAAATACGCGTTTTTGTTTTTTCTAACCAATATTGATAAAAAGTATAATATTGTCTAATATACTTTGCACTAGTCTCGGAGATCCATTACTACTGAATATCGAGTTCGAGCCTCGCTGGATTCCTCATAATTGCAATCTTGTGTCACATCCTACCCGTAGCGAACGGGTTTGGGTAAAAATGGTTTTCGAAATATTTTATCAATTATTTTTCTTTTCCTTCACAAAGAAATTTTCTGACTTAAGTTTTGTGCGCAGCAATTATAAAAATTATTTAAAACAAAGAATAAGACTGGCCACGAGGGGAAAAATTAATAGAAACTTTTGGTGCTTATTCACAGTGGAGGAGAGGTCCGTAATCATAAGATTCACACAGCACCTCTTACCGCTTCCTTGAGAGCGATCCCTACCCCCACCCAGTGGTGGACACCAACCTAGAAACTTCAGTGCTGATTTGGACACCAATTTGTGAAGACGAGTCTCCCTCGTGCCCAAGGCGAAGGAAAATGATAGCAGCAGATGATGGTTGTCACTCCTTCCTTAATCGATAAAACTAAACTAAATTGGTTGGGAGCTAAACCAAGATTTTCAACTGAAAAATTAAGCACGAATATTCAACTAAACCCAAAAAGTCAACTAAAATTCAATTAAACACGAAAATTCAACTAAACCAAAAAGTCAACTAAAATTCAATTAAACACACGACAAATTCAACTAAAATTCAATGTAACACGAAAATTCAACTAAAATTCAATTAAACACGAAAATTCAATTAAATTCAATGTAACACGAAAATTCAATTAAAATTCAATTAAACATGAAAATTCAACTAAAATTCAACAAAACTCGAAAATTCAATTAAAATTCAACTTAATCCGAAAATTAAATTAAAATTCAACTAAACCCTAAAATTCAATTAAACACGAAAATTCAACTAAGATTTAACTAAACATGAAAATTCAATTAAAATTCAATTAAACACGAAAATTCAATGAAAATTCAATGTAACCCGAAAATTCAAATAAATTTCAACAAAACCCAAAAATTTAACTAAAATTCATCTAAACACGAAAATTCAACTAAAATTCAACAAAACCCGAAAATTCAACTAAAATTCAACTAAACCCAAAAATTCAACTAAACACGAAAATTCAACTAAAATCTAATTATATTGATAAAATTCAGTTAGAATTCAATGTAACCCGAAAATTCAACTAAAATTCAGCAAAATATGAAAAGTCAACCAATATTTAACTAAATCCGAAAATTTAACTAAAATTCAACTAAATCCGAAAATTCAACGAACAAGTTGGCCAGACCTCTTAAATAATAACACATCAACAACCCTTTCTCTCTACTACTCTTCTCTTTTTTTGTTATCTAAAAATATTGTCATTCTGTCTTGCCTTTCCAATCTGTATTCGAACTTGAAAACTACGGAACTTACTGTCAAAACTTACCCTTCTGATGTCCCCTAAAATTATTTTCCCAATACAATTCTAACTTTGGCATTGGATGAAAAATATTGGCCTTTCAATGCTCCTATTGGGTTAGCAGGTGATAAGGAGGATATTTAGACGAAAATGGTAAGTCATTAGCTTGACGGAGCTACCATTGCCACTTGCCTAAGTTCACTTGCACCTCACAAGTGAACAGTTTAAAATTTATATCCATATTAACTAGGGATGTTTAAATTTATTGATAAGGGGGATCACAGGATTTTTTCAAAGAATCAATTAAAATAAGCTAACTATCCGATTTTGATAAAACTTTCGGTATATGAAGTGTTAAGTATCTGGCCGCCATCCTTGGCCAGTTGCAAAGAACTTAAAGCAAATAAGTAAGTCACGAGTTATAGAATCCTTTGGTAAGTGAATAAGTCCTGTGATAGAGAATCCTTTGGTAAGTGAATAAGTCCTGTGGTAGAGAATCCTTTGGTAAGTGAATAAGTCCCGCAATATAATACTACGTTCCGTCGTCCAAGAAGATCCAAGTAGTAATGATTAGTATGACCAGAAAAGGTCAGTTTAAATAATAATATCAGCAGCAGAGCATTGTCAGTGATTGGACAATAGGTTGCCTTCCCAGGTCACGTGCTTATCGGCGAGTCTATAAGTAGAAGTAGGCATCTACCACACGCCTTATATCACCAAAAACTCCAATATGAAGTAATAAAAAAAAAGAACTTTTATTCTAAATAAGTGTTTACTCTAAATTGAAAAAGCTAATTATTTTTTCGTTAGTTTTTGTTTCGCGCATTGATCCCCATACAAGATTCTTCTTAATATTTTTGGTGAAAAGAAAGGAATTTTACATTTTTGGAAAGATAATTCAATGACGGAACATATATATAAAAAAAATCGATACTCTGATTATTTCGGTAGTAGGACGTCTTACATTTTGAAACTTAAGTCTCCTAAATAAGAAGAAAAAAATTGTATCCTTTTTTTTCTAAACCGTAAGCTTGTTTTCTAAGGAATGTTATATTAAAAGTTCCAGTTGTCTAATTTTTTTAAAGGGATTTTTTTAAATCTATAAAATGTAAAATAAATGCGCCCATTCACTGCAAGGTAAAAGCGTATTCATTTGATTGAAGAAAATATTGTATAAAAATATGTAGCTAAAAATAATGAGATTCCATTTAATAGTCTTTATAAAAAAAAGTATTGAAAATAATGTTTGAATTAAAAATTGTCGTCGTTTATTTTTAAGGGAGGTTGTAGGGAACATAATATTCTATACACGCGCGTAACACTAACTGCAAAGCTCCCTGTCCTGTAGACAAAAGACGCAATTGGTGCATGTTACCTCTCCGAAGCAGAAAGGTGAAAAGGCTCTCGTGTTCCACTTAAGTGGGTTGCCTCTGGGCGCAAAATCGCCTTGTTTTATGGACAGGAGACACAACCGATGTGTTAGCTCTGAAGATTGGAGGACCTAAAACAATTTGACTTTAGCTGTTCTACCCTTTTATGCCTCTGTCGCAACGCCGCCTAGCGCCTAACGGAAGAACCATGGCAAGTAGGGAAAAATAATCCTTACATCATGAAGCAGACACAGGTTTTTTTGTTACCAGTTTTGTTAACCTGTCTTTCGTAAATTGTTCGTTAATATTCTATTGTTTGAATTAATTCAGGTTCACATGAACGTTGTTATCAAACACTTTTGTTATTTAAAGAATTTCTATTGTTCTTTGTTTCTTTTTCTTTTTCTTTTTTGTTTCCTTTTGCCTCGTTCTCGTTATCATGTGGAGTGACAAGTATATTAATGTTTTGGGTTTAAAGGTGGCTGGTTATTTCTGATGTGTGTTCACAGTTTGTTTTTTTTTACTCCATTATATTTGGTTGACGCGCTGAAAAGGAATTAAAAGGAAAGAAAAGGAAGAGACAAAGACAAAGGGTAGTTTTAGGATTCTGGTTTTATTCACAGCTCATAGCCACCACGTGGTAAGGAAATATCTGCCTGCCCAGTAGTAGTGTCTTGTCCCAGTTAAGGCCTAAGTCAGAATGGCCAAGAAATTATCTTGGGGGTCGGAAGTGGGTTCTTTTTCCTGCACATGCTCAGAGGGTTCTTCCGGTGAAGGCTCATGGGAGTTTGATATTTTTTTTTATTCTTATTTTATTTTAATCCCCAGAATCATCTAATCATTTATGGCGACCCCAGTGTGAAAACAAAAACAATGAAATTGTTGTCTAAGCCCTAAACTTATTAAAATACGAAACTTCGCAACCACCTCAGTATGGTGACTTCACAGATATACAGGGTGATTAAAAAATGTTAACACACTGATAGGAACCCGCTATATATATATATATATATATATATATATATATATATATATTTACCAACCCCTTTGCACGAGCAGGATGTGACACAAGGTCAATTTCTTAAGCGGAGTTTAACAGGTTTGAATTCAGAGTTTTTCCTTCTCCTAGACTGGTTACCTAGCCAAGGTTAAAGAGCTCAGTCTGGCCTGCTATTTACCCATAACTGGAGGGAGAATTGGATTCATACCTTTCCCAAGGGAATTAGCGCTATGTGAAATTCAAACAGCTTCGTCCAGGAATTGAACTCGGGTTGACGAGTCCATTTCCTATGACTCTAATCATTAGACCACGCACTTCCATAGGAATCCGCTATATAAGTTGTCGGGCTGGCCTAAAGTCAGCATCAGCCAATCAACGAGGGAGTCTATCCCTTTTCACTAGCGCTAGACCAAGAAGCTTGTTTCTACGTCTGAGACGGAGCACCACACCTACCATCAGCTTCCTGTGCTACTCATACGCTAACACTGAATAAACAGAAGGAAAGACAAGATTAACTCAATTACACATACAAATTCGAGAGGGATTCAAAAATTATTCGCACCCTCGTTTTATGGAAGCCGAGTTCATCGTAGATAATTTGATAAGCTGAACCATGTCTAATCTGCAGAGAACAAAATAAATCACCGGTTCGCCATTAATTACGTCATATTCTTGAAATATGCTCAGAAAATGAATTTAATCAATATTTAACACAGTTCATCTGAGTATAGTTATTCGACCTTCATCAGAGTATTTTATTTTGAATGATTCAAAATATTTACTCTGATGAAGGTCGAATCTTCTCTGTGTGCGAAATATTTTCACACAGATGAACTGACCGTATTGATTAAATTCATCTTTTATTATCCATTCTATTTATTCATTCTTCCTCATATTGTCGGATTCATTTCCAATTTCCATTTCTTACATATAAACATTTATATATAATCTCGATGCTATTAAATGGAGAATAGAAGAGTCACTTACTGTATGTTGTTATGTACCTTTTGTTGGGTTTTGTTGCATATATATTCACCTACGTTTGGGGGTTTCTCTGAAGCCTCCTAACGTATTATAAGAAGTGGTTTTAGCCCCGGAAGTTATAACCACACATTTAATTCTTATAATGTTTACACTGTAAAGACAGCAAGTAAAATGGCGCGATCAGGCTCAAACTTTGATCAGGTGACTACAACAGTGCCAACTATATGTCCGCATGAGCAGAACTCAGTATGACAATAATAAAGATATATGACGGCGAAAGTGCAGATACATTTTACTCTCCCTCTTACATTTAACCTTTTTATATGTATAGTAAAGTAAAGTCGAAGGGGTCGCCTAATGTCGGTATCAGTCAAACTGCGAAGGAGCCTATCCCCTTTTCACTAGCGATAGACCAAGGAGATTGTTTTTGTCGTCTGGTGTGTGACGCAATACTTACCATCAGCCCTCCACTTTACCCCCACAGACCCAAGCTGTGCTACTTATGCGCTGAGTTGACAAGAGCTGGTATCGAACCCGGAACCTTGTCGTCCCGATGCCAGTGCGCTACCGACTGAGCTAATTGCCCGTGGCGGAGGGGTTGGGTATATACACACTCATAAATAGACATACCAGTTTTATAATATTATTTCATGTTGTAACATGTTGTATCTACTATTTATCGATATACAACTCTTGGACATTCACCAAATAATCAAGAACTGAATTTAACTTGAACGATTATATATATATACTAGAAGCGTAACCGGTTGAGTCACCCATTGAGCTCTGGGTAGATAATTGGGATTAGGGGAAAAGTGAATTTGCAAAGCGAATTATTTTTAAAAAATGAATACGACCGGGGAATCTAAAAAAAAAAAAAACATTAGAATCATTTTGTAAGATTTTTAAGAAAGGGAACTTTTGGCCTAATTTAAATTTATTAAGAGCCAAGATTTTGGCCGGTTTAGCAGCTTGTGAAACTTAAGATACAAATCCCTTTCAAACTATCAAATCTCTCTCTCTCTCTCTCTCTCTCTCTCTCTCTCTCTCTCTCTCTCTCTCTCTCTCTCTCTCTCTCTCTCTCCACTCATTGAGAAACTAACATATATAACGAGTAGGTAATCAAGATATACATAGGGAGGAAGAAAGTGATAGGCAGAATGTGGAGTGAGTGACTGGTGAGTTTTTGACTTAATTGCAAATTACGACTAATTAGAACCAACTAAAATGAATATTTTTTTCAAACATAACTCAATCCTACCGTATTATCCACTGTATTTATTTAAAAAAAATTAATTCGCATTGTACTCTCACTTTCCCTTAATCCCAGTTATCTACCCAGAGCTCAACGTGGGACCCAATGTTTTGTCTAATATATATATATATATATATTATTTAACTCTGTTGAGCGAGGAACGAAACATGTTAGCTAACAACTCGTTTTTACTTTATTTATTTCTATAGTATAACAAAGAAAAAATATTTGTTTCTTGTTATTTTTCTCCTTACGATGAACCTTGTAAGAGGTCTATTTACAGCAGTAATAAAATTTTGTACCCCCAAAAAAACTTATATATATATATATATAATGATAATAATAAATAAGTAATCCACAGACACGTGTTTCGAAGTATCACTTCTCATCAGTGTGGTTATACCATTAACAGCTACCCCTGGCCGGGTTTGAGACCCGAATGAACTTTCGTTCGCCAATCCTCTTACCCGTACGGCCAGAAGCAGCTGTCAAATATGGGAGAATATTTAATCGCTACATTTCTAAGCGGAAATGAATTCACTAGAGGCCTCAAACATTTGTAAACAAATCGAGGTTTAGCTGCACGCCAGATACGGTGAATCCGCAATTAAATCCCTATTTAAAGTGCTCGACCAAAGTGGGGGCATATATATAATAAATAAGTAATCCACAGACATGTGTTTCGAAGTATCACTTCTCTTTAGTGTGGTTATACCGTTAACAGCTACTCCTGGCCAGGTTTGAGACCCGATATCCTTCAATTATATTCAATTGTGGAGTAGGAGGGGTTCTAGTGAAATGACAAAGCTGAGTTAAAGTTAACCCTTCGAGAAGTTAACTCTAAAATCAAAACTGGAGAAGGATTGCTTTGGTTTGGTTGTTTTATTTTTAATGGCATACCAACCTTCGTGGATTATTCAATGCCCAAGTCACCCTTACAGAAGATCATTAGTGGTAGTATTTAACTCATAGCCGAGGGTTCATACCTTTCCCAAGGATATTGGTCTATCAAGCCCAAGTAAGGACCAAAGTGGAGTGTTACAAGTCATGGAGTGCTCAGCCACCAGAATTTCGTCTTTAAGCATCACCGATCGCTAATAGGTGGCTCCATTGGAGGTTTCATTTACCCCACTGCAGAGGTGCAGTCGCTGTATTCTACAGTCCCAGGGCGGTAAATATATAGGAATAAGAGGTGTATTACAATAATGAGGTATAAGTGAACAGGTCAAGCAAAGCGTATTTTACTTACACTCATGTAGATAATGTCACGTATACATACAAGGATGAATGTTCTTAATCGAGAAGAATATTAAGACTTTGGCTGTTACAATTCAGCGAGGTAGAGGAGAAGTTCTGAATCGCAACAAACTTCGCAAAGATAGTCGTAGGGTCGTAGAGAGAGAAGAGAGAGAGAGAGAGAAAGAAGCATCTCTCTCTCTCTCTCTCCTCTCTCTCACACACACACACACACACACACACACACAGACATAGGCACATATACACACACAGACAGACACACACACAGACAGACACACACACACACACACACACACACACACACACACACATAGAACAGTTCATCTTTGTTATGCGCACTTACAAATACAGATGCGCAGTCAGCTAAACTAGTTGCGCATATCGTAAAACAGAAATGAAGCGTTGGCCTAGAAATTCCTTTGCGGCCTCGTCTCACATCACTCACCTTCCCCACTCCCAGGACCGAGTTATTGAGAGCACTCTGACTTCCCTTCAGGGAATTTCCTTATTTTGACTATCCTTATTCCTTTTGATTAATTCATTTTCTCATTTTTCGATTTGTATTTAAAAAGTCCTACTGATTAGGACACATGACAGGCACCCCATAGTATTTGACGCCCTGGGCAACTGCGAACAAATCACTCTTTCTTCTGTCTTCATTCCACTTTGTATAAGTAATCAATCTATTTCCCACGTACGTATAATTTTTCTATGAAAATTACACTATTTACCAAGCAATTTCAAAATAATACGAATAGGCTATTTTACCGGTTCTAAAAGTTAGCATCCGGTCATTTCAATCTAACGTCTTTCCTTACAAAAGGTAATGTAAACAACTTTTTACACACTTCGTATTTGGAACGGAAAAAATATATTACGTTTTCATAAATATCAACAAGAATTCATTGTTAGGGTTAGGGTTGAGGTTAGGGTTGGTGTTAAGGTTAGGGTTGGGGTTAGGATTGGGGTTAAGGTTAGGTCAGGGTTGGATTGGGGTTAGGATCTGGGTTACAATTTTCTGTTTTAACAATTGATAGTGGAAATACAATTTTTCTATTTGAAAAAAAAAAAATTCATGATAGTCAAATTACCTTCATCATTTCCTTTATTTATTTATTTATTTTTTTTTGTTAAAATTCACGTTTGACCGCAAAGTCATTAATGGTATGTATATTTTTCATCTAGAAGAAATGTTTTTATCTTTATCCTTCACAAAATATAAATATAAAAATGAATATAAGTAAACTTTTGTGTTAAATCTGTGTTATTATTTTTAACATTACTTGCATTCATAATAATAAAGGGCTGAGCTTGCACAAAGGTGTCAAAATTAGGGTGACCCAGAAAAAAACAGAAACCCACAAATTTTGTAATAAAACTGTTAATTTTAACTATGGTGGTTTAGGTTGGGGTTTAGGGTTAGTTTAATGGAAAATGAATAAATAATTTGGGTTCTGTTTTTTCTCGGTCACCCTGTATTCCCCTGAATAAATAATTTGGGTTCTGTTTTTTCTCAGTCACCCTGTATTCCGGTGACCCAGAAAAAACAGAACCCACAAATTTTGTAATAAAACTGTTAACTTTAACTAGGGGGGTTTAGGGTTAGGGTTAGGTTTAGGCTTAGGGGTAAGGGTTAGGGTGGGGGTTGGGGTTTAAGGTTAGTTTAATAGGAAAATAAATAAATAATTTGGGTTCTGTTTTTTCTGGGTCACCCTAATTTTGACACCTTTGTGCAAGTTCAGCCTAATAAAGATATTTTCAGCGACAATAAGCATAAAAGTAGGTTTGTCTATTTTACGAGGACCGGTAAGATAAGCCTAAAAGCAGGTTTGTCTATTTGACCAGGACCGGCAAGGTAGCCTCTTCCAAAATAATACGTATGTGTGCACTCGCCGCTGCCAGTTGCACATATTCGCTTGCATAAACAAACGAATAACACATGCGTACCTACATGCCGATGTTTAACTTGTCAGTGCGCGTAGCAAAGATTATCTATTCCACAGAGAGAGAGAGAGAGAGAGAGAGAGAGAGAGAGAGAGAGAGAGAGAGAGAGAGAGAGAGAGAGAGAGAGAGAGAGAGATTGAAATGTTCAGTTCATAGCTTTTTAACCTGATACGTCAGTAAAAAAAGGGGGTGGGAGTAGGGGGGGCGGAGTATGAAACTGAAAAGTCACAGCGAAAAAGAAGAGGGGGGGGGGGACCAAAAAATATTAATTAACCGCAGGGGAAAACTAAAAACGATATAGAAACGGTAACAAAACTGCGAGGAGGAAAAGTTAGAATGAATAGTTATATTAATAATCTAGTAATAATTAATAATCTAGTAAGATAACTAGAATAATAGTAGTAGCTAACTAACTGGTAAACTTAACCGGATTATCATTTAAAGATATTTATGGAGAGCGTTTATTTTTTTTACATTTTTCAAACTAAAAACGACAAAGAAGACCGTAAAGGAGAAAAGTAAGAATTTATCAATAATAATCAAATATAGTATGACACATAGAATGATAATAGCTGCTAACTAGTAAACTTAAATAGGTAATCATAGATATTTGGGGTGGGGTAGAGCTTGTTTATTTTACTTACATTTTTCAAACTAAAAACGAAGAAAAAAGAAAGAAAACTGATAATTAATAGTTACCAAATATAGCAAGATAACTAGAATCATAGTTATAGCTAACTAACTGGTAAAATTGACTAGAATCAGAGATATTTTGGGGTGGAGAGAGTTTGTTTATTTTATTTACAATATTTTTCTTGCTAGAAGACTGCAAGTAAGAAAAGTTAGAATTTTTAATAATAAATCAAATATAATAAAATAGCTAGAATAATAGTAGCTAACTAACTGGTAAAGGTGATAAGAGATATTTGGAGGTGGGGTGGGGGAAAGTTTGTTTATTCTAATTAGAATATTTTTCAAACTAAAATCGACGCAGAATACACTAAGTAAGAAAAGTAATAATTAATAATTTAATAGTTGTTAAATAGAGCAAGATAACTAGAATAACCTAACTGGTAAGATTGACTAGGTAATCAAAGATATTTTGGGGTGGGGAGAGTGTATTTCTTTTATTTTCATTTTTCAAAATTAAAACGATAAAGAAAACCTTAAGGAAGAAAAGTTATAATTTATTTAAAATAATCAAATATAGTAACTAACTGGTAAACTTAACAAGGTAATAATCAAAGATATTTTAGGGTGGACAGAGTTTGTTTATTTTAATTACAATATTTGTTCAAACTAAAAACGATGCAGAAGACCCTAAGTAAGAAAAGTAAGACTTAATAATCAAGAATTATAACTAGAATAATAATAGTATTTAGCTAACTAACTGGTAAACTTAAGTAGGTGATCAACAGAGAGATATTTTTGGAGAGCGTTTGTTTATTTTATTTGACAATAATTTTCAAAACATTACTTCTTTCTTTCTTTTTTTAAATTGCTGTTGTTGATGTAGAGACAAGAGTAGAAATCACCAGAATGCCATTCCAATGTAAGTGAATAACATTTCGTCCATTTATGTAAAAACTGTGCGGGGGTGGTTGATTGCTACTATTTACTAGTCTTAAGAAGTGAAACGTACGTCTGGACTATAGCAGAAACGGCTATGAGGTTGGCATGACAACCTCCACTCACTCTGTATATACATATATACGCGTATGTGAGCGTACGTTATCGTTGTTTCTTTCTTTCTTTCTTTTTACTAGGTCTATTTTTGTTATTACACCTCCACCTTTCTTTCTCTCTTTCTCGTACTCTCCTTCTTCCTTTCTCTCTCCCCCCCTCTCTCTCTACTGGAATATCTTTCGCTTTCTTTCTTTCTTTCTATCTATCTTTTCTTATCTCAGCTGACGAAAAGCGCTACGTCTTTCTTCTTTTTCTTCTATTTGTTGTTGTTGTAACGTCTCCCTCTCTCCATACTCTTACCCCATCTTCTTTGCTACGTCACAATAATTCCAATATGTCTGCCGGGAGTAGTAAATTGTAATATCCCTTAACTATTTGTCATTGATATGTGGAGAACGGTCCTCAGGGGTGACCTCTAAGAAGCGCAACTTTCTTGTAATAGTTGCCGACCTTTTCTATTTTACCTCCGTTCCCTGGGCGACATTTTCTCTTTTACCGTCCATCAATTGGTCACCGCATATCGGCTTCTTATGATGATACCGACCGTCCTTCTTCGTCATCATCAACTCTTTCTTCATCTTACGCAGTCCAGGTAAGGAAACGACACACACCTCTTCTTACTTTCGCTCATTCAGTCTGTTGAGTCACTCCAGTGTACGTGCTTGTGGAATTTTTGGCAGACGGTGATGTCGGCTTTTTCTTCGTAAAAAAACAAACAAAAAAAGAAGAAAAAAATATCTTTATTTGGCTCATTTACCTGGATGATACCTATTACGTACGTTTTTGATTATCTACTTTTTAAAAAAACCCTTTTTTTTTGTTGTTTTTTGTTTTTTGTTTCTTGTTTTTGATTTTAGTCGTTCAAAATTATATACTATTTTTAGACTATTTAAATCATTTAATTCTTCTTCTTCTTCTTCTTCTTCTTCTTCTTCTTCTTCTCTCTCTCTCTCTCTCTCTCTCTCTCTCTCTCTCTCTCTCTCTCTCTCTCTCTATTTATCTACCTGCGCTTGTCGTATTTGCTTAATTCCTTTAATTTTTTTTTACTTAGTGACTTAATCAAGTTACTAAAAGTAAAATTTACTATAGAAACTGATGGTCACTGACAAAACCAAAAACATACCTTACCAGTAACCACTAACAACTAGTATAGAGACAATTCCACAAGAAAACTTCAATTGTCATTAGTTATTTATAAGCGTTTGTTTATTTGTTTGTACAACACGCGCATGCGTGCGTTTACACACAAGACTAATACACACAATTTGTTGATACACGGTTTTATGTGTGTACAGTACACACTACCCCATTTATTGAAGAGAATGTAACTATACCGCTGTACACACGCGCACACAAAGTAGTGTTCCGAGTTCGGCGCAACACTAGTACCACTCGTACATGGCGCTGCGTAAATTTTTGCGTGAACTTTATACAAAGTTTTTATAAATTGAAATAAAAATAAAGGTATGTACAAATTATAATATATATATATATATATATATATATATATATATATATATATAAAGTCAAACATAGATTACTTTTAAAACCGAACCGAGTTGTCATTTAATTTGATACAGATAATTTGAAATTGATATTAAAGAAAACTATTATTTAACATAAACGGGTACAAATGCAGAATAGCGCGCAAGAGATGATATAATTAGATTACGTATAAAGGGCCGGTTTAGCTCAGTCGGTAGAGCGTTCGGCTAGGAATCGCAAGGTTCCACGTTCGATACCGGCCCTCGCCAACTCAGCGTATGAGTAGCTCAGGGACCTGTGCGATAAAATGAGGAGCTGATGGTAGGTGTGGCGCTCCACCCCAGACGCTAAAATAATCTCCTTGGTCTAGCGCTAGTGAACATGGGATAGACTCCCTCGCTGTCTGGCTGATACCGACATTAGGTCGCCCCGATGACGAA
>CM042147.1:66122975-66160475 GCA_023376005.1 Doryteuthis pealeii | reverse complement strand
CTTTCATATATATATATATATATATATATGTGTGTGTGTGTGGGGGGGGGTAAAGAATAGAGGGAAAAAGTGGACAAAAAGAGCAACTCAAACAAGTAGATGTAAGAGATATATTTCGTCCTGCCTTGAGCAGTACTTCATCAGTCTTTTTTGCTCAAGGCAGGACGAAATATATCTTCTACATCATCTTGTTTGAGTTGCTCTTTTTGTCCACTTTTTCCCTCTATTCCTTATCACATTCTGTCGGATCTACTCCAACCCCCCTATCCTCATATATATATATATATATATATATATATATATATATATATAGGGGGGTTGTGTGTGGGGGTGTAACCGTAACTCAACAAAAACAGCACGTCTTAGTGATATTTTTTAAAAGCAATACACTTGAAATACTCTCAATGAATAAAGCAAATTCCTGTACAGCTTTCAAGTGAATTGTAATTTTGAGGGAATCTGCGTTGTGGTGGAATTCATATTTTAACCACGCAAATTCTCCATAGCATACAGTGTTTACTGTAACTAGTTAGAATTCTTCACTCCTTACGAAATAGAAGTATCAATAGCATCATAACAGCTGTTAGAACGGGGAACAAATGTGATATATATATATATATATATATATATATATATATATATATATATATATATTATTTCTTTATGTTGTCATGTTTCAAACCTACCAGCATAAAGAAATATATATATATATATATATATATATATGCCTTTGTTACTTAAAATGAAGATTAATTTAATCGATTATTTACGGTCAAATTTGCATATATATATATATATATATATATATATATATATATATATATGTGTGTGTGTGTGTGTGTGTGTGTGTGTGTGTGCCATAATGAAGAAAAGGGTAATTTCAAATGTTCGTTCTCAATCCAAGAACATTTATTAAAATCTGTGATAATAAATACGAACGTTAGTGTGTCAGTGTATCACATTTTTTCAACTTTACTCCCAGAGACAGTACCCTAACATATCATATTATTTTGGGAATCAGGCCCACTCGGCGAGTAGATTTTAAAAAAAATCCCAACCGAATCCGAACCCGCAATCCCGAAATTTTGAATTCCCGACTTTTGATTACTGCAATTAATTTCCGTCGATTTTACGTGATTTTTTTTTCGACTAATTTTCTAGAATTTTCTTGTGGAAGAACAGTAAGTAATAAAATAGGCGGGAGTGGTCTATTGTCAGTATCAGCCGGACAACGAGCGAGTCTATCCCTTTCTCGCTAGCGCTAGACCATAGAGATTGTTTTGGCGTCTGAGGTGGAGCGCCACACCTAATATCAGCTCCCCACTTGACCGCACTGATCCAAGCCGTGATACTCATTCGCTGAGTTGGCGAGGACCGGTATCGAATCTGGAACCTTCTGGTTTGGAGGCGGATGCTCTGACGACTGAGCTCCCATAGCTGAAGAGGTTAAAGTGATTCATATTTCCCAAGTGTATTTAGTCCGAAAGTGAACGTACGAGCGCGAATGGAATTCGAACTCGCTAACTACGATGTCACAGTCCAGCACATTAGCCACTACGCCACGAAAAACTCCCAATTTAGACATTGTAATCCAAACTGAACTGTGACTAACCTATCAAGTATTTCTGTGATTATTCTCCTGCGAATCAGACCATAAGTAATCAGGAGTAATATAAGATTAGCTGGCAACCAGGGCCGGCACGTACTACTCTCGAGACCCCTCGCTCACCGGTCGGAAGGGGAGCTTGCTCGTGTGTCCCAAAAGGGCGGGTTTCATATATCTTATATGAATACTACGAGGGTGAATCAAAAAGTTATGCCATTTTGTTTAGGACGAGTATAATTATCAACACAGGAACCTGTATCATACATTAAAATGGAGCTGGTCCTCCATGGATCACATCCCTACTTCTCCACATAGTCACCGTTTTTCTCAATAGCAATGTACCACCTCCAAATGAGAGCATGTATCCCTGCCCTGTAAAATTCTGTTGACTGTTTTTTGAGACACTTCTGGACAACTTTACCGCATCCTTCATACTCACCAGATTTAGCGCCTTCAGACTATCATCTCTTCAGCCCCATGAAAGAGGGTTTGAGAGGCAAACATTATTCCAGTGACGAGGAAGTGAATTCTGTAGTGAAGAATTGTTCTGAAGTAGAATTTCTATTTTCCTGACCCCCACACCACCAGATCAGGATGCAACACTAGGTCTTTTTAACGTGGGAATCCATGCACAAACCAAAGCTCAAACTGCGATGGCTAGTGCAAAAAATGCGTGGTACCGTCGGTATTCCCCTTTTCGGGACGCCTTAAGCACCGGATAATAAACCCAACCCTGTCCTTTTAAATTGAGGAGGCACTATGTCTTTACTACTTCTGTCCCAAAATACTTGTTACATTTCGTGTATGAAATATATATGAAAATGTAACAACTATAATGGGACAGGGGTTGTATGTTTTTACTACTTCTGTCCCAAAATACTTGTTACGTTTCGTGTATGAAATATATATGAAAATGTAACAACTATAATGGGACAGGGGTTGTATGTTTTTACTACTTCTGTCCAAAATACTTGTTACATTTCGTGTATGAAAATATATATGAAAATGTAACAACTATAATGGACAGAGGTTGTATGTTTTTACTACTTCTGTCCAAAATACTTGTTACATTTTCGTGTATGAAATATATATGAAAATGTAACAACTATTATGGGACAGAGGTTGTATGTTTTTACAACTTTTGTCCCAAAATACTTGTTACATTTCGTGTATGAAATATATATGAAAATGGAACAACTATTATGGGACAGAGGTTGTATGTTTTTACTACTTCTGTCCCAAAATACTTGTTACATTTCGTGTATGAAATATATATGAAAATGTAACAACTATAATGGGACAGAGGTTGTATGTTTTTACTACTTCTGTCCCAAAATACTTGTTACATTTCGTGTATGAAATATATATGAAAATGTAACAACTATTATGGGACAGAGGTTGTATGTTTTTACTACTTCTGTCCCAAAATACTTGTTACATTTCGTGTATGAAATATATATGAAAATGGAACAACTATTATGGGACAGAGGTTGTATGTTTTTACTAATTCTGTCCCAAAATACTTGTTACATTTCGTGTATGAAATATATATGAAAATGTAACAACTATAATGGGACAGGGGTTGTATGTTTTTACTACTTTTGTCCCATAATAGTCGTTACGTTTAATGTGTAGAATATAAATGTAAATGCAACAACTATTATGGGACAACCAAGCAACACTTTTACTTTCATAGTTATTAGTCTAGATGTGGAATAATGAAATACTAAAGAAAATAAACAAGTGGATATGTTTGACTGATATGACGAAGTAATCTATTTTAGAGACCAGGTCACTAGGTTACCATATTCGCATTTCTTAGTGAATTGTTCTTACGTATAAAGAGGAGGAGGAGGAGGAGGAGGAGGAGGTGGTGGTGAGGTGGTGGGTGAAGGGTGGAGTGTGAAGGTGCTTTTGACACTTCTTGTTGGTTGGTAGGTAAAATAAATGCCTTCTGGTAAACTTTAGACGACTGAGAAAATTGCTTTGGTAGGATGCAGTAAGCTTTCAAATTATCAATTTCTTTTCCTTTGTGGTCCTATAAGTGTGTGTTGCGCTGCGGGCCACTTATAGGTTGATGAATCTGCTCGTTCGGACTTCCTGTGTCCGCGTTGTTTTGTTTGACCCATAGGAAAGTTGAAGAAGAGCTGGTTCGGACTTTCTTGGTTCGGCTGAGTCTGAAGATAACCAAATTTACCAATGCTGTCAACGAGTCAACAATCGCAATAGCTACGAAACGCTTATTAACAAATGTAAATAACGATACCTTTATTCATCAAACAGTGGCCAAAATCATGTACAACATCAAAGGGATTTCAATGTTGAAGTCAAAGTCGGAGTTAGTGGAGTTGACTGGCGATATACAGTTAATTACTTCTGGCTGAAACGGTCAAGTTCAGGACTTTGTGTGGCAAGGTAGCAGGAAGTAGCGGCAAAGTGGCGGCAAGGGCTCTGACCTTTTTTCTTATTTTTCTTGGGCCATATGACCTTTAGGCACCCCTTTTTGATCTCGATTAAGAAAGGACATGTTTTTCATTTACACCGTCAATATCCGGTTGTTCTAACAGACGATTTTTTAGATTAAAAAAAATTATAAAACTAACCCCTAACCCTAACCCTAACCCCTAACAAACAACCGGATATTGACGGTGTAAATGAAAAACATGTCCTTTCTTAATCGAGATCAAAAAGGGGTGCCTAAATTTGGTTTTCTTTATTTTTCTTTTGTTTTTTTTGTTCAATTCGGACATTCTTTCTAACGTGTATTAGAGTGGTGCCTTGACTTACGAGGCTCCCAACTTACGAGTTGTCCGAGTTACGAGCTGTCACTCTGTCGATTTTTTTACTTAGTGTTGACTACTAAAATTATAGATACGAGCGAGCTTCAGATATAGTAAATTAAAGTCGTCGGGGTGGCCTAAAGACGGTATCAGCACAACAGCGAGCGGGTCTATCCCCTTTTCACTAGCGCTTGACCAAGGAGATTATTTTAGCGTCTGAGGTGGAGCGCCACACCTACCATCAGCTCCTTACTTTACTGCCCCGTGCTACTCATACGCTGAATGTATGTTAATAAGTTCAGTTGGTTGATTGGTTGGTTGGTTGGTTGGTTGGTTGGAATTTATGGCATGTAAACCCTTGGATTATTTTATACCAAAGACATTTTTGTTTTATTTATTCTTGTTGGGTATGCAACTTTTTAAAACTCATTCTTTAATTCATTTTTTTCTAATTTGATGGGACCCTAGTAGTTACTACAACTCCGGGTCAGAGTGGACATGGGAGTACTGGCAATGAAGGGGTAATCCATTTTTATCTAGGTGCCTAAGAATATATACCGTATATTCTCGTTTAAGTGCGTTTTATCGTGGTGTTATGGTTAGCCGGCTAGTCTCGCAGCTACATTACTACCGAATAGCAAGTTCGATCCTCGGTGGATGCCTCATTCTTGCGACCCACCCGAGGCGAATGGTTTCGGTAAATACCTACTCAAAGGACTTTAAAGACTAATTTTTCACCTCAAAGACGAGGGTTCGTTCATCACACGAGGTATGATTTTGAAACATTCAAGCTTACCTTGTTTCTAAGCCTAACCTTGCCGTAACTTAGACCCTAAGTATCCCTGCACAGCTTATACCTAAACAAAGTGCGAATAGTTCAGATAATAAACTTCTTTCTTAATATTATTATTTAAACACATTTTTTAAACACATTTATTAAAACTCATTTTTTATCTATTTAACCCATAAATGGGACCTTAACAGGTACTATCAGAGTTGACCTGGGAGTAATTACGGTGAAAGAGTATTCCACATTCCCCATAGATCCAAAATTGGAACTTCACCATTAGATGCAACATGGCATGAGCCTGGGAATCCCTCGTTTAGTATGCATGCCTCTGGCTTCAACAATTGGTATTTGAGTTTCGACAAAGGTCAGGTTATAAGTTTTAAGGCTGATAATTTGGAACAAAAGCATCACACGATTTTCCGGATATACTTATAGTCAATTGCCGTGATACTTAAGGATGGAACCCAGGTGTGTGAGTTGTCCATGACATGCAAAACTCCACTTTGGTCCTCACTTAGGCTAGACGGGCTTCGGAGACGCCCCCTCCGATCAATCGGCTAGTCACGTCAAGCCCTAGCATCTATGTGTCCCAACCATATTGCTTTTATGGCAAGCCCCTACACTTTTTATCATATAGGTGTTAGAAGGCGGTGACTGAGGGTCTTCGTGTCCTAGGTATGACGTTAAACTCGATCTGATGGTAAACTTCCAGTTCTGGATCTCGGGGAATGTGGAGTATCTCTTCATTACCATTACTCCAGGTCCACTCTGGCCCGGAGTAGTAGTACCTGTTAGTGTTCCACCTATGGGTTAAATAAAAAGAAATGAGTTTAAAAATGTGTTCGGTATAAAATTACCCAATTGGGTTGACATGCCGTAAAATCCAAACAGCCAACCAACCAAATCAGTCAATTGGTATTGGTATACTATAATTCTATATTTGTTTTTTGTTTGTTTGTTAGTTTGTTTTGTTTTACGGTATATCAAACCTCGGTGGGTCATTTAATGCCGACAAAGTTTTGAAAGATTCGTAGCAATACTTTGATAGAAAATTATTTAAACTCATTTTTTTATGAACAAATCTGCTATTTAACCCAGGTATATATATATAATATATATATATATATATATATATATATATATATATATAGAGAGAGAGAGAGAGAGAGAGAGAGAGAGCGAGAGAGAGATGCTGATAGGTACGCGCTCTGCGTCCCTGACGCACAAAAATATAAAAAGGACCCAGTAAAATCAAATTCATGCGTCCCAGTGTTTTCTTTTTTCTTCCCTCACCATTTTAAGCTAACTATAAATACATTTCAATAGTTTCTTAGAAACGAATTACACAGGATCGGTTTTAAGGTAGGAGTTAGACGGCTTTGGTTGGGACCCATAAATTTTTCCCGGAGACTAATTCAAAGCAAATACGTGCGTCCCAGGACGCACTAAATCAAAAAGCTATCAGCATCACACACACACACACACACACACACAACACACACACACACATATATATATATATATATATATATATGTTAACTTTGCATTCGCCAGGTTACCTAAACCCAATCTTTATCTCTGTTTAACAATATAAAGTAGACATCTAGCTGAGAATTTCCTAGACAATAACTCAAATTATAAACACTTTCTCGTGATTTTACCGGAAAATAAAGACTAAAAATAGACTTCTTGTGTTTGCATTTTTTGTACGTGTGATAGTCACCACATGTTTTACTAATTCAAAAAGGGTTTATCATCTTCAGAAGCGACGAGGCGTGTTTTATGTGGATATTATACGATAAATAGGTTGTGTGACGTCAGGAATCAACGGCCTTTATCGTACTTGTCTCTGGATATACGGAAAATCTTGTGATTTTCCAATTCCCTTGCTACTCCTTCCATGAATTCACCACAAGTAAATTCGTTGGATGGAGCCGGCTCAACCGATCCAGGGTGAATCATCATCATGTTGCGCTGACAACACGGTTTCCCACACCCTAGCGTAAGTTAGGACCAAAGTGGTGTGTTGCATGTCATGGACTGTTTAGCCACCAGGATTCTGCCCTTAAGCATCACGAGTCCAAGTGGTGGTATGATTTCCATCACAATAACGCAAAGACGCGGTCATCTATACATATATATAAAGGGCAGTTGTTTGTATGTGTATGTCCGGATGGAACTACGAAAATAAAACAATTAATGACAAAGTAAATATATATATACACATTAAATATCACCGGGGCTTGGTTTTTGAGCAAAAATAATGAAGGTTTGATTTATGTTTGTGAAGATAATTAAAAAATAAAATTTAAATGATAACAGCATAGAATTTCTTTTGCATTTAAGATTTTAAATAGTAGACAATCATTTTTCTTTTCAGAGTGGCTGAATCAACACAAGGTCTTTTTTTTTTTTTTACATAGGGATTTTAATGGGGCATCTTGCAAGGATCCAGTTCGTGATTCAGTAATAATCGATCTGCGAGACTAACTTTTTTTTACTACTCCCCTCTCTACCCAGGCGACGCTGGGTAGCCACTTCTAGTATTACATAATTCATCTTACGACAAATAGTTTCATTATGTTCGTATTTTATCCAATATGTGTGAGTCTAGGTAACAAATACTACTTAAACGCTAAATATAAGTTACTTTAATCATATTATTTTACACGAGAATACATTACTGCTTAAATGAGCAACAAACAACAGTCCTATGTCAAATATTGTTTCGTTAAAATTTTGGTCACCAATTTTGGCGTTTAGTTCTTCTGTGGTAAATCCAAGTCGGTATTGAGTTTAGGTTCTGTTGGTTAATTCTTGTAATTCTAGTCTTGTAGAGTTCCTTGAAATCCTTGATAGAAAAGAGTATAGTATCAGTAGATCTCCTAGTAATCCTAGTCTGCAGGTCTTGCTCTCAGAAAGTTCAATTAGCAATTGATTTCAGGATAACTACCAACGATCTTAAATGCGTTCTGTATACGTTTCTCAGTGGCCAATTTCTTTTTTACCAGAAGTGCCTGCTGTTGATGTTGGTTTATAAATAGAAGGGGAAATTTGGCGTAGATATTATACTACATATACTCAACAAATGTAATCTTTAAAATAAAAAAGAAACTTGGTTTTCAGTATCGAATAGGGTCAGAATTATCAAAGATGAACAGTAAGTGAAATTTAAATATTGCTGAAGAAACGAGTCGCAAAACATGACTTTTTATGAACACTATATCTATACTATACATCTATCAGTGATAAATATAGTATATATATATATATATATATATATATATTGGTCTTTTTGATAGAGCATTTATATTTAAGTTAAGGTAGCATGACCATGGAGTCTACGACGCCTGGTTACTGATAGTTTCTCATCTAAGCAATCTCGACTCCATTCCTAAATATATATATATATATATATATATATATATATATGTGTGTGTGTGTGTGTGTGTGTGTGTGTGTGTGTGCATCTATAAAGATTCAGCCTTCCACGCTTTCTAGTTTTTCCCGGGATAATAATTACTGATCCTATATTTACCTTTCGTTAGAATTGCTCATATCTATTTACTTGGTATTGTGGATTTTAAAAATGAAAGTAAAAACCCACTGCCATGTTTTAAAACAATTATTTTTCTTTATTGTGGCATCACATTATCTGATGTTGATAAAGAGTCAATGACTGAAGAGTAATTTAACGATAAGGCCACAAATTTACAAAAACCGAAAGGAACGGAATATTGCCAAGAAGATATTAAGTCGTTTAGATAGATGCAGAGTCTAAATAATCTAAATTTATATTTTCAACAATTCAATAGGAGCTCTGTCGGCTGTGGCAGTAGAATATGCCGACTGCATCCCTACAGAGGGGTAAGACTACCCTGTCGACTAGGGCTGTAGAATACACTGACTGCACCCCTGCAGATGGGTACTACTGCCCTGACGACTGGAACAACAGAATATGCACCTCTGTAGAGGAATAAGAACTCTTCAATGGGACCACCAGTTGGCGGTAGGTGGCGACCCGTGAATGCTGGTGGCTGAGCAGTCCATGACACG
Source organism: Doryteuthis pealeii (assembly GCA_023376005.1). NCBI lineage: Eukaryota > Metazoa > Mollusca > Cephalopoda > Myopsida > Loliginidae > Doryteuthis > Doryteuthis pealeii. The sequence goes on along the minus strand of CM042147.1, from coordinate 66,151,243 downwards.
CAACACTCCACTTTGGTCCTTACTTGGGCTAGACGGGCGGTCGGAGACACCCCATCCAATCAATCGGCTTGACACGACAAGGTCTAGCACCTATATGATTGTCCCAACCCTATTGCCCTTATGCCAAGTCCCCAACTATTTTTTATCATATATGAGCTAGAAGGGTGTGGCTGATGGTCTTAGTCCTAGATATGACGTTAAACTGCATCTAGTGAAGTTCTAATTCTGGAGCTCTGGGGAGATGATATGATAGATGTGCAATTCTAACGAGATATGAAGTTAAGGTAGCGTAGACATGTAGTCGAGATCGCATAGGCGAGAAACTGCCAGTAATCAGGAGCCGTCGACCCCATGTCCATGTTACCTTCACTTAAATATAAATGCTCTATTAACGATATTGAACACTGTTTATTTATAAATATAGCACCCATATCTATATAATATCTCTCTCTCTCTCTATATATATATATATATATATATGTGTGTGTGTGTGTGTGTGTGTGTGAGTGTGTGTAATTATATATGTGTATGTGATTCTTATATATATACATGTATGTTATATATATATATACATATTATCTATCTACCTATCTATCTATCTGTCTATCTATCTATCTATCTCTCTCTCTATATATATATATATACACACCCACCCACACCCACCCACACACAACACACACACACACACACACATATATATAATATATATTTATATATATATATATATATATATATATATACTGGGGTTAGTTGAAAGGATCATTCGAGATGGTCGGTTGAACCCTTTTAGGCTTCGGTTTTAATAAAGACGACTTTGAAAAATAAACAAAGTCTTGTGTCATCATTAAAAAAAAAACAGATGAGCACTGACAACTGATGCCAGCACATCAGAAACCGTATCAACCATGGGAAGAAACCAAACTAAACCAAGATGGCCAGTCGGCGAAATAGAACCTTCCCAAGAACACTCTCTTGTCATTTATATTCCTGAGTCAAAGGGTATATAACACAATCACAGTCTTAATATTTTCGTTGTGGTAGATGCAGTATCTTCTTGGCAATGATCCGTCCATTTCGGTTTTTGTAAATTTGTGGCCTTATCGTTAAATTACTCTTCATTCATTGCCTCTTTATCAACATCAGATAATGTGATAATACAATAAAGAAAAAGATCATTTTAAAACATGGCAATGGGTTTTTACTTTCAGTTTTAAAATCCACAAGACCAAGTATATACATATCAACAATTGGAACGAGAGGTATGTGGGGATTACAAAAAATACGAAAAAAAAAAAAAAAAAAAAACACTCATGGGGCCACGACCGGGAGAACCCCTTTGCGCATGTCCGACAAGAAGGACTGACTCCCGACCCCAAAAAGGATACCTCGGCCATTTGAATCTAGGCTGCAACAGAGGGTAGTCGTTTCCTAGCCAGTGGGTATGTCCCAATGCTACGACCGACTATGCCCCGTTCAATAAAGCCTAAGTCGTAGAACTACCTCTTGCCTTTGTCTCTTCCTCTTTCGTAACCTAGCCCCATTTTCGTAATAGCTCCCGACCACATACCGGAAGTATTTGAAGTGTATATTTACATGTAATTTTGTGGTTAAAAACATATTTACTTTATCAAATTTGGCTCTCTTTGCATAAATATTTTTGTTATTGCAAGGGTTTCGCATATGCTTCGTATATTTGTGTTATAAAAAAAATAATGAAAATATTGTTTTTTTTTTTTAAAGCATGAATGGATGGTGAATGTCAGTGTTAAAATAGTCTAATATTTAAGAAATACTGTTGACTTACCAATTGTGTTCGAATTAATAGTCTAGATGATAATGCTATATGGAGATTTTTATACTCGTTGTTAGTCGACATTCATCATCCAATCATCCTTTAAAAACACAGTATTTTTATTTTTTATCACACACACACACACACACACAAAACACACACACACACACACACACACACACATATATATATATATATATATATTCATCAAAAATTGCTATCACGTTTTCATTGCAGTAGCATTAGTAGTTAATCCAAAAGGGCTCAATATATTTCATAAAATTTAGAGCATTTATAGTTGGAGAAAAAAGTTTTTCTCTCTACCACAGTTTTGTGTTCAAGGTACACCTTCCTCAGAATCTCCTGAGTTAAGTGTACCTTGAGCACCGAAACCGTGGCAGAGAGAAAAACTTTTTTCTGCACACACACACACACACACACACACACACACACACATACATACATATATATATATATATATATATATATATATATAATATATATATATATATATATATAGCTTTTTGATTTAGTGTGTCTTGGGACGCACATATTAGCTTTGAATGAGTACCCGGGAAAATGTATGGGTCCCAACTAAAGCTGTCTAACTCCTACCTTGTAACCTATCCTGTGTAATTTGTTTCTAAGAAACTATTGAAATGTATTTACAGTTAGCTTGAAATGGTGAGGGAAGAAAAAATAAAAACACTGGGACGAAGGGATACAATTTTACTGCGTCCTTTTAGATTTTTGTGCGCCAGGGACGCAGGACACGTACCTATCAGCATTTCTGTATATATATATATATATATATAAAGCTGATCGAATCAATCTTTGTTTTGTAAAGGTTTTTTTACTGTTTAGTTTAATGACACGAAAGTTATTCTGAGTCATTCCTTAATTTTAAGATGAATTATGTTTGAAAAAAATTCCATTTTAATTGGCTCAAATTAGTTATAATTTGCAATTAAATAAAAAAAACTCACCAATCTTACTTGACATTCTGCTTGTCACTTTCAGCCTCTCTATGTATATATTGATTACCTCTTTGTTATATATATTAGTCTCTCAGTGAGCGTAGAGAGGCAGATATTGGAGAGTTACATTTCATATATAGCCAGCTGGGCCAACGTCTAGGCTCTTAAATTTAAATTAGGTCAAACGTTCCCTTTCTTAGAAATCTTACAAAATGATTTTGATTTTTTTAAAAATTTAATTCGCTTTGCAAACTCACTTTTCCCTAATCCCAATTATCTACCCATATATATATATATATATATATATATATATATATATGTGTGTGTGTGTGTGTGTGTGTGTGTGTGTGTGTTAAAAAGGCTTAAATATCGAAATTCCCGATTTTAAAGCCTATTTCTTTACCAATTATATTGCTCTGTTCAACCAGAACATCTCTAACATTCCGTTGTTAGAAAAAGGTCCAACTTAGTATCACCAACTAACTTGGTCATTTACTTACGGATATATAACATATATATATATTTCACACTGCTTTTTTCACACCGGTTCAGTTTAGAAATCATATATATATATATATATATATATATATATATATATATATATATATAGAGGTTGATGAAATGATTGATATGAATTGAAAAAGAATAAAGTAATGAAAAATCATTCCCAGGGAAGGAAAAGAGAAAGAAAGAAAGAAAGAAAGAAAGAAAGAAAAGAAGAAGAATTCCGGTCTTAATTGCCAAAATATCTTATCGTGTCGAAACATGCCTGTCCTTGTGGTTGTAACGTCATCCAATTGTCCAGACAGGACCGAACAGATCCTTCTCTCTCTCTCTCTCTCTCTCTCTCTCTCTCTCTCTCTCTCTCTCTCTCTCTCTCTCTCTCTCTCTTCGTTGTTAGCCAATCGTTATTGCCGGCTTAACACACGAACTGTTTATCGCTGTTCGGTTGTTTACGTTGGCAGATAAAATAAAAGAAACGAACAGAGAAGAGGGGGACGGGAGGAAGAGGAGGAGGAGGAGAGACTGATGAAGAGTTTGGTCGGAGGGGGAGGATAAGCCTCTCTGTTAACCTTCGACAAGTCGAAATTTTCTCATTATTTTTTCAATCTCTCTCGCCCCTCTTTCTCTCTCTCTCTCTCTACTCTCTCTTTTCCCTCTCTCTTCTCTCCTCACTTTTCTCATCATTTTTTCAACCCCCCTCTCTCTACTCTCTATCTCTCTCTCACTCTACCCTCTTCTCCCTCTTTCTATCTCCTCTCTCTTCTACTTTACTTACCTCTGTCACTGTGTGTAGAGAAGGGTTACCATTTTCTTTCTTTCTATTTCCATTTATTCATTTTTTCTAACGCCTTTTCTTTAGCCTCTCTCTCCCCCCTCTCTCTCTCTCTCTCTCTCTCTCTCTCTCTCTCTCTCTCTTCTGCCTTCCTTACCTGTGTGTGTGTGTGTGTGTGTGTATGGAAGTGTGGAAGGGTTACCATTTTCTTTCTCTCTATTTCCATTTACCGTAATTGACGGCATATAAGACGCACGGGCATATAAGACGCACCCCCATTTCAGCAGATCAGATTCAGGAAAAAATGTTTTTAGTGTATTTCAGCATATATTGTTGAAAACAGTCTACCATACGCTCCTGTTAACCTTGATTATAACAATACCAGCAATAAAATAAGGATGCATGGAGTTTAGGGTAGGTAAAAGTACTGAGCGTAAGCTGGGTTAGTGAGCATCATTGAGAAGATTAGACTAGGCCTACGGAAAGTCTCAAACTTCATCTAAGATGTATAAGACGCAGGGCAATTTTTTGAGCCAAAGTCTTGGAAAAAAGTGCGTCCTATATGCCATCGGTAGTTTTTTTTATCGCCTTTTCTTTTCTCTCTCTCTCTCTCTCTCTCTCTCTCTCTCTCCCTCTCTGTCTCTCCTATCTATCTATCTCCGTCTCTCATTCCCTTCCCTGCCTTTGTATAAAAAGGAGTAACCATTTCATTCTTTCTATTTGCATTTAGTTTTTTCTATCGTCTTTTCTTTACTCTCTCTCTCTCTCTCTCTCTCTCTCTCTCTCTCTCTCTCTCTCTGTATATCTATCTATCTATCTCCGTCTCTCATTCCCTTCCCTGCCTATGTATAATAAGGAGTAACTATTTCCTTCTTTCTATTTGCATTTAGTTTTTTTTTTTCTATCGGCTTTTCTTTACTCTTTCCTTTTTCATTGTCATTACTTCCATGTCTATTCTGACCCAGAGTGTTGGGGTCCCATCCATAGGATTAATAAAAAAGATATGAGTTTAAAAAGTATGTTAAATTCAGTTTTAAAAAATGAACACCCATGAAGAATGAATAAAACAAAATGTCTTCGGTATAAAATAACTCAACAGGGGTTAACATGCCATAAAATCCAACCAACCATAATGACTGTGCTGCAATATCATCGGAGAATGCCAGGAGGAAGGCTATAATCACCACAATAGCACTTGGTCCTTACGTGCGCGCATCCAAATTAAGATGTTTCATTGTTTTGTTTCATGGCATATCAACCGCAGTGATGCTGATACCTTTTTAATTTAGTACGTCCTGGGACGCATTTATTTGATTTGAATGAGTCCCCGGGAAATTTGATTGGTCCCAACTAAAGTTTCTAAAAAAGTTATAGTTTTTATTTATGAACAACTAAAACCGTCTAACCCCTTGTACCCCCATACAGTGTAATTTGTTTCCAAGAAAATATTGAAATGTATTTACAGTTAGTTGGAAATGGTGGGGGAAGAATAAAAAAAACCCAACAAAACCCACAAAAAAAACCCACTGGGACGCATGGATAAGATTTTTTGCGTCTTTTTAGATTTTTATGCGTCAGTGACGCAGGATGCGTACCTATCAAACAAGGGACATCAGGTTCCTTACATTACTTGCGGTTGCTTAATTTGTCACCCATTTAAGTATTGAACAGAATCATCACTGCTTAACTTCGGTGATCTTGGGGGAACCGGTGCTTTCAGCGTGACTGTACCGTAATGAAATTAAGAAGTCCCATCATGATGTAATGGTTAGCAAGCTGGTCTCACAGATCCATTACTAGGCAAGCACTTGCGACATGGCTTCTGTTCAAGTCCTATTTTTATTTCATCATCATGTCGCGCTAGTAGCACGAATATCCATAACAATCTTTCGCCAACCGTTCCTATCATTCATTGCTCCTGGGTGGTCCCCTACACAGCATCCAGTATCCGCGCAGAGTTGGTCTATGTACGTCTTTGTTGGACGACCTGTTACCAATCCACCCTCTTTTATACTAATCTAGGAGGGGACATGGGGACTTTAACTAAGTTAAAACTTACATTTCTCGTAGTCCCATTCCGCCTCCCTCTGTCTTTTTTTCTGGAAAACAGTTCTAGGCAGAAATCCACATGTCACATAGGCTTTAAAACCAAACCATGGGTAGCAGCATGGTGGATGTAAGACACGGCGGAAGAACCTAAATAGTCCAACATCGTAGCTCACAAGATGCTGGGCGGAGGAACCCAAAATGGGTCAACGGCCAGTGTTCTGCCTACCACTTACTTACTTACACACTTTCACACATTCATACTCTTACTTGCATGCATTCATACTTACATTCACATACATCACTGATCCTTTTTCGGTCACCTATTTCTTTTCTTTTTGAACTCTGTGTGATCTGCATGATATTGGTCTGATACGTGATCAGGAACACGTACCCCACCTCCACCCTTTCCCGCGCCTTTGACAACCGGGCAGTTCTTTCTACAACACCGAAGCCAACACACGAACCTCCACATCTCTACTGAATGCAATACTTTTTTTTACCTCTCGTAACGGTCTGTTGAGAACTTTGAACTTTGAAACCTTTTCATCACATTGTAATATTGTTTGTTTGTATTACATGTTTTTCATTATATATTTCGTTCTTGTTGAATATTGTCTCCAGTTTTTCTTTTTTCGTTATTTTGTTCGATTATTTATTCTTCCCATATTCCGTCTGGTTAAACTACCTGTCGGAGCTTCCCAGCCAAGGGATGGCAGAATAGCCAGGATCAACCAGTTCAGTAAGGAAACTACTGCTCCTCATCTTTAAGACTAGCGCCTATTGAAGGGCTAACTAAACAGCCACCGATAGATATCGATGACATTTTATATACACTCTACGAAAGTATAAGACCTAACTGAACTTGATTTTCCTGACAATTAATCATAGTAATCATTTTATGATGAAAGCAGATTTTTTGTTTGTTTTAAATCTGTATCTTTGCCATTTCCCGTATTGACTCGACACACCCGACCAAACGACAGGTTATAGCGACCCAACTCGCCATGCATCATTGCACTAGAAACCGGTGACTGTTATTGATGACAATAACAAAATAAATAAAATTATCCTAATCATTTATCATTATGATAACTCCATTGCAATTAATTAGATTTCCGGACCATATGACCTATAGGCACCCCTTTTTGATCTCGATTAAGAAAGGACATGTTTTTTTTTCATTTACACCATCAATATCCGATTGTTTTAACAGACGATTTTTAGATTTTTTCTAAATTATAAAACTAACCCCTAACCCCTAATCCTAACACCTAATAAACAACCGGATATTGACGGTGTAAATAAAAAAAAATGTCCTTTCTTAACCGAGATCAAAAAGGGGTGCCTAAAGGTAATATGGTCCAGATTTCTTTATGCCACAGTTAAATGAACTGTCTATATTTATTAAATTCTAAAATTACTTATTAGTTAAGTTAAAAGTTAAAGTTGATAGACCATTGATTTAATCATTGTAGTCCTTTTAGACAATAACAAAACGAATAAAATTATTCTAATTAATTATTATTTTGATAACTCTATTGCAATCTATTAGATTTTCATATGCCACAGTTGAATGAGCTGTATATCTTTATCAAATTATAAAATGACTAGTTAAGTTAAAAGTTAAAGTTAATAGAAACAATGATATCATGACATGCATTTAAAGAAAATGAAAATAGATTATCTAATAAACTATTTTAATTTTTTTAAATGCATGACACGATGTCATCTATACATAAAGGGTAGTTGTGTGTGTGTCCGGAGGAAACTATGAAAATAAAACAATTAACGACAAAGTAAATATATATACACATTCTCTACCGCTAATCATAAATTATTTTAATTTATTATCGAGATATATAAATGAATTATTTATATTATATCTACATCTAGATTATAAATACTATTTCTCTGAATTTTTTAAGATGAGGCTTGATAATTTGTATTATTTGTATTATTCGGACTATTGTCCTCATTTTTATTATCTACACAACGTTTCGGCCGATATGCCCTCCGACCTCTTTCAGGTATTTCTTGTCGGACGCGCGGACCTTATCGAACTCGGGAACCTTCTTGTTGAACTCGGGAGCCTTCATGTCGCAATCGGGAGCACTAACGGAACTTCGAACCGAACCAAACGCTTTATTCAATCCACGGGGGTAGACTGTTCTCATTCCGCTAACCATGACCGCGCACAAGTGTAAGCTGTGTTAATTATTCTATGTTACTGTTGCCCTTGCCAGGATTTAACCTGCAGCCCAGAGATAACTGTCACTTAGAAGTGTATCAACTCAATGCCTATATCAATTACGCCATGTATCCAATGGATATCTTTTGATCGTATTACAAAGAGTACGGGGAGGAGGTCGACCTTTCAGTTGACCGATTGATCAGGGAGAGGTGCAGTTGGCATATACTTAACATTCTCAGTTGATTTTTTTTTTAATTTGAGGTTATTGTTATCTAATCACATTAGTGCCTTGTAAATGGAGTTCAAAACTGTTTTAATTATGCAAATATCCCCAGTAGTTCAAAAGTTATGGGAAGTGTGTATGTATGTATGTATAATATATATTATATATATATATATATGTGTGTGTGTGTGTGTGTGTGTGTGTGTGTGTGTGTGTGTGTGTGTGTTTATCAGCTAAAATTCCGCTTCTTGCTTGTAGATGCTAATGGCTGAGGAGTTAAAAAGTCTGACTCATGAAAAATCGGTCGGCTTTCGATCCCGAAGTCTAGCCACACTGAGGAGACGGAAACACAGTCTCTGTGGATGATATATATATATGTTGAAAAAATAAATAAATAAAGGAAAGAAAATGTTGAATGGATAAAACTTTTGTATTGGAGTGCCGACACGTGTTTCGACCGAGAGATTGTCCTTTAACACGTTGAATGTGTACATGGGCAATCTCTCGGTCGAAACACGAGTCGGTACTCCAATAAACAATTTGTATCCATTTAACATTTTCTTTCTTTTATTTATTTGTTTTATTAACATATTATTGGATTCACTTCCATTTTTCAACTTACACACACACACACACACACACACACACACACACACACATATATATATATATATATATATATATATATATATATATATGTTTTGATTAATAAAAAAATCAACACTCACACAAGGTTTGATACTGGTGTATACACCATCCAATGTTTGGATTGTAACAAACAATACATAGGAGAAACGTCCAGACACATTGACCAGCGAATCCGAGAACACAAAAGAGATATCAGAAATGGGCAAATGAACAACGCATATATATATATATATATATATATATATATATATATATATATATATATATATATGTGCCATTTTTGTTCCCAAATGAGAATTGGTCTGCTATTTTCCCCGTGAACAAAGAATGATTTCAGCATTGTACTAATCCAATGTACCTCAGCGATATCTCAAAATACCACTGATTTTTTTTTATCGACTGAAAAATAGCGCGGCTTATGCTTATTACACTTAGCCAGAGGCAGTCTATATTCGTTTTTTGTAGTTTTGTTATATATTTTCTTCTGAGTTATTCATTCTGTCCGTCTTTAGATAGTTCAAGTTGAAATAGCTCCGAATCCACAACAACCAATCTCGCATTTAATACCAGGGCCGTAGCAGCTGGTTAAAACGGAGGGGGAGGGTATCCTGCTCCCTCCCCCACTTTTTTTACTACTTGTAGTATTTTTGTATTGCACGTTTTACTAAATCAGAAAGGGCTCATCTTCAGAGACGGCGATATGTGGATATCTTGTGATGAATAGGTTCATTGTTGGTTGGTTGGTTGGTTGGTTGGTTGGATTTTATGGCATGTCAAAACTAGTTGGGTTATTTTATGCCGAAGACGTTTTTGTTTTATTCATTCTCGTTTGATAGTCATTTTTTTTTCTAACTCATAATTTTAAACAAATTTTTTCATACTCATTTTTTTAATCTATTCAACCCATAGATGGAACCCTAACATGTACTACCACTCAATGTCAATAATGGCGATGAAGGTGTACATATTGGGTAAATATCTCTATAGAGTCCCATAGTGGTGTAATGATTAGCAAACTAGTCTCACAGATCCATTATTACTGAATAGCGAATTCGATTCTCGCTGGGTGCCTCATACTTGCGACCTTGTGTCACATCCAACACTTGACGTACGAGTTGGGTAGAAAGGGTATCACATCGTGGTGCAATGGTTAGGAAGCTAGTCTCGCAGATCAATTACTACTGAACAGCGAGTTCGATTCTCTCTCGGTGCCCCATACTAGCGACCTTTGATGGCAAAATTGGTTAGGTTTCTTAACTTACATAGAGTCTAATCGTGGTGTAATGGTTAGCAAGCTAGTCTCGCAGATCAATTACTACTGAACAGCGAGTTCGATTCCTCTCGGTGCCCCATACTAGCGACCTTTGATGGCAAAATTGGTTAGGTTTCTTAACTTACATAGAGTCTAATCGTGGTGCAATGGTTAGCAAGCTAGTCTCGCAGATCAATTACTACTGAACAGGGAGTTCGATTCTCTCTCGGTGCCCCATACTAGCGACCTTTGATGGCAAAATTGGTTAGGTTTCTTAACTTACATAGAGTCTAATCGTGGTGTAATGGTTAGCAAGCTAGTCTCGCAGATCATTTACTACTGAATAACAAATTCGATTCTCGCTGGATGCCCCATACTTGCGACCTTGTATCACACCCTACCCGTAGCGAACGGGTTGGTTAAATACCAATGTAGAGTGTACGGTACCATTATACGTGGTATCATTTCCATTACAATAACGAAAAAGAAGCGGTCATATTACATAACCTTATCTTTATCAGTATTGTAATTTGAAGCATATAGATGTACTCTAAAAGTAGGTACTCACGAGGTTCTTTTATTTTCTTATGGGATCCAGAAGAACTCTGTTTATATAATTTGGTTGGGTGGAACTATACGCATTAACGCCAGATTGTTTCAGTTGTTTCAAATTATTCTCCTTTAGAATATGGTTTGGAACCGCCATTCTCCCAAGACAATATTCCACTTAAAAAAAACCCACCTTCTATTACAGCCATTGCATATCTTTAAAACATAAATAGCAAATTTGTAGGGACACTTTTCACCTTTACATTGGAATTGAAGTAACCCCTCACCCGCCCAAAAAAATATTTTGCGATATTTCGAAGACACTGTCCTCTTCGTCCGGAGATTGAAATGTCGCTTCAATTTAAACGGCTTTTGATGTAAGTACAGTTTGTTTTTGTTTTTTTTCCCATTATTTGTGTTGCTATTAGAATTATTTCCATATGTAGGACAAGTCATCTTTATTACACACATACACACACAAACATATATATATATATATATATATATATATATATATATATATATATAAGGACTTACATGAATCAGACACTATCTGCCAAGATTTCACCCGAAAGGTTCTTCAGGCTAATTAGTCAGAATTATCATGAAGAACCATTCGGGTAAAACCTAGGTAGATAGTATCTGACCCATGTAGGTTCTTATAATTATGATCTACTTAGTGTATTGGCCACTTTTTACATATATAACTTAGAAAACTCCTTCGGTGTTTTTTCTTTTTCGGTTGTAGCTTCGGTATGTTTACCCAAACTGTCTAGCCATATATATATATATATATATATATATATATATATATATATATATATATATATATATAGGTGTGTGTGTGTATCACCTCAGTGACACAAGCAATACAATTGATACAAACAACGATAACATCTTTATTTAACACCGTATGACAATGGTTCAAAGTAGAACCGAAAGTACTTGGAATCATTTTTTTCGGATTTTTTAAAAATAAATTCTTTTCGAGATGATAATATCAAGAAAATCATTAGAAAAATGAGAGACAGACAGACAGACAGACATAGTGAGTGAGAGACAGACAGACAGACCGATATAGAGAGACAGACAGACACAGTGAGAGAGAGAGAGGGGGAGACAGACAGACAGACAGACAGACAGAGAAAGACTAAGACAGTCAGACAGATAAACACACACACACACACACAGAGAGTGTGAGAGAGAGAGAGAGAAGAGAGAGAGAGAGAGAGAGAGAGAGAGAGAGAGAGAGAGAGAGATCGTTAATCATGTATATCTGTGAAAAAGTATCGAGCAAATATAGATACGACAATTATTTATTGATAATCTTTAATGATTAACTAGATTGCGTGTGTTTATTGCCAATTTTATTTCCATATCCACACTAATCTACCAAGACGTTTTCTAAAACAATAACACAAGAAATAACTATAACGCTGCCTACCTAACCATGCCCACTTGACTAAATTTCGCAGCCCCTCTACAGAGGTGCAGTCGGTGTATTATAAAATATACCGACTGCACCTCTGTAGAGGGGTAAGACCCCCCCCCCTCATTGAGAATACCTATTGGTCGTAGGTGGCAACCCATGATGGGCGGAATCCTGATGGCTGAGCAGTCCATGACAAGCAAAACTCCAATTTGGCCCTAACTTGGTCTAGACGGACGGTCAGAGATGCCTCATCTGATCCATTGTCGGGTAACATCAAGCCATAGCACCTATATGATTGTCCTGAACGTATTGCTCATATAGCAAACCCCAACCGTTTTTATCATATATGGTTAGGGTTAGTGTTAGGGTTAATTCATTAAAGCATATGTGCTAGATTCATAGTAAGTAAGTAAAGTCGTCGGGGCGGCTTAAAGTCGGTATCAGCCAGTCAGCGAGGGAGTCTATCCCCTTTTCAATAGCGCTAGACCAAGGTGATTGTTTTTGGCGTCTGAGGTGGAGCGCCACACCTACCATCAGCTCCTTACTTTACCGCACAGATCCCTGTGCTACTCATACGCTGAGTTGGCGAGGACCGGTATCGAACTAGGAACCTTGTGGTTTCTAGCCGAACGCTCTACCGACTGAGCTAACCCGACCCGTAAGCTTATGAATTCTTGTGGCGAGAGAACAAAACAAAAAGTAACACTTTAAAACAAATTCTTAATGATAATTCATTCACAATAAATCATTTTTCAGCCCTGTCGGTGGGGCTTTAGATTACACCGACTGCACCTCTGCAGAGAGGTAAGACTCCCCCTAAATAGGGCCCCTGTTGGCCGTGGGTGGCGACCCGTGATGCTTAAGGACGCCTGCTGGATGAGCAGTCCATGACACGCAACACTCCACTTAGACCCTTAATCAAGCTAGACGGACAGTCGGAGAGGCCCCCTCCGATCAATTGGCTGGCCCGCCAAGCCCTAGCACCTATATGATTGCCCCAACCCTATTGCTCTTATGGCAAGCCCTAACCCTTCTTATCATATATGTGTTAGAAGGCAGTGGCTGAGGGTCTTCATGTCCTGGGAATGATGTTAAACTATCTGATGGTGAGGTTCCAGTTCTGAAGATCTGAGGAATGTGGAGCACCCCATCATCACTATTGCTCCCTGGTTCACTCTGACCCGGAGTGGTAGTCCCATCTATGGATTAAATAGAAAAATGTGTTTATAAAAAATTGAGTATATATTTAGAATTAATTTATTTTAAAACTTTGTCGGCATTAAATGAACCACCCAGGTTGATATGCCGTAACACAAACCAAACCAAACCAAATCTTGTGGTGAGAGAACAACAAAGAAAGTAACACCCTCAATAAAATTCTTAACGATAATTGATTCACAATAAAGCATTTTTCAAACCCATCTATCGCTTAATAATGGTCTTATTTTTTTAAGGTACAAGAATTTACTGAACACCGCTTCCACGGTTGAGAAAGTTCAAGAGTGCCACAGAATGCACACCGAAAAAAATGTATAGAATATTAAATCGTTTCGATGAAAGTTATGCAACGGCTAACATTTAAGTTACTACGTTACTACTTCAAGTGACGTTGCATTCATGAACGTAGCAACGACCCAGTTCTTTGCCAACCCCCTCAGCAGAAATAGTAGAAGATAAAGGGATTCCTTGTTGATAGAAACAGAGAATGGTATTGTTTTTTGGGTTTTTTTAATCTTTCAGTACACGCAGATAGTCGAAGAGAACGAAGTACTTGCTTGATGCTACTGGTAAACTGATTAACATTTTACACGAGCAGCAGCTTCTATAACAACAACGAATCGTCTATTCCTTTCTCTCGACCCATAATATATATATATATATATATATATATATATATATATATATATATATATATATATATATATGGAGAAAGGTAGACAAACACGGGATGTTGTAGAAAATGGATGTTTATTGTAGGTAGTGATGTCGACGTTGTAACGTTTCAGTCTGTTAGACCTTCTTCGGGACTTGGATATAGTTCTTGCTTCAATAGTGAACATTTTCAAACTGGTGAAACAGGAGGTCGTCAGTAAGGGGAGGAGTGGGATGGGGGTTTGGTAGTGGATTTTCCTTTTCTCTAGATAGGGAGTGTATCAAAGGGGGTTATATATATATGTATATATATATATATTTATATATATACGAGGGTGAATCAAAAAGTAATGCCATTTTGTTTTAGACAGGTATAATTACCAACACAGGAACGTGTATCATACATCAAACTGAAACTGGTCGTCTGTGGATCACATCCCTATTTCTATACATAGTCTCAATAGTAATGTTCTATCTTCGAATAAGAGCATGTATCCATGCTCTGTAAAATTCTGTTGACTGTTTTTTTAGCCACTTCTTCGCTACAGATTTCACTTCCTCGTCACTAGAATAATATTTGCCTCTCAAACCCTCTTTCATTGTGCCGAAGAGATGATAGTTATTATTCCAGCGACAAGGAATTTTATATGTTAATAAGCACCAAGGAATTTTATATGTTAATTAGCACCAACAAATAAATATAATACTCAATTTTCAGAGCAATAGATTAAATACAACAAATTTGACTAATTATAGGGCCGGTTTAGCCCAGTCGGTAAAGCGCCCAACTAGGAACTAAAAGATTCCGGGTTCGATACCGGTCCTCGCCAACTCAACGTATGAGTAGCACAGGGATCTGTGCGGTAAAGTGAGTAGCTGTGGTGCTCTACCTCAGACATAAAAACAATCTAGCGCTATAAAAAAGGGGGTAGACTTCATCGTTGTCTGGTTTATACCGACTTCAGGCCACCCCGACTTATATATATATATATATATATTATATATATATATATATATATATTATACGAAAGCTGAGTGAATCAATGATTGTTTGCTAAAGGTTATTTTCCCTATTCATTTTAATGTTAAGAAATTCATATAAATATATTCCTTAGTTCTAAGATTGAGTTATACTTGAAAAATTCTATTTTAATTGATTTTGATTAGTCCTAATTTGCAATTAAGTCAAAACTGACCCGTCCCATACTTAACATTCTGTCTGTCACTTTCCCCCTTTCTATATATATATCTTGATTACTTCCTCGTTATATATGTTAGTTTCGCTGGGAGTTTGAATAGAGTGATTGGAGAGTGTGAAATACATTTGTATGTTAAGTTTAAGAAACAGCTAACTCATAGAATCACAAATTCAAAGAATCAGGTCCATTTAAATTAGGTCAAACGTTCCCTTTCTTAGAAATCTTACAAAATGATTTTAATGATTTTTTCTTAAATTTTCCAACCGTATTTATCATTTAAAAAATTTTTTAATTCGCTTTGCAAACTCACTTTTCCCTAATTCGAATTATCTACCCAGAGCTCAATGGGTGACCCAATGGGTCCCATTTTATATATATATATATATATATAATATATATATATATATATATATATATATATATTCGACTGGTCAATAAGAAATAGTAATTGATTCCTGGTAATATGTATAATTACTAATTAGGTAGTCATTGAATATAACTAACAATTTCCTTTCAAAAACGTTCTCATAATTTGAAGTTTGTAATAATTTAGGTCACCACATGTCCGTCCCCAGTCAGAGATTGTAGCTGCATGATTTCCAGGCCTATGAATGTTCGGTAAACTATTTGTTCGATAAGCGAGGACCAGGTGTACACACACACACACACACACACACACACACACACACACATGTATATATTATATATATTATATATATATATATATATAATATACTCGTGTGTAGGGTTGGTATATATATGTAGAATTGGAACCTCACCACTATATATATATATATATATATATATATATATATATATATATATATATATATATACATGTGTGTGTGTGTATGTGTCTGTGTGTCTGTGTGCAGAATTGAAACCTCACCACTAGATGCAGGAAAATTCTGAATTCAAACTTCTCTTAAGAAATAAACCTAGTGTCGCATCCTAAACCTGTATAAGAGTTGGTATATATATATATATATATATATATATATATATATATATATATATATATACTAGAAAAGACATGACCTGTTGGGTCACCAATTGAGCTCAACATAAATTGTTGAAAAAAATCACAGGATAATAATATTTCGTCAATTCAAAAGTTATGAGATTAATATGGTTGTTGACGAGCAATCTGGGATTTTGTAAAAAAATCTGTATTTTACAAAACAAATTTACCCCTCTCTTCGCTTTAAAAAAAAAATCTACCAAATTTTAATGAAATGTTCAGTATTGATTGATCCATGAATGATTTTTATAATGCATCAGTTATTTTATTTCAAAACTTCCTGATTTTTTTCAGGTCACTTAACTTTGCCCCCCTCCTTTTATTTTTTGGGTGCAAAATATCGGTGGGGTTATATATGATTGATACTAATTTTTGCATAAATATAAAGACCAAAGGTGTGAATAGAAGAAAATAAAATTTAACGATACTACTCTGGTAGAAAATAAGTATCATAAATCGGAAAATAAAATGAAAATAAAAACTTAAAAAATAACTTTGGAAATTTTTTACTCATTTTGATAATTATTTAATTGTCTATTATCTTATACAAGAAAAAATTATACATCAATATTTGTTCTGTTTAAAGGGGGGTGCTAAATTTTCAATAGAGTTTTTGACAAAAAAATTATTAGAGATTGATATTAAAGTAAGGTAGTTATTAAAGATATGTTTTTAGAATCTAAGAATATCACATTTTTAAACTTAACATCATGATACCCATATTTTAAATGAATTTTATATATTAATTTATCATAGCAGAAATACCTAATTAAATCAGAAAGTTTTGAAATAAAATAACTGATACATTATAAAATCCATTCATTGATAAATCAATACTGAAAATTTCATTAAAATCGGATAGTTCCCTGATTTTTGGTATTTTTTTCAATCGAGAGTGTTAGATTTATTTTGTAAACAAGGATTTTACAGCAACTCACGGAGACCATCTTAAGATATATTTGATCAAAATTGACCGAAAAAATAGTTTTAAATGTATTAAAAATAAATTACAGGTGTAATATTATTTTTGCTTTTTTTTTTTTTACTGATGCTCATTATGTTACTACTTTTCGACTTAGACAAAAAAATTATCTTAAATAATCGATTTAATTAATTTTAATTTGTTTTCAAAATGAAAAGCAGACGAAAAAATGGGTATTCCTGATTGTTTAAAAAGTAGTTGCTGTGCAATACTGTGTTACAAACTTTAAACCAATCTATCTAAAAGCTAATTTCTTAAAATGATATATTGTTACGATTAGTTTAATAATTTTATCTTTTAACAATTGATAGTGGAAAATGCCATTTTCCACTTAGGAAAAAGAATCATGATAGTCAAATTTACCTTTATCATGTCCTTTCATATTTTTTTTTAGATTTGTAAAAATTCACATGTTTGATCACAAAGTCATTAACGGCATCTATATTTTTCATTTAGAAGAATTTTTTGTATTTTTATCTTTCACAAAATATAAATGAATATAGATAGACTTTTGTATTAAATCTGTATTATTTTTAAAATTACTTGCATTCATAATAAAAATAAGTGTTTTTAGATAATTGTGATCAAAAGTTAGTTTGCAAAGCGAATTAGATTAAAAACAAAGTAAATACGAGCGGATAGAGAGAAAAATTGAAGATAACAAAAACAAATCGACAATTTTTACAATGACAAGTGAAAGAGAAGCAGAGGAGTTGGGGGTTGCTATTGGCTAAAGAGAGGGTAGTAAAAACTAACAGCTGGTTTTGGGTGGTGGGCGCAGGGAGTGGCTTATTCTTGCTTATTCCTCTCAATAGATACAATAAGAGTTTAATAGAGAGAGGAATGAAAATTGATAGATTAGAAGATAAGACAGAGAATGGTTGCTTTGTGAGTTAATTGCAAATTACTGCTAATTAAAACGATGAAAATTAATTATTTTTTCAAACATTAAGTAAACCCACAAATAAGGAATAAGTTAGTATTTAATTTTATTGATTAAACTTAACAGGAAAAAATCCTTTAGGGATTGAAAGCTCAAAATCTCAGCTTTAGTATAATAATATAGATAGATAGATAGATAGATAGATATGTAGTAGGTCAATTTCTTAAAAGAAGTTTAACCAGTTGTTTGAATTCAGAGTTTTCCTGCATCTACTGGTGAGGTTTCAATTCTGCAGCTCTGAGCCCCTTTGGCCGGGTTGTGGCCCTAATACCACTGGGTTACAGACCATGCTGTAAAATCCAACCAACGAGCCAGCCCAACAGTTTTAAACAAAAACTATTTCTTGTTACTTTCAGCTGCTCATTGTTCGAGTCGGCCGTCGAGTCTATCGTGATTCGTCAATTGCTTCTCTAACCATGCGGTTTTAATTTTAGATTTGAAGAGGGTCCTTGACAAAGCTGGTTCCATGATTAAAATGAATCTAGACCATCCAACAACCATGACGAAAAACGACAGGTTATAAATATAACATTAATTATAAATATAACAATAAAAAGAGCTTATTCTGGTTTGAGATTACAAGCTTTTAACCCTTATCTTCAACAGCACTGTTAGCTTTGTTTGTTTGTGGTTGGTTGGATTTTACGGCTTGTCAACCTTTGTTTGGGGTTACAGTCTTTTAACCCTTCTTTTCTACAGCATTATTAGGCATATATATAATATATATATATATATATATATATATATATATATTATATATATATGTGTGTTGTGTGTGTGTGTGTGTGTGTTTTATAGTTTTTATATATTAAAAATCTGTTTTATATATATTGATATAGTGTTAAATATTACGTATTCTCCATATATATATATATATATATATATATATATATATATATATATATATATATATATATATATATATATAAATCAAATGTTTTAGCGTTTATATGCAGCGTTTTTCACGCGATGGGACATGTAAAGCTAAAAATTGTTTTTTTAAACTGTGGCTTGTTTAACGTTATGTGACGTGGATTGTATTCACGTGATGTAATGTCATGACGTTAAATTTGTATTTAAAAAACATTATAATCAAACAAACTTGCATTGGTGTTAATATATATATATGGTTTGTGTCTATTTCTATCTAAGATGCCTTTCTCTTTCTTTTTTGCAACAGCTGGCAGTCATATATATATATATATAATATATATATATATATATATATATATATATATATATATATGTGTGTGTGTGTGTGTGTGTGTGTGTGTGTGTGTGTGTGCACTAATATTAGAAATAAACAAATATATACGAGCTACTCCCTTTCACGTGACAGAAAGAGGGTTAGCTCATTCAGAAAAATATTTCTAAACAAATGTGCTCAACTATACAAAATATGGGAGCGATATACTCTATATTTGTCTTATCACTTTTGGTAATCTTATCATATATATATATATATATATATATATATATATATATATATATATATATATATATATATAAGATTAACAAAATTGATAAGACAAGTAGTAATATTTCTTTTATGTCATTTATTTTTTGATTCTTTTGAAACTAAGCCATCGCCATGAGAAAGAGTTTTTGTGTAAAAAAAATTAAAAAAAAGTTTTAGAAAGTTTTTTTTTAATTTGGCAGGCGAGAATCCTTATTATTTTCAAGTCTTTTATTTTGGACCATATTACCCTTAGGCACCCCTTTTTTTTATCTCGATTAAGAAGGACATGTTTTTCATTTACACCGTCAATATCCGTTTGTTTGTTAGGGATTAGGGTTAGAGCTAGGGTTAGGGGTTAGTTTTATAAATTTAAATCTAAAAATCGTCTGTCAAAACAACCGGATATTGACGGTATCAATTAAAAACATGTCCTTTCTTAATCGAGATCAAAAAGGGGTGCCTAAAGGTCATATGATCCTTTATTTTTTCTTAAATTGAATTGCTTGTTTGTATTAGTTTAGCCACTTTTTCCATTTAAATTTTTCCATTTTATCAGATTTTTTCCAAACTTTGTTTCTTCACACACACACAGACACACAACACACGCACACGCACGCACGCGCGCACACACACACATATATAGCTATCTATGCATATATATATAAGGTATCAAACTCGTTATTTAGTTGTAATGGATCTGCGAGACTAGCTTACTAACCATTTCAGCACGAGTGGACGCCATTGCACCACGATGTAAAATGTTTACGTAATTAAAAGGATTATTTACCCAATCCGTTCTCCACGGGTAGGATTTGACAAAAATTAACAAGTATAGGTCATCAGAACAAGGATCGAACTCACTTTTCAGTAGTAGCGGATCTGCGAAACTAGCTTGCTAACCATTACATCATAATATAAAATGTCTTCGTAATTTAAAAAAATTACTTGCCTTACGAATAGGATTTGACACAACGTCACAAGTATGGGGCATCCAGCGAGGATCGAACTCGCTTTTCAGTAGTAGCGGATCTGCGAAACTAGCTTGCTAACCATTACACCATGATATAAAAATGTCTTCGTAATTTAAAAAAATTACTTGCCTTTACGAATAGGATTTGACACAACGTCACAAGTATGGGGCATCCAGCGAGGATCGAACTCGCTTTTCAGTAGTAGTAAGGATCTACGAGACAAGCTTGTTCACCATTACACCACGTAAATAAACGTTCTTTCGACTTGATAAAATTCCCTGAATTGAATAACTTGACAAGATGTTATGTTAGTGCACAAGGATAGCAATGACGTCATCAATAGTGCATGCGCGTGTAAGCACTTCCGTGATCGCATCATCAATCGCCTGACGTATACTTATTTCTGTTGCTATTGTTGCAATTGATCCTGTCGACAGCCAAGTGTTAAGGTAAGTAGTTTATTTGTAAACAGTTAACGACATTATTACAAGGAAGAGTCCGCTGCTTTCGCGCTGCCCCAAGAAGGTTAGCGAGGTAAGTTTCCTTATCCAAACCCTAAAAGGTCAAACCCTAAATCTAAGTATCGTGTTAGTATAGCATCTATTCTAAGACTAACAAGAAAAAATAAATGAACTAAAACTAATTTCGAATTTAACGGTTTATTTAGCGACAAAACAATGATTGGTAACTAATGCAAAATAGAGCTAGATATTTCATTAGATTACGTATAAAAAGCATTACATTTCACAGAAGTTTCCCAAACCTTTAAGACCCTAGTATTAGGGTTAGGATAAGGGTTAAGGTTAGTGTTAGGATTACTAAAGCAGAATAGCGCGCAAGAGATAATATCATCATTTCATTACAAAACTCAAACCTTTGAGACCCTAATATTAGGGTTAGTGTTAGGCTTAGGGTTAGGGTCAGTGTTAGAGTTAATGTTAGGGTTAGGTTACTTCGGGAGTTTCCGTAATCTAATGCTATTTATAGGTACAATGCGATTCTAATGATATTATTGCTTGCACGCTATTTTGCATTTGTACGCAATGATTAACAATATGATCGTCTTTCGTAGGTATAGAATCAAGTTTGAGAGACTTACCAGTGTAATGGAGAGAGAAAATGAAGATATCTGATATCTTCCATTAAGTTAATAATTCTCAGGGATGATTTCTGGTCGACTGCTCGTGGAACTTATCCGAATGTATCTATTGAATATGGGCGCCAAAACTTATGGGTGCTTCACGTGATTGCTGTGTCCAATCACAGAAAGGCTCTCCTTCACACAACTTCATTCATGAGTTTCATTCATAGAAACAATTGTATTTTACTTACCCTATACTATTATTGGCTATCAGTATATTAATGCCTTACGATAATCATAATAACATAATATGATATTAAATTTGAATGCATTTACAAATTCCCTAATTATTGTTTTTTGATTTGAAGCTACAATTTTTTTTCATCTTGGTATTTACGAAGACATCCCACCAGTTTAGGATGTGACACAAGGTCTTTTTAACGAGGGAAGTCACGCACAAACCAAAGATCATGCGTGGTCAGTAAAAAAACAAAAAAAAACATGCGTGGATCACGTTGTTATTTTGCCTAGTGGCATGGTATTTACCTCGTACCCCACTTGTACGGGTTAGGCACAAGGCCCTATTAACGTGGGACCACCCACAAACCGAAGCTCATGGGTGGCGGGTGAAAAATTGCGTTGATCCCTTCGGCATTCCTTTCAAGGGTGGCGCCTCAGGCACTGGGAAATAAACCCAGTCCTGTCCCTTTAAATCAGGGGGCAGGTGTTTCCTGGGGATCAACGCCGTTAATTATAGCAATCACCAACAGAGAGGCGAGTTTGTCCAGTGGTGTGGGCTGATTGAAAACAAAAATTTTTCCTTGTTTTTTTAATTTTTTTATTATCTTGGCTGGTTATATGGTTGGTTGGTTGGTTTTACATGTCAATCCTTGTTGGGTTATTTTATGCTGAAGATGTTTTTGTTTTAATCATTCTTGTTGGGTCTTCAAATTCTTTTAAAAGTCATTTTTTTAAAGTCATTTTGTGATCTATTTAACCCGTAGATGTGACCCTAACATATACTACCACTCTAAGTGGATCTGGGTGTAATGGCAATGAAGGGGTACTTCACACTCCCCAGAGCTCCAAAATTGGTTGGTTGGTTGGTTGGTTGGATTTTACGACATGCCAATCCTTGGGTTATTTCATGCCGAAGACGTTTTTGTTTTCTTCATTCTTGTAGGGTATTCAATTTTTTAGATTCATTTTTTAATTCCTTTTTTATCTATTTAAAAACATCTTTTTTGTCTAAAAATTAGGGGTCAGTCATTACGATATTTCACGAAATGGATATTTTATAAAACATCTGATATGTCTTATAACCAGGACGATCGTAGGAGTGCTACACATGTAGCATGTCTTGAGCAGAAATAGTCTGGCATATCCCTCTTCAGGTCTACAACTGGCTTTAATTCAGAGTTTTCCTTCTCCTAGACCGGTTGACTTGCCAAATCTGTCCTTCTGTTTACCTACGGCTGGAAGGAGAATAGACCAAGATAGATAGATAGATAGATGGATGGATAGATAGATAAATAGATATTAAAACTAAGATAGATATGTAGATATTAAAATTAAGATAGATAGATATGAACATTCTGTGATAGATAGATATGAACATTCTGTGATAGATAGATAGATAGATAGATAGATAGATAGATAGATAGATAGAAACAGCCTGAGATAGATAAATAGATATGAATAGATAGATAAATAGATAGATAGATAGAGATGGAAAATCAGAAGATTGAAATAATAGTCAGATAACTCGATCAGCAAGAAAGAACGAGAATGAGAGAGAGAGAGGGGGGAGAAGAAACATATGAATTAGATAGTAATAGATAGATAGAGAGTGAGAGAGAGAGGGGGGGACGGAAAGAAGAAACATATGAATTAGATAGATAGATAGATAGAGAGAGAGAGAGAGAGAGAGAGAGAGAGAGAGAGAGAGAGAGAGAGAGAGAGAGAGAGAGAGAATAACAGACCAAGATAGATAGAAAGTGGTACAAAATCAATTTTAAGTTATTGATTGTTTCTGATTTTTTATAGCAAGATCAATATCCCTATGTGGCACTGCATCTATGACAAAAAAAAAATATTATTATTCACATATATTCAACATTACCTGTACCAAATTTTTGGATTCCTTGGGCTAAAAGAATTTCATTAACCAATTTTTAGGAGTAGGATAGCTCTAGAACTCATTTTACAGACGAAAATTAGGTTACAAAAAGTCGCCATTTTTCGCGACTCCACATAAATTTGGAGAGCTAAAAATCGACATAACTTCGCCAATTTTGGGAATTGGAAACTCAAATGACGTATATTTTGTCATTTTGTGCACAAAACCAATGATTAAATCAAAGGTGTAAAGTCCAATATTTATCAACTAGCAGCGGCTACCCGGCGTCGCCTGGGTAGAGGGGGATTTTTTTAAAAGTTAATCCTGCAGATCCATTATTACTGAATTGTGAGTTGAATCCTCGTGGGATTCCCCATTTAAATCCCTATGTAAAAAATAGACCTAGCTATTCTGAAAAGAAATGTTAATGTCTACTATCTAAAATATTAAATGAAAAAAATCCATGCTGTTATCATTTAAATTTTATTTTTTAATTATCATCACGAATATAAATCAAATCTCTATTATTTTTGCTCAAAAACCAAGCACTGGTGATATTTAATGTGTATATATATTTACTTTGTCGTTAATTGTTTTATTTTCGAAGTTTCCTCCAGACATACAGATTCATACAACTGTCCTTTATATATGTATAGATATAGATAGATATATAGGTAATCTTCAACTTGTTCCTCGTAAATTCCTACTATAAAATAAACTGAACCCTCATTTTATGTCCGTGTTTTTGCAATAAATGTTTTAAATATATCTGCAATAAATGTTTTTAAATAAAGAAAATAATTCAGTATTGTAAAATAACGGGTTCAAGAAAAATAAAACATTTATTGCAAAAACACGGACATAAAATGAAGGTTCAGTTTATCTTTTTTACGAGGAACAAGTTAAGGATTACCGATAGATAGATAGATAGATGACGTATATTTTGTCATTTTGTGCACAGAATCAATGATTAAATCAAAGGTGTAAAGTCCAATATTTATCAATAAACCAATCATGCATTTAATTCAACAATGTGTAAGAAACAATCAAATAAAAGAAATGAACATTCCCAAATAATGATCAATATTAAGAAAGAAAAAAAAAAGAAAGCAAAATCAATGAATCCAAACTGATCAGCTGGCCGAACCATTCAAGCGGTGATCAAAACATTTGCTCTTCGAAATCAAATGTGATTTTCTCATTATATCAGTTGATTTTCATCCGGTTTCATCATTATCATCATGTCGCGCAAGCAGCACGGATATCCATGACAATATCACGCCAACCTTCCCTATCATTCATTGTCCCAGGGAGGTCTTCTGCGCAGCATCCAGCATCCTCGTATAGTTGGTCAATGTAGGTCCTTGGTGGGAGACCCACACTAGCATGTCCATGTGTTGGCTTCCACAGGATAACGTCGCTTATGAGCTCATCCTTGCTTCTCCAGCAGTGTCCTGCATGTCCGTCTCGCTCGGGGGGGGGGGGTAAGTGGCCATACAGCTACTTCCTTGTGGGTGTTGTTTCCACGACTTGTTCAATACAGCACGCAGCATTCTTGTGCAGCTTCCCATCCAGCTTATTCTCAAGGCGCCTCGTTAGGGTCCAAGGGGTGCAGCCATACAACAGTACAGATATAACTACGGCCTGGAAGAATTGTCTCTTTAACTTGTCAGTGAGATCAGACCTCCGTATAACTGATAATCTGTTTGTGGCTGACCATGCCTTTCATATTCGTGTATTAACATCGCTCTCTGTGGATGATATATTACTACCTAGGTATGTGAATTGTTCTACTGGCTTATCCGGTTTATCAACCCCGAATAAGTAAGTAGAGTCGTCGGGGTGTCTGACAGCGATGGAGTCTATCCCCTTTTCACTAGCGCTAGACCAAGGAGATTGTTTTGGCGGCTGAGGTGGAGCACCAAACCTACCACCAGCTCATCACTTTACCGCGCAGATCCTTGGGCTACTCATACGCTGAGTTGGCGATGGCTGGTATCGAACCCGGAACCTTGTGGTTCCTAGTCAGACACTCTACCGACTGAGCTAAACCGGCCCCTTCAACCCTGAATAAAGGCTGAAAAAATATCAAAAAGGCTGAAAAATATCAAAAGGCTGAAAAATATCAAAATCAACAAATCTATATATTAATACTCGTGTTCCTTAATTGTACAACCGTTATCAAGTTTTAAAAAAATATAAGAAAGAAACAAAGAAAAAGGGTGGGGGAAAGACAGAGAAGTGTGATCGCGATAACGTTAATCTGTTCCAATCGAACATAATGAAAAGATCAAAAAGAAGAGAGAGAGAGAGGGGGGGGGAATGCTACACAGAAAAATATAAGAAAGAAAGAAAGAAAGATTGTAGGGGAAAGATAAACGTACAAAAAGTCATAAACACCATGCCATGTACTATTTCTCTGGTAAGAATTGTTATTCCTCTCATAGGTATTGCAACATCATATAATCTTCATGATTAAAACTAGCAAAATAAAAAACGCCCTCTGGGCGACGTAAAATTAATATTGCCCGAGGGGATGGGAGTTGAAAATTTAATATCAGAGAGTTTGTATCATAAGTAAAGTAAAATCATCAAATTTATTAAAGGAGTAAAAAATAAAATAAATTTATTAAAGGAGTAAAAAATAAAAAATTGAAATGGAAACTTAGTTCTGATAACTTTAAATATATATTAAAATAAAACGAACTATATATAGATAGATAATACCAGGTATGTATTTATTAAAACTTGTTTAAAAATAAACTATGAGGACTGTCTAACATTGCATGCTCAAATTTTGAGTGTATTTATTCTATGTTATGACGATTTTAGGTAGTGTGACGTAAAGCAGTGACGTAGTTTTTGTTACAGACAAAAACCGGAATCGAATCTCCATTATTAATATATAATACTAGCAACAGAAAACACCCTCCGGGTGTCGTAAAAGTTAATTTTTGAAAGACATTACCTGAGAGGGTGGGAGTTAAAAATTCAATGTCAGAGGGTTTGTATCACAAGTAAGACAAATCCTCATATTTATTAAAGGAGTAAAAATTAAAAAAAATAAAACAATTTGAAATGAAAACTGAGCCCCGTCCCTCTCAAATAAAATGTTGCATGCATGTAATAATCAAACAATTATTTTGAATATTTTCCACATAGATTTTACACAAAATCCTAGGTATCTATATATTTGTAAACTTTTTAGTTAACTTCTGAAAAAAAAAAAAAAAGACGAGGTAAAAAACAATTTTTAAAATTGGTTACTCAAATTTTGTGTGTTATAGCATAAGAATATTGTGACGTAAGCTGTGACGTAGAGCTATGACGTAGTTTTTGTTACAGACAGAAATACAGACAATCTCCATTATTAATAGATAGAAGATAGATTATAAGAAGATCTGCTAACGAGTAAAGTGAAATCTGGTAATAAGCCCTCGAATACATCTGGTGTATAAGACTTATATAATGTTACAATAATGCTGCTTGATCCCACCCCACGCGATAAATCATTACTGTAGGCCACAAGGACTAGAGTAATAGATGTGACCCGCCATTCTTTCAAAGACATTGACCCTGGCCCCTATGTAATACAAGGTTGCCTACCCCTAGTCAAGAGCTAACTCGGTGAGATGTGTTTGTGGGGCCGGGTACATTTCAAATTTCGACTACTGAATGTTGAAGTCCTCAATCTACATCACTGCTTACGTTACAATATGTTCATGAATTGCGTAAGTTTAATGAATATTGAAGTCCTCAATCTACGTCACTGCTTACGTTACAATATGCTCAGGAACTGCGTAAGTTTAATGATGTTGAAGTCCTCAATCTACGTCACTGCTTACGTTACAATATGCTCAGGAAACTGCGTAAGTTTAATGAATGTTGAAGTCCTCAATCTACATCACTGCTTACGTTACAATATGCTCAGGAATGCGTAAGTTTAATGAATGTTGAAGTCCTCAATCTACGTCACTGCTTACGTTACAATATGCTCAGGAACTGCGTAAGTTTAATGAATGTTGAAGTCCTCATCTACGTCACTGCTTACGTTACAATACCCTCAGGAATTGCGTAAGTTTAATGAATGTTGAAGTCCTCAATCTACGTCACTGCTTACGTTACAATATGCTCATGAATTGCGTAAGTTTAATGAATGTTGAAGTCCTTAATCTACGTTACAATACCCTCAGGAATTGCGTAAGTTTAATGAATGTTGAAGTCTTCAATCT
>CM042147.1:66119832-66122775 GCA_023376005.1 Doryteuthis pealeii | reverse complement strand
CTGGTATCGAACCGGAACCTTGTGGTTCCTAGTCAGACACTCTACCGACTGAGCTAAACCGGCCCCTTCAACCCTGAATAAAGGCTTGAAAAATATCAAAAGGCTGAAAAATATCAAAAAAATATCAAAAATCAACAAATCTATATATTAATACTCGTGTTCCTTAATTGTACACCGTTATCAAGTTTTAAAAAATATAAGAAAGAACAAAGAAAAAGGGTGGGGGAAAGACAGAGAAGTGTGATCGCGATAACGTTAATCTGTTCCAATCGAACATAATGAAAAGATCAAAAAGAAGAGAGAGAGAGAGGGGGGGGGAATGCTACACAGAAAAATATAAGAAAGAAAGAAAGAATTGTAGGGAAAAGATAAACGTACAAAAAAGTCATAAACACTGCCATGTACTATTTCTCTGGTAAGAATTGTTATTCCTCTCATAGGTATTGCAACATCATATAATCTTCATGATTAAAACTAGCAAAATAAAAAACGCCCTCTGGGCGACGTAAAATTAATATTGCCGAGGGGATGGGAGTTGAAAATTTAATATCAGAGAGTTTGTATCATAAGTAAAGTAAATCATCAAATTTATTAAAGGAGTAAAAAATAAAATAAATTTATTAAAGGAGTAAAAAAAAAAATTGAAATGGAAACTTAGTTCTGATAACTTTAAATATATATTAAAATAAAACGAACTATATATAGATAGATAATACCAGGTATGTATTTATTAAAACTTGTTTAAAAATAAACTATGAGGACTGTCTAACATTGCATGCTCAAATTTTGAGTGTATTTATTCTATGTTATGACGATTTTAGGTAGTGTGACGTAAGCAGTGACGTAGTTTTTGTTACAGACAAAAACCGGAATCGAATCTCCATTATTAATATAAATACTAGCAACAGAAAACACCCTCCGGGTGTCGTAAAAAGTTAATTTTTGAAAGACATTACCTGAGAGGGTGGGAGTTAAAAATTCAATGTCAGAGGGTTTGTATCACAAGTAAGACAAATCCTCATATTTATTAAAGGAGTAAAAATTAAAAAAAATAAAACAATTTGAAATGAAAACTGAGCCCGTCCCTCTCAAATAAAATGTTGCATGCATGTAATAATCAAACAATTATTTTGAATATTTTCCACATAGATTTTACACAAAATCCTAGGTATCTATATATTTGTAAACTTTTTAGTTAACTTCTGAAAAAAAAAAAAAAGACGAGGTAAAAAACAATTTTTTAAAATTGGTTACTCAAATTTTGTGTGTATATAGCATAAGAATATTGTGACGTAAGCTGTGACGTAGAGCTATGACGTAGTTTTTGTTACAGAAGAAATACAGACAATCTCCATTATTAATAGATAGAAGATAGATTATAAGAAGATCTGCTAACGAGTAAAGTGAAATCTGGTAATAAGCCCTCGAATACATCTGGTGTATAAGACTTATATAATGTTACAATAATGCTGCTTGATCCCACCCCACGCGATAAATCATTACTGTAGGCCACAAGGACTAGAGTAATAGATGTGACCCGCCATTCTTTCAAAGACATTGACCCTGGCCCCTATGTAATACAAGGTTGCCTACCCCTAGTCAAGAGCTAACTCGGGTGAGATGTGTTTGTGGGGCCGGGTACATTTCAAATTTCGACTACTGAATGTTGAAGTCCTCAATCTACATCACTGCTTACGTTACATATGTTCATGAATTGCGTAAGTTTAATGAATATTGAAGTCCTCAATCTACGTCACTGCTTACGTTACAATATGCTCAGGAACTGCGTAAGTTTAATGATTGTTGAAGTCCTCAATCTACGTCACTGCTTACGTTACAATATGCTCAGGAACTGCGTAAGTTTAATGAATGTTGAAGTCCTCAATCTACATCACTGCTTACGTTACAATATGCTCAGGAACTGCGTAAGTTTAATGAATGTTGAAGTCCTCAATCTACGTCACTGCTTACGTTACAATATGCTCAGGAACTGCCGTAAGTTAATGAATGTTGAAGTCCCAATCTACGTCACTGCTTACGTTACAATACCCTCAGGAATTGCGTAAGTTTAATGAATGTTGAAGTCCTCAATCTACGTCACTGCTTACGTTACAATATGCTCATGAATTGCGTAAGTTTAATGAATGTTGAAGTCCTTAATCTACGTTACAATACCCTCAGGAATTGCGTAAGTTTAATGAATGTTGAAGTCTTCAATCTACTAGAAACCAGCAGGTGTTACACGGTCATCTAAATTCCAAACATTAATCTATACATATATAAAGGGCAGTTGGTGTGTATGTATGTATGTATGTATGTATGGGTGTATGTATGTGTACCTGGATAAAATTACGAAAATAAAACAATCAACAACAAGAATGAATAAAACAAAATGCCTTCAGCATAAAATAACCTAAGAGATAGACGTGCCATAAAACTATAGGGTGGCAAGGGCTTTTAATGTTTTAGGTTTAAAAGGTGGCTGGGGTTATTCTTTGTTTGTGTTCTTAGGATTTGCTTTTAATCCTATCTTATTTGGTGGTCGCGCTGAAAAGGAAGGAATTCAAAGAACGAAAAGAAAGAGACAAAGACAGAAGGTGGTTTTATGACTTAGGTTTTATTCACCGGTCATAGCCACCACGTGACAAGGAAATATCTCCCTGGCCAGTAATAGTGACTAGACACAGTTAAGGCCTAAACTCGAATGGCCGAGAGGTTCTCTTTGGAGTCGGGAGTGGGTCCTTTTTCCCGTACATGCTGGGAGGGTTCTTCCACCGAATGCTCATAGGAGTTTGTTATTTTTTTTATTTGAATTTTATTTTAATCCCCATAAAATCCAACCAACCAACCAACCAACCAGCCAGCCAGCCAGCCAATTAGGTGCTTGTAGCTGATTTTGACTCTGAAGAACTAACTGTTCGCGGAATGTGCTGCCTTGGTGTG
>CM042147.1:66097332-66117332 GCA_023376005.1 Doryteuthis pealeii | reverse complement strand
ATTTTCAATCAAACTTTTCTCAGTCACATTTATGTTGCTTTTTCTAATACGCAGTGCATATTACCCACGCAGACATAGTTGTTGCCAAAATTTACTGCTATTTACCATATCTCTCTCTCTCTCTCTCTCTCTCTCTCTCTCTCTCTCTCTCTCTCTCTCTCTCTCTCACACACACACACCACACACACACACACACACGCCTTTGTCCTTGTGTCTCTTTTTTGTGAAATATATATATATGGGAAGCTATGTGTACATATATCCATCTTACTAGTTTACTATATATATATATATATATATATATATATATATATATATATATATATATATATATCAGGAAAAATAACAAATGAAAATTTAGATTTTTAGCATTATAGACTATAATGCTAAAGATTTATATCTTCTTTTTTATTTTTTCCTAATATAATTTTGCTCTGCCACTCTAACAATAAGACCACACATTGAGCTCTGCAAATTACGACATTTGAAAAACAACTTCGTCGCAAGGAAGATTTCTTCACTTGATCTTTGAATTATATATATTATATATATATATATATATATATATATATATATATATATATATATGGGGTGGTAGGTGTGTGCATATATCTGTTCTTACTAGTTTATTGCTTAGTCGTTTTAAATTACCAACATTAACAAATACCATTTTATGACCATGTTAGTTTCAAGTTAGTTCCTCTTGCCAGTCTTTCAGTAAACATCACCGGCGTTACTTTAGCATTAACAAAACAAGATATTCTCTCTTTCACTCCCAATTGAAATCTGCGCCTGCGCGTACACGCATGCGTCTATGTATATATGTGTGTGTATAAGAAAGCGCGTGGTGTAATGGCTAAATCATGGGAAATGGACTTGTCGCCCCGAGTTCATATCCTGGATGTGGTAATTGCATTTCACTTAGCGCTAATACCCTTGGGAAAGGTATGAATCCTACTCTTCCTCCAGCTATGGATAAATAGTAGGACAGACTGGGCTCTTTAACCTTGGTTAGGCAACCGGTCTAGAGAGAAAGAAAACTCTGAATTCAAACCTGTTGAACTCCGCTTAAGAAATTGACCTTGTGTCACATCCTGCTCGTGCGGAGGGGTTGGTTATATATATATATATATATATATATATATATATGTGTGTGTGTGTGTGTGTGTGTGTGTGTGTGTGTGTGTGTGGCCAATGTAATATCTTATCATAATGAAGATTATGTATATGTCTGTCTGTAGCCGAAACTACATCTCTACCAACGTCACAATTCCCTTAGTCATTTACGTTATATTGTCAATGATTATTGAATGATCATTATTTAATCTTAATTAGCACCATTGCGCAGTATATTAAATGTCAAGTGGTGGCAGCATGTTTCAAACAGGACCATCCTGAAGAGATCTGGACTCCCTGGCATGTACGACATACTTGTCCAACTTAAACAGACTTTGGGTTGACAGACAGCCAGCCAAAGCAGATTCTGTACTCTCAACTGAGAGAGGGATCACGTGGAATCGGTAGACCAAAGTTCAGGTACAAAGACAACATCAAGAGAAACCCGGAGGACTTGAACATCCCCATAGGCAGTTGGCAAGATGCAACCAGAGATCGAATCAAATGGAAAAAAACAGATTCTCGTGGTGCCATTATTGGATATACGATGGACAGCAAGTAATAAAATTAGCACAATATCTATTAATGATGTCTCTATGAATTTCTTGCTAGGTTAGCTTTGCCTCAAAACAACCCATGTTATTAATGCATTTAAAATCCTGCAATGGGTTTTATATGTCACAAGCTGGAGGTGCGTGGTTAAAAGGTTAGAGTTATAGGAAATGGTCTCGTCGATGCGAGTTCAAATCCAGGACGAAGCTGTTTGCATTATCTCATAGTGCTAATACCATAGGGAAAGGTATGAATGCAGCTACTCTCCCTCCAGCTTTGGGTTAATAGTAGGGCAGACTGGGCTATTTAACCTTAGCTGGGTAACCAGTCTAGGACAAAGAAAACTTTGAATTCAAACCTGTTAAACTCCGCTTAAGAAATTGACCTTGTGTCACATCCTATTCGTGCGGAGGGATTGGTATATATATATATATATTATATATATATATATATATATATATATATATATATAATTTTGCATACTGGATTTAACAAGATTGATTTTAATGAATAATTATTTGGTGTTAATGATTTCTAATATAATTGTTTTATTCTCAGAAATATTAAATCAATCCTATGTATAATTTCATATTGTTGGCATTCCCTTCTGTCTGCTAAAGACGATGGCGTTGAGTCCAATTTTTTTTATCATTTTTGTGTGAGTGGCGTATAAGGCCAACTTTTGAATGGTAGTCTCTGGTGCACTGACGGCACACAAATTGTGAGTTTACTGGGGCTGCTGTTGTATCTCCTTCCCTTTGTCTCTCTTTACTGTGGAGGCTGTTTTCCTCTCTGTTTCACTCCTTTTCGTACCTTATTTCACAAGGAGGCGCCTCCCATGTGTTGCTGTGGCATGTCTTCGTGTCTTTCTTGCAGACGTCTTTGAATCGTGGGCGTGGTCTCTCTACCGGTCGGGAGCCTTCTACTAATTCGCCACACAACAGGTTTTTGGGGATGTGACTTTGTCCATCCTGACATGACCAAGCCAGCGCAGGCGCCTCTTACAGAGGATGGCGAACATGCTGTTCGTGTTGGCTCGGTAATACGTTCTTGTTTACTTTCGTTAATTTTTCTAATTTAGTAGATATATATTAATTGAAACTGAAATATTTGTGCCGATGGCGCATATTTTTGCTTGTCTTTGATAATACTTGAAGCTTTCTCTACACCTACTGCTGCTGCTGTTGGTTCTACTCGATAATGAGACTGCGAGATGGTCATATTGTAAAGGTTACCCGTCTGTGTTCACACATACACACACACACACACACCGTTTCATTTTTGTCAGAAGGGACTGCTCACGCATTTGGATTCCATCCTTAAGCAATCCACAGTCAACAGTTGGCCCCATTGGTGGAATAAAGTCTTACCCCTCTGCAAAGATGCGGTCGGCGTATTCTACTGGGCTATATTTTTTGGGTTATTTGATTTTAAGATTTATTACAAAACATCAAGAATTTTAGTAAAGTGTAGAACATGAATAAAGCGAGAAAAAGATATATATATATATATATATATATATATATAATATATATATATATATAATAATGTTTTTCACTGAACAGATGGACTCGCCACTTCTAATACATTTCCCTGCCCGAAACTTTGTGGCTTGTCAAACACTTAAAACTTTCTAAAAGCAATTTCTTTCACAAGAAATGTTCTCCGACGATAGCATAAGGTCGAAACCAGTTGAGAACAATCAAAAAAAGAAATAACATAAAAGAAATATTCCTGTTTGTCTTATCACTTTTTGTTCATCTTATGTTCATGTTTATGTTCCTATATATATATTCATTATAATATACAATACATTTAAGGTACAATTGTTACCATTGTGGCTAATATGGGGCTTGGAAACCAATGGTAACAATTGCACCTTAAATGTACTGTAAACTATAATGAATAAATAAATACAGCTCTTACACACGTAATCGAGCACTTTATATTTAATTCTACAAAAATATGAAAAGACTACCAATATATATATATATATATTATATATATATATATATATATATATACCAAGCGTGCTGGTAAATCCTCGCGGTGAGAAAAAAACCCAGCAAATAGTTTGATTGTAAAAATATACACACACACACCGTTTCATATATATATTAAGTCATACTCTGGAAATAAGTTATGGCAAATACATCAGCCAATTTTCGCCAGATATAATCAGATCAATCCAGCAACTTGAAAGGACACAGAACAAGATTTGCAGACAAAAAATGACTGCGTTGTTCAACAAAATATGCCTTAAAGAAGAAATACTGCCTAAATATATATATATATATATATATATATATATATATTATGTGTGTGGTGTGTGGTGTGTGTGTGTGTGTGTGTTTATATATATACAGAGAAGAAATGCTGCCTAATATATATATATATATATATATATTATATGTGTGTGGTTGTGTGTGTGGTGTGTGGTGTATACACACACACACACACACACACACATATATATATATATATATAAGTTAATCGACACACACACACACACACACACACACACATTATATATATATATATGTGTATATATATATATATATAGGAGATATCTATGCATATATCCGTTCCCACTCGTTTACTGCGTGGGAATGTGTGTGTGTGTGTGTGTGTGTGTGTGTGTGTGTGTGTGCTAATAATATTTTTGATAATACTTGAGGTTTGCTCATGCTGATGGTTCTCGATAATTGACTCTGGAATTATCATATGTAAAGGTTACTCGTCTGTGCGCCCACACACACACACACACACACACACACACACGCACACAGGCACACACACACACACCGTTTCATTTTTTTTTTGTCGTAATAGAAGAAGAAAAGAAGGAAGTATTTTTCTACTAATCATGTAGGTATGCCCATCCGCTTGTTGAGATCTGCAAGAACTGTCTTTTAACAGCAGACCGATTTGCATATATGTTAGTCTTCTCTCAGTATTTATTTTAGGAATGTAAATTATAAGATCATTCCATTCCATCTTTTTTTTTCTCCGGCATTGGGTTATTCCATATTTTCCTCTGAATAGCTTGAAAAAATGGATACCATTAATTCTATTAATAATGGAGATTCGTTGTTTCTCTGTCTGTAACCGAAACTACGTTACTGCTTACGTCACCCCCCCCCCCGGAATTGCGTAAGTTTATCAATGAGTAGTTAATCTATAGTCAAAATCCTTTTGTTTTTGTTTTTTAAACAAGTTTTAATAAATACATGTCCGGTATTATATGTTTATTAATTTTTTTTTTTTTTCAAATTATTTTTTACTCTCGCCCTTTTTTCAGTAAGAAGAAGTTAACTAAAAAGTTTACAAATAACGAAATGCCTACGATTTTGTGTAAAATTGATGTGTAAAATATGCAAAATAATAATCTAATTAATAATTAATAGGTGCACTCAACATTTTATTTGAGGGGGGGGGGCGGAACTAAATTTTCCTTTTAAATTGTGTTTTTTTTAATTTTTTTTTACTCCTTTAATAAATTTGATGATTTTACTGACATTGAATTTTTAACTCAGGCAAT
This sequence comes from Doryteuthis pealeii, assembly GCA_023376005.1. Lineage (NCBI taxonomy): Eukaryota > Metazoa > Mollusca > Cephalopoda > Myopsida > Loliginidae > Doryteuthis > Doryteuthis pealeii. The sequence goes on along the minus strand of CM042147.1, from coordinate 66,112,123 downwards.
ATCTTTCAAAAATTAATTTTACACCGCCCTGAGGGTATTTTATTTTTTTGGTAGTTCAAATAATTTAATCTAGTTTTCTTAAAGTATATTTTACGAAGCCATAATTTTCAGCTATTAGATAAAAGTGTTTGGCATCTTACCTGTCATTAGTTTATTTACTGCTACAAAAAAGAGTGATCACCCTCTAAGTGTGTTAATTCTGTAACTTGTTTTAGGGATAGAAATAGAATAATGACTGTACCAGTCTCAGGAACAACAAAGAGAGTTTTACTCGCCTTCACATAGGCCACACCTACATCACCCATCATCACTTACTAGAGGACACGGAATCCCCAATATGCACTACATGCCAAGAGAGATACACAGTGAAACATATACTGCTAGAGGGTGTAGACTTTGATCTAGTGAGAATAAAATACTACCAAGCAGGTAATTTGAAAAAACTTTTCACGAAAATAAGACCATCCAGGATTTTACATTTCCTAAAAGAAGTGGGATTGTACAAAAACATATGAGTAATTGAACAATAGTTAAAATATATACATATACATATTTTTCTCTACCAAATTACCGCTACGAATCCAAAACTTAGTTGGAATTAAATGACCCATCGACGTTGATATGCCGTAAAACAAAACGTGTACCCTTAAACTTAAATTTTTCTTTGATACAGTCGACGCACGAACACCGTAAACTAAAATTACAAAATTATAGCATCGATTTCGGATAAATGTACAAATAATCTTGATACAAGGAAAAGAAAGCCTACCAGAACTTCTCCCTGGGCTAGTATTGACAATGGTGTAGCGTTAGTTTCGTATTTGCCTGGTGGAGTTGTCTGCCCGATTTAGTTTGCTGGTGCCCGCTAGGGTACTATAGTATTTAAGCGCCGGGTTCAAACCCTTTCGGCCTCTTTTCCGTGCCTGATACTACGAGACACCATGGGTTAGTTAAGGTCTAACCCCGTCTCGTTGGGGCGTTCGCCCCACTTACATTACTGTAAGTTCTTCACAGCATGGACTATCCCTAGTCTCATGTCTGTACTTTTATATGTTATCTTGTACCATTCATGAATGTGTATTTATCGTTATATATGTAACTCTTTTTACCTATGTACTTTGTATCTATCTTTTTACCCATGTACTTTGTATCACGTCATATCCATGTGCTGTATTATATTAAATGTTTTGTCTGTTAACCTTCGTCGGAGTTTTGTATTCAAAGTATATATAACTTTGAACCTATTCTTACAATGGTATCTTGATGTTTCTAGCGTCTTAAATATTTTCCCTTAATTCGGAAAATAAAAAAAAGCTCCGGATCAGTAGGTAGACTACGCCTACTCTTTAAGGGTGTCTGCGGGAGAGACATGGGAATATGCCACATTGACACAAACACGTGGGAGGTAGATGCAAAAAATCGAGCGGCCTGGCGCCTTAACGTTAAGCAAGGCACGGAGAGGGGTGAAGCGGAGAGGAGAGTAACCTCGACAGCAAAGAGAGCCAGAAAGAGGGAGAAAAGACAGCAGACCCAGAACGCATCACAATTTGTGTGCAGTCAGTGCACCAAAGACTGTCACCCAGGAATTGACCTGCATAGTCACTTGCACCGATGCAGATGATTTATTTATTTATTTATTTTGGACACTACGCCATCGTCCTTAGTGGACGGAAAGGTGCCAACCAGCCAATACGGACGCTTTGTAGTTATTTGCCTCTTATCCCACTTACAAGAGCGTGGCACAAGGACATTTTTATGTGGGCCCACCCACAAACCGAAGCTCTCGGCATTGCAGGCACAAAAATGCGTTGATTCCGTCAGCATTCCCCCTGAAGGGGGCGCCTCAGGCACAGGGCAATAAACCCAGCCCTGCCCCTTTAAATCAAGGGGGCAGGTATTGCCTGGGGGGTAGACCCCTGGAATCAACGCGGATAATTGTAACCAAGTTCCAGGGCCGTAGCCACTGGACCCCACTATCGAAACCAGAGTGATATGTTAACCATATCTACATTCTATACGGACGCTTTGTACTTATTATTAATATTTAAATCAAAGGGGGATAACTTTACGTAATGTTAGAGCCATGTTTCCTTCCATTTAGGTATGCTCAACCGTTTGTTGAGGTTTTCAAGAACTGTCTTTTAACAGCAGACCGATTTGCATATATCTTAGAGGCTTCTGCTGGTCTATGTTAAGGAATGTAAACTACAAGTTCATTCAATAATCTTTTTCATCGACATTTATCGTTATTCGCTGGTATTTTCTTTAATTTTAGAATTCTAACTTTATCTATTTTATTTAAGGCAGTGTTTTTCATACTTTTTTTTTTACTGCAACTCGCAGCCAGAACAACAATTTGAAATGCGATCCATTAAACCTAAGTGTAATTATATGAAACTAGTAGGACCTGTGAATATACCACAGTATGATAATCTAATTATTATAAAGTTTAACATGTTTACTTAAGAGCTATTGCTAAATAGTTCAATATGTAAAAAGTTTTATAATCTTGATTTAACTCTCTTATACTCTTATACTCTTTCTTTCTTTCTTTCTTTTCATTATGTTCGATTGAAACAGGTTAGCGTTATCGCCCCCTCTCTTTATCTTTCCCCTACTCTCTTTCTTTCTTATATTGTTTCTCCCTTTTCTTTCTTTATAATAAAAACTTAATGGTCCATATTTTTAAATGAGGTGGCGACACTCATAAGTAATAAGGATTCGGTGGATAAGCAACACCAGATAATCAGGATTTACATTTTTGCATTTCATCTTGGATGATTTGGACGGTCTCATTTCTAACCAGAGGGTGTTTCTGTTGGATTATTATGGTAGTATAAGGTGTGCTGAAAATTACAATTTGTATTTATAAACTCTTCCAAAACAGTGTTGGCTGAATCGGCCAATCAAAACACTCAAACATACATTTGATTTACTATTTAAAGGCGTTGATAGATTGTTGCTCAATTGCTCGTTGGATGTACAGACGAGTGGACAGGGATTATACACTATTTGAGATGAAGCTTGATAATTTTATTAATAGTTGATTAAAATAACCCAACAATGGTTGACATGCCGTAAAATCTAACCAGCCATCCAACCAGCAATATAAATGTAAGGGAAGTTCCATTTCGTTACATTAATATGTAAGTGGGATTATTTCCTATAACTCCAACCTAAAAAAAGGGGAACCACTCTGATTGACTGATATATTATTTATTTATTTATTTATTAATCTACTAGGAAAAAAGAAGATAGGGTTGGGGTTAGGATTAGATATAGGGTTTAGGGTTAGGGTTTAGGGTTAGTTTAATGGGAAAATAATGGGTAGATTAATTAACAGATAAAATTCATGAAGAGTGGTTCGACTTTTTTGAGGTTGTAGTTATAGGAAATAACCAGTAAGTGGATAGGAGAAAAGATACGATTTAAGCATACGTAAAATCATAGCAGCAGTAATGAAAACTAACTGTGTATGAAATTGACTGCTGATTGAAATTCGGCACGTATCTTGTAGTATTTTGGGCGAAATGAATGGAAAATTTTTTCTTGAGATTAGAAACAAGTTGTATGAGAAATATGTTCAGAGTTTCAGTTCGACGAGGCAGAAAAAATGCGCCTGGCGAAATGTTATCTAATCATGGCTTCTTGTGTAACTTCTGTGGGGAAATCCTATTACTAAAGATTTTGGGCGTTTAAGCAAGTTGGTTGGTTGGCTGGTTGGTTGGTTGGTTTATGGCATATCAACACTTGTGGGTTATATAATGCCAAATATGTATAGTATTCAATTGCCGCTTTAACTTTTCCGTCGCAGTGACATCAGTTAATAATCCAAAAGTGATCAATATATTAAAAACACGGAGCAGTAATAATGTAATAGTTATTTTAATTTAACTAAGTAATTACATCGACTTAGTTAACGTATATATATATATATATATATATATATATATATATATATATATATATATATTACGATTACGCATGAAACTGCAGTTACGGGATATTGAATCCATAATATTTTAATCTCTGATTTTAAACCTGCTCTGCTATTTTAGCATTGACCACCTACATATGCTAATACTTTTCACATTCATTCTCCATTGTATTATATATATATATATATATATATATATATATATATATATAGTCATACACACATACACACATATATATATAATATATATAGTCGCACACACACACACACACACACACATATATATATATATATATATAATATATATATCGTAGATGTATATATATATATATATCGTAGATATATATATATTATATAATATATATATATATATATATCGTAGATATATGCTAGAAAATATACTTTCATAACTACTCCTGCACGGACAGGGTGTGGCACAATTCTAGGTAAATTAATTGCAGTAAATTTATCGTATCAGATTAATAGCTCTAATGATATATATATATATATAGTGTGTGTGTGTCTGTGTGTTCGGGAGAAATTTGACAGTTTCATAAGGAAAAAGAAAAAAGTACCTTATATTTATATAGTGCGTCAAAATTTAATGGATAGTGAAGAAATTCAACAGGCACAGAAATTACACTACTGTCAACAAGTTTCACTCAAAATAACCGCCATTAGCGTCGATCACAGCCTCAATCCTGCTTCGGAACCTGGATCAAGCTAATGTTTCCCTGAGAAGGGTCTCAAAAACTACCTTAATTCTGTCGATTAACTGGGCTTTTGTAGTACTTGCACGGTGATGGTGTCTTTCTCAACAGCGCCCCATACATAATAATCCATGGGGTTAAGATCTGGGGAGTTTGGAGACCAAACATTGGGACTGGTGTAGTCGTAAAAATTCGCTGACAACCATTTTTGACTTTTCCCAGAGGTGTGGCAGGGGGCGACAGTCTAATCTACTTGTGAATTACCTATTCCTTTGTTACGCTTCACTTTCTCATTCATTCGGGATACGGTGAATTCATTGGATAGAACAGACTCAACTGACCCAGTGTGAATGTCGTCACAATATATATATAATATATATATATATATATATATATATATTATATATATCGCCTTACATAGACACCGTGTTTCGACGTATCACGTCTCGTCAACGGGGCTAGACATTTGCAGGCGGGATGATCATTTATTTGTCATCAGTCAGGCTTCTTAAGCACGGCCATCATCACCTACAGACTGAGTGGAGGATTTTAACTGATAAATACACGCATCTGTATGTATGTTAAGGCTTCCAGAGAGTGTTCCATCGGTTTTATAGTAGAGCAACCCTAATCCTATAGTCCTTTTTTTTAAGTACAGCTGATTTGATTTCAGTGTTTTCCTTCTCTTATACCGGTTGCCATAACAAGGCTAAAGAGCCCAATCTGCCCTACTATTTACCCAAGACTAGAGGAATGCTAGTGAAGTAAATATCTATGTATATTAATAGAATGCACATCGAAAACAATATTATGTAAGATGCCTAAATGATATAGATAGATCATTTAACCTACGGGTAGGATTCGGCACCAGGTCACCATTATGGGTCATCTAGCGAGGATCGAACTCGATATTCTGTAGTAATTCGCTATTTTGTAGTAAGTAAAGTCGTCGGGTTGGCCTATAGTCGGTATCAGCCAATCAGCGAGGGAGCCTATCCCCTTTTCACTAGCGCAAGACCAAGGAGATTATTTTAGCGCCTGAGGTGGAGCGCCACACCTACCACCAGTTCCTTACTTTACCGCACAGATCTCTGTGCTACTCATACGCTGAGTTGGCGAGGGCCGGTATTGAAAATTGTAAAAGGCCTGTTGTATCCTGGTAGTATTCAAAATGTTTACTACTCGGCATTATTGATATAAAACATTTCGTATTACTTAGCCTGTTCGTTTTTACGCTTTCTTTCTCTTTCTTTCTCCTTTTGTTTTTCTTTTTTCTTCTTTTTTTTTTCTTTCCTCCCCTTTTTCATTCTGTTTTTTCTTTCTCTCTCTTCTTTCTGTTTCTTTTTTTATTTCTCTCTTCTTTCTTTCTTTCTTTTTCTCTTTCTTTCTTTCGTCCCCGCTTTCTTTCTTTTTCTTTTTTCTTTCTCTTTTCTTGCTCTATCTTTTTTTCCCTTCTCTCCCTTTTCGTTCTTTTCTTTTTTTTTCTTTCTTTCTCTCCCATTTTTTCTTTCTCCCCTTTATTTTTTTTCTTTTTCTTTTTTCTTTCTTTCTCTTCCCTTTCTTTTTCTTTTTTCTTCTTTTTCTCTCCTTTCTTAATTTCCTTTTCTTTCTTTTTCTTTCTCTCTTCTTCCTTTCTTTTTCTTCTTTCTCTCTCTTATCCCGCTTTATCTTTTTTCATTCTTTCTCTCTCCCTTTACTTTTTTCTTTTTCTTTTTTTTCTTTTTCTTTTTTCTTTCACTCTCCTTTCTTTCTTTCTTTTTTCTTTTTCTCCCTTTTCCTTTTTCTTTTTCTCTTCTATCTCCCTCCCGCTTTCTTTTTTTTCTTTTGTTTTTCTTTCTTTCTCTTGCTCTTCTTTCTTTTTCTTTTTTCTTTTTCTTTATTTCTCTCTTTCTTTTTCTTTTTTCTTTTTCTTTATTTCTCTCTTTCTTTTTCTTTTTTCTTTTTCTTTATTTCTCTCTTTCTTTCTTTTCCTTTTCCTTTCTCTCTCCCTTATTTTCCCCGTTTTTTTTTCTCTCCTCTTTCGTTCGTTTTCCCCATTTTTTTATCTTCTAAACAGCAGCCTCTGATAAATAACACTATTTTCAGCAGAGATGTTAAGTGACCTCACCGTCGAAAGCTACACTTTCTAAAATCCTATTAAATTCCAGACGCCCAATATTGGGGGGGGGGGTAACAACAGGCTTAATGTTTACTTCTCTCCCACCATCATTGGTCACTTTACCTCTACACACCTTGTTTTATATACATTACAATTCTATCGACTACTTTACTGTATCTTTTCTTCTTCCTTTTCTTTTTTCTTTTCTTTTTTTATTTACTTTTTTGCGATTTGATTTATAGTCTTGTTATAACTGAATATAGTTGGCATCCCTCCATCTGCGAAAGACGATGGCGTAGTGTCCTAAAATGTTCATTTTTTTTAAAAAACTACGTAGTCTGGGCGGGTTGATATGAAGGATATGCTGTTGCCCAAACTGCAGATTCCCCCTCTCCGCACTGCCGCTGGGGTACAAAGGAAAGGTAAGAAACCGATGGAGTTTGGCAACGGCAATGTCACAGGAGTTGCTGTGTAGCACTGAAGTTCAGCGTTATTCCATCTTAGTGACTCCGGCTCCGGATTTGTTTTCGGGATTTGCACCCATGGCCTTTCCTCGGGAGCATGTAAAGTCGTCGAGTAACTACTGCTGATAGGCGTGGTTTAAATTCAGTTGCGTAAACGTCTGGCCCCCTCCCGTTTTTTGAATTGGATAGTTATTAAGATTTGAAGCTTGATTCACCGTGGCCTTAGACTTCACATATATGCAAATGCTTCCATCAACTTTCACTTTCAGGGAACAGCGGGCGCAAGCCACTGAAAACTATCGTACTGTTTTGAACCATTCCTGTCACCTAGCCAGTTTTCAAAGACTACTTACTTATTTTCTCGTTTTTTTTTTGTTGTTGTTGTTTTTTTTTTTTTTGTTTTTTTTTTGGGGGGGGGGGGTTTTATTTTTGGTGTGGCATAGTTCTCAAACTTTAAAGCTTTATTCACAGTGACCTTGTACTTCATCCAAATACTTCCATCAACTTTCACTTAGGGAACAGTGGACACAATCTACTGAGCATTTGATACTGAAAACTATGGTACTTTATTAAACAAACAAATGTTAAATATACGTGTAATCTTATTATAATGGAGATTGTGTATTTTTCTGTCTGTAACCGAAACTAGATTACTACTCAAGTCACAATTCCCTTAGTTATTTACGTCACATTCTCCATGATTCTATTTCTATTTAAACCTCAATTAATAATAAGACTGTTTGACATTATTAATACTGTTGGCCTTACCTAAGTACTAATAACATGCAATTGTATTTATATATACAACAAAATACCAGTTTTCAGTGTAAATGTAAAGCTAATTTGCATATTGATATTAAAAAAAACTGATTTTAATAAAAATGTGCTTGGTATTATTGATTTCTAATTGTTTGGTTTTATCTTAATGAATATGAGTAAAAATCTCTTCAATAAATCCTAAAAGAAATTCATTAACAAGAAGAAATAAGTGTAATTTTATTCTTTACTTCCTATTTTAACTAAATAGTTAAATTAGGAAAATTTAGCATTGAAAAACGGAAGTGATGAAAGAGTAAGTTTCAGTTGTTCTATTTTCCGATTATACCCCCACAGTTTCAAATCTTTTTATCGGAATTCTTAATTAGTTTCATTAGCCTTTCTGATTTAATCTAATATTTTATTACATTTAAACTTAAATACTTGCACCCGGAGGGTGAATATATTTGCTAGTACCATTAATTATTATTATTAATAACATGTTAATTATTAGTCACAATAAAATATGGCTAATGACACCAAAATTTTACAAAATGAGGACACTTAATATAATATGCTACTAATTTAATCTGTGTGATTCTGTTGTATACCTACTTTTGCACTCCACATACATATATATATATATATATATATATATATATATATTATATATATATATATATATATATGAGAGAGAGAGAGAGAGAGAGAAGAGAGAGAGAGAGAGAGATTATAAAGAGTATGCTTTGATTTAGGAAGTTCAGAAACTTTAGAATATAGAGAAAGAACCTCCTTTGGATAAAGTGGAGAGAAAAGACGAAGTAGTTTCTCTCACCCTGAACAAAAACCCATCGAGTCACCAGCTTAACATCGCTGTTACGAACCATTCTTGCTACCTAGCCGCTTTTCAAAGACCGCTTACTTACTTTCCAAGCTTGTAACTCATGGCCTCCATACATTTTACCCAGGCTCTTTTTTTGTGTCCTGGAAGGGAAATTCCTTCTACACTACCATAAAGAAAGAATAGAATCTGTGCGATCTGAATCTGATGGGACATCAACAGGTGCTCCAATGGATGTTGACATGGACACCCAAGTTTCTCTCAGAACAAAAAAATTGATAGTCACGAAAAAGATGAAGGAAACAGAGCTCAAGTAAATGGTGTCCACAAGAAGGATGCTGCAGCTTCGACTGTTGCTTACAGTCCATCAGTGGAACAAGAAATTGCTGCCGCATCTCTTTTAGTAATGGTGATGATTGGTGTAATGTAGTGCCAGCAGAATGGGTGCCTATAAAACGATTTCACACTATCTCCAACCCTGTCAACATAATCTTGGAATCTTCCACAGGTTATTCAAAGCTTGTAACGATTTCACACTATCTCCACTTGCCAACCCTGTCAACGTCATTTTGGAATCTTCCACAGGTTATTCCAAAAAATGTTAATGTTATAATGGGCGTGGCTTTATTAGAAAAAGTCGAAGTGATTAGGTGCCTGCACGAAGAGATTGTTTGGAGATCTAACTCTAGAGCAACCAACATAGAGCTGACCATGGGAAAAGTAAAAATAACTCACATTGATTGATTTTAACAGCATATCAATCTGTCTGGGGTTATTTTATACCAAGGTAACTGTATACTGGTCATTATTATAATTATAATTATAATTATTATTATTATTATTATTATTATTATTATTATTATTATTATTATTATTTCTTTGTCATGCTTTTTGGGTATCCCCCCATATTAACCTTAAAAAGTCTTTGCACAGAACATACACATATTTACAACACCTCCGCACGAACAGGATGCAACACATGGTCAATTTTTCAAGAGTTTTCTTTCTCCTAGACTGGTTGCCTAACCGAGGTTAAAGAGACCAGCCTACCCTACTATTTACCTGTAGCTTTCACTTGAGTTAGGATCCCGTCTATGGGTCAAATAGAAAAAAAATGAGTTTCAAAAATTGAGTCTAAAACAAAATTGAGTACCCATCAAGAATTAATAAAAACGAATGTCTTCGTTAGGTTATTTTGTAAAATAACCAATAGGTTGACATGCCGAAAAACCCACCAACCAACCAACCAGCCAACCAACCAACCAGCCAACCAACCAACCAAACAACCAAACAACAAAAGCAGTAAATTTGACAAACCATTGTGCAATAACTGCACCATCACACCTTTAAGCGTGGAAGATCTAGCCCCAAATAGACAGGTTTGGCGAGACACATGCCGCACAGGGGCTAAGCGGCTCAATATCGAGATTAACAGGGCTGCAGAGCGGCGACGTCTTCGTCGTCATGAACCACCAATTGTGGATGGGAATTTCCTGCAGTGTATGTGACCGCATCTGCAAGTCCAGAATTGGACTAACTAGCCACCAGAGGGTCCACAACTGTTTAAAGACATGGAATGACGTCATCGTCGTCTGCGACGGACTTCTAAAAGGAAAAGGAGTGCAACAAAGACGTATTGTGTAGGCACTGACTCTAGTTCCTGGTACATACAACTGTGTTTCCAGGAATTGACTGACCACAATAGGTAGCAAGTTTGACAGACTTACTAACTCTTACGTACCTCGAATTGTTCGTGAATTGTAATCATAACCATAGCTGTACAACAATGTATTTAAACTGCATATCAGCTGATAGGTGTGCTAAGGTAGTTGTGGATGCGGTTTAAAATAAGACAGGTATGCTGCGCAAAACAGGTGGGCTACTCGTCTGTATCCAGTTACTAGCAGCTAGCAACCGTTGCTAAACAAAAAAAAAAAAAAAAAAAAAAAAAAAACAAGTAAAATATTTGTTTCTAACTTCAACTGGTGTTTCTTAGGTATCACAGGCGTAACAACAGCCATATTTGAACAGTGTGGCTTTGTTTTTATTTATTTTATTTCTGTTCGTTAATTCGCCTGTTCACAACTTTATCTGGGATGAGAGTGTTGTATCTGTGCATATTTGTACCTGTAGGAATTTGATAATTAAAGAAAAAAAAAATTAAATCCTTTTCATAGCCTTCTACCAGGTCGGATTAACACAGGGTCTTTTTTACGTGGGGATTTTTTTTATTGGGCATCCAGCAAGGATCGAACTCGCTTGTGACCCCATATATATATATATATATATATATATATATATATATATATATATAAGGAAACATATCTAAAAAAAATTAGAAATTGAATTAACATTAAAAATCAAAATGATTATGTAAAGTCTGATCATCATCATCATCATCATCATCCTTGTGTACTGGCAGCACGTATTCTCTCTCTCTCTCTCTCTCTCTCTCTCTCTCCTCTCTCTCTCTCTCTCTCTCTCATCGCGTTTGGTATGTCCTCTAGACGGTATCCAGTATCCGATCACATGTAAGTTTTTATTGGTCGGTCAACACAGTGAGACCTTTCTTTCTTTCTGTTCATTAGTTATTCTGTCCGCAACTTTATCTGGGATGAGAGCGTAGTATCTATGCGTATCTGTACCTGCAGAAGTTTAATAAAAAAATTTAAAAAATAAAAATAATAATAATAATAATAATAATAATAATAATAATAGCATTAACATTAAAATCAAAATAATCATGTAACGTCTGATCATCATCATCATCATCATCATCATCATCGACAGCAAAGATTCTCTCTCTCTCTCTCTCCTCTCTCTCTCTCTCTCTCTCTCTCTCTCTCTCTCTGCCATCGCTCTTAGAACGTCCTCTAGACAGCATCTAGTGTCCGTACAGAACCGATCAATATAAGTTTTTACTGGTTGGCCAATACCGTTCGGTCTATGTGTATGAGATTCGTGCTTACTTTCCCAGCAGCCCCCAAAATATCTTACTTTGAAGGTTTGTGTGATGGGAGGTAAGTGGCCTGTTTTGTAGGATGCTGCATCCTAGAATTGTTCAAAACAGTACGCAACGTTCTAGTGTAGTTTTCACCTGACCTTTTCTCCAGATCTTTTGTTAGACCAAGCGCTATATGAAATACAACCAGCCACGTCTAGGATTTGAACTCGTGTGACCGTCTCCATTTCTTACGATGATAACCATTTCACCATGGGCATCACCAAGATGTATATTATATATATTAAGTTCTTATATGTGTATCATATACCTACTCAATTCATATCTTGGGTATATAATGGGGGAGAGAGAGACAGATAGACAGACAGATTAGAAGATATGATGAGATGATATGATGAGGACTCTTACTTGTTACTCCTCTTCTATTGCTTCTAACTCGACCGGTCGCCATGTTCTTCTCAGAGCTGACTTCTCGGGCTGATCCAACGGGGCTGTTTCTTCTTTCTTGTCCGTTTCTCGGGTTGGTTCTTTCTTGTTTAATAACTTAACAAACAAGACTTGTTTTTTTTTCTAAAGCTTTATTTAAACAACCCAGCCCATCTTCCGCGCTCTTCAAAAATCTAGCCGCATCTGAAACTAAACCAAAACTTATGCTCCCACCTGTAATGGCGCCCTACCGAAAGTTCAAGCCGGAATGCCACCAGTTGCCAATCATTGGCCATGGTAACTTTCCACTGAACCCCCGCCCTTCTGACTCAAACAAACGTTATTCAAATATTATTACTACAGGTACGTACATAAATCTTAAGCTACGTATGAATTATATAATATGTATAATTGAGTATATTTTGTCTTTCTTTCCGTTTTGTTCAGTGTTAGTATGTTATGGCTATACTAATGCTAATATTAGTCCCTGGTGAGTGGGAAATCGACTAAATATCTTCCCTGCAACCAAGCATCCCAATAATCCCACAGAGTTGCTATTGGATTATCTGTAGGTATAGGATGTATGAGAAATTGTCACTTATATTTATGGACTTTACCAAAATCCGGAGCAGGCATTGACCAGTGAAAAATGACATAGTATCAGAAATCCGATAGAGAATTATCTCCCCCTGCCGCTAGAGGGCGGATAGCCAACATACGATGTTGGCGCCAGAATCAAAACCACCACTTATCAGGGAGCAGTTACCGAGGAGAGACGCTAAAATAAGCGCTTCCATCACCTTGCCCTTAACCAGCATACTTTTTAAGGCTGTCTCAATAGCATACTACTGAAGGCCGTTTCGACAGCATACTTATCAGAAGGCTGAGGACCTAAATAGTCAACTTAAAAAGGGCCACACCCACCGCTTTTTAAAAGAGCAGTTATCCAGGCAAAAAGCTTCTAAAAAGCATCCCCTACTTTTACTTATCGGACGAGAACCGACCAGACGAAGCGTTTAACAGCATTCCAAAACCAGCGAGTAGAATCACCTTTTGTAGCGCACTTCACCAAAAACTTTTTATTGCACCTCTCGGATAAGTCTTGTAGAAAATGCCATTAAAATTTTCAACAATTTCTGTAGTTTTGATAATACATGTGTCTGTAATTTATATTCGTGTTTGTTTCCTCCTTTCGTCCGAATAATAACCAACTACGGAGAATAAGGGCTCCAACGAAACCCCGTAAATACTCTTAATAGGATGCATTTAAGGTCGTTGGTTAGTGTCCTGAAATCAGTTGCTACCTGGACTTAATACCAAAAGGACTACGACTGGATTCTCTGCTACAAGGACACTCTTGTTCTATCTAGGCTTTCAAGGAATACAACTGGATTCTCTGCTACAAGGAGCTGCACTCTTATTCTACCTAGGCTTTCAAGGAATTGGATTCTCTGCTACAAGGACACTCTTACTACCTTTCAAGGAATACAACTGGATTCTCTGCTACAAGGACACTCTTGTTCTAAGCTTTCAAGGAATACAACTGGATTCTCTGCTACAAGGACACTCTTGTTCTACCTAAGGCTTTTCAAGGAATACAACTGGATTCTCTGCTTACAAGGACACTCTTGTTCTACCTAGGCTTTCAAGGATATAACTGGATTCTCTACAATACACTCTAGCTCTACCTCGGATTTCAAGGAATACTACAGACTTTCTACTACTGAGACTACACACTTTTCTACCATTAGATTTACCAATAGGAAACCTAAACGCCTAAATGCTTAAAATGGCGATCAGAATCGTAACAGTTGCAATAGAAAGTACCAGGTCGAGACCAGCCGCCCGACTGAAAATAAGGCTTGGGGAGAACAACAAAAAAAACTGTTTATCCATAGAAACACTTTTAAAGTCAGGTATGACAATGCCTTAGGAGGAAGGGGCGTACCAACCTTTAGGGAATCAGGTCAAATATTTGGCAGGCAGCGGTCTTGGAGAATAAGAAGATTAAAAGAATATTCAGATAACTCGATCAGCAGACTAAGAATAGACATTAATAGCTTATGGGAGCTATAAATCAGGAAAGAATAAGGATGAACTTTGGATTCCACGGACATGATCCGAGGGTCATTCAAAGTTCAACAGGAACTCATAGGTTTTCGTGCAGACGCTGAAAAAGAATCCTAAGAACACGCATGCGCACACACTAGATGGCCTTTCCATCGTAGTATAATGTTAGCAATGTCTAATGTGGAATCGCGTGGTGTAATGGATACTGTCGTAGGAAATGGACACGGCGAGACGAGTTCACATCCTGGACGATGCTGTTTGCATTTCACATAGAGCTAATTCTCTTTGGAAAGCCGCTATAATTCAACTATTCTCCATCCATCTATGGGTAAATAGTAGGGCGGACTGGGCTCTAATTTTGGTTAGGCAACTAGTCTAAGAGAAGGAAAACTCTGAATTCTAACCTGTTAAACCCCGCTTAAGAAATTTACCTTGTGTCACATCCTGTTTGTGCGGAGGGTTGGTAAATATGTATAATAGTCAGCAAGCTAGTCTCGCAGATCAATTAATACTAAATAGCTAGTCTG